>JAIGNY010003865.1:0-160000 GCA_020152595.1 Chiridota heheva
AATAATTGCAAGAAAAAGACTTACCACCCTGATATGGCAATCAGAGGCACGATAAGAAGAAGTGACACAACAACGATGACAAGACTCAACTGCCAGCTACGAACGAAACCGACGATGATGCCAGCCACACCAGTTCCAATGGATTGTATCAACAAACCAATCTTGTCTCCAATGCCAGAGCGAATCTTATCAATATCGCTGTATAAAAATAGATCATGGAATATAGCAGGCCACTTGTTAAAGTTAAAGGGAAAACTACAATCGTGGCTAAGCGTTGTTGGGACAAATCCCCATGCAGTCCCAGGTTAGTCTGATCAATAATGAAAAGTGCCTTTACCATGTATTTTGCAAAGCGCACAACATGGAATGAGGGAGAGGTGGGGAAATGCCATTTAAAATTTTGACGATTTTGTCCCAACATTTTGGCCATGATTGTAGACCCATAAGTGAGCAAGAGATATTGTCTTTAAACAGCTGCAGCCAGATAGAGTATATCAAAAGCACATGTAATTTCCGAGTAACAGCTAATAATTCTTAATATATACAAAACTTGTAATGTATGAAAGAGAGCACAGCTCAAAATGCTTAAGTAATTCTGTCAATTTCGGTCTTTATTCACTAAAATTCATTGCTTTTCTTGTTTTGATGTCACAAAATGTTAATATAATTTGCATAATTTATTTATAAGGCCTTCAAAATTTTAAATGCTATAAAATGGTCAATTTTGATATAAAAAAATTTGTGCTATTTTCATGGTTTATAGCACTGCATATTTCATGGTTTATAGCATATTTTCATGGTCTATAGCCTATTTTCATGGCTTATAAGCATATTTTCATGGTTTATAGCATATTTTCATGGTTCATAGCATATTTTCTTCTAATTAAGCTCAAGTTGTTGCTACCTGTCTATAGAACTTGAACTGATTATGAAATCACATTAACTATTGATTACATAGCTGTAACGACTTACTCGGAAATCCTGGTAGTGAGCTCGCCACCTTTGTTGTTATCAAACCACTCGATGTCCTTCCCGAGGATTTTGCGAAAGTACAGGATTCTTATCGTCCGCACTTGACGTTCAGCGGCCAGATTCCAGAAACTGGACTGGATAAAAGCCACAACCAGAACACAACAGCCCAAAATGACGTAATTGATAGAAAAATTCTGGATGATCGAAAAAGGATTGGTGACTCTGAGAACGAATGATACAAGATAAAATATTAAGATTTGCTGAGGAAAAAATACTTCTATGACTCAAAATTCCATTATTTCTCAATAAATTATCGCATAATTATCCCGAAATCACCATCGTGAGTCCTGACAATTGCTATGATCACACTTTCTGAAAGGGAGATTAACCATGATTTGGTTTTTGTTTTTTTAACAAGCATTATCAAAGAAGTGGGGGCTGAGGTAATAACATGATGATTTCTAGAAATGACCAACATATAGCGATCCAGACCCACTGAATAAACCACAGGTCAGAGGTGTAGCCAAGGGGGTCGAAAGGGTTGTCGACCCTCAATAATATAAAATAATAATGAAGGGTCCAGAAAATATCCTTAATGGTTAAGATATTTTCCCTTGGCAACCCCCTCCCCCCCCCACGGCTATACCACTCCTGCAGGTCGAGACTTCAACTATGAATTGGGATAAAGCAGGACTTAAACAGTTTTTGTCTGGATCATAGGATTAAGAGTAAACAGAGAATGCTGAGCTCCCAATGACTGCAGTGATAGCGCATAAAGACACCATGTATTGACGAGAGTCACCCAAATCATGATTTTCCACATTGACTGTAAGGACTCGGATAACAATTTATAAAAGTCACTTTATTTAAAAATCTGTAGCTTCGATTTGTTCTTTTCATTATATCTTATTTTTTAAATCTTACTTTTGGTATTCTGGATAATATTATGTCAACAGGAAAAACCAATGTCAGAAAGTGGAATTTTGGCTGATTTTGGTGGATTTATGTAACCTTAGGCTATGCATATCAGCAAAATAAGTCCAGCCTACCATAATTCCGTGTGTAAGAGAAAATAAAAACTTGGATTTTATATTTGTTGAGCGTCAACTCGCATGGCATTTACATATTATTTAAAACGTTGTAAATTTATCATTGTGCCTTGTGGATGAGATCATTTGTAGCATGATTAGTAGTTGACATAACCTAACACTAGGCCCAGAGGCATAACTAAGGTGGGGGGGGGGGGCAGGAGGGGAAGCCGCCCACCTTTATTGGGCCCAGTTGGGGCCCTGTAAAGAGGCCCTATAAAAAAAATATACCATTATATTTATACCATAGAGGCCCACAAGGCCCCACTCGCCCTCGGCCCGTAGGGCCCTAGCTACGCCACTGACTTAGACCTGGGCAAATTTGCCACAATTTGCATGGCCTAAGGTTAAAAAATCGGCACAAAATTCCACTTTTCATGTCAGGATGGGCCCTAGCTATGCCACTGACTTAGACCTGAGCAAATTTGCCAATTTGCATGGCCTAAGATAAAAAAATCAGCACAAAATTCCACTTTTCATGTTAGGATGACAAAAGTTTTTCACGTTGACTTAATATTATCTAGAATACCATAACTCACATAACATATATTAGGAAAAGAAAAAAATCAAAGCGAAAGATTTTAAAATAAAGTGACTTTCATCAATCGATATCCTTACAGTCAGGGAACAGGGAAAATCGTGACTTGGGTGACTCTCGTCAATTGTTGGCTTCACTCATATCACCGATCGAGCTCAGCATTTTCCATTTATTCTTATTTCTATGATCAAGATTTAATTCAGGCTTAGTTCTTGTGTATATTCTCAGTCCAAGATGCACATGCAGTTAAACTCACCCTTCTGGTAGCTGATCCACATAATCGCCAGCACAGAAGTCTTCAGGTAGATCATTTGGGTTTAACGGAAGAACCAAATCACTGGAATTAGCAGGTGCTATATCAGTTGTACCAATGAAGGCATCAATGACATCCCCAAAGAAAACAAGTACCATGGGAAGTGCAGCACCATGGGCGCATGCTGATAGGGTGCCACAAATCATGAGCAGTTTTTCTAAGGGAGATGCAAAGCGAAACTGCAAGACAAAAACAAAAAATGGTTCTTTAGTATTTAAAAGAAAGCGATTCTGTTTAAAGATCTGTGGAACTTAAAGAAAACATAACTTAATTGACCTCTCTGAGTTAGTTGATTGACAGCATTTTCAACCAATTACCACACGAATTTGCCTATATAGCAACAAAATCTGCATAATTAAGTGGGGCAAAATTCTATGCGGTACTGCCTGTGCCCATGCAGTCAATGCAACATACTGCACAAAACAAAGTTTTGCACATACAGACCGAAAGTGGACGACAAGATGGTGAACAAAAATTGTGTATACAGGCTCGCTATGGGCTATGTAAATATCTGTTAACCAGAACGGTTAGCAAACCAAATTTTGTTTAATCCTGTTACTACAAAATCATCAGTCCAGAAAAGTGCCATACATAGAACAAAGCTTGCGGCAGGCCACGTGATGAACATCTAAATGTCAATGATTGCGGATTGATGTTTGTTTTAACTACCTAGTTACCACATTGCTGTGGCTTATTTTTTCTTACTCAAGCGAGGTAAATTGATCTGGGTTAAAGTAAGAGAACATCAGCTAACTAACTCATCAAAATCTAATGTAAATCTATTGTTGCTTAAACCCTCTGCTGTAACAGTTTGGAGGTTTTTGAACTTGGCCATACCCACTAATCAACAATTAGGACAGGTGGCATAACTGACTGAATTTGGAGAAAAAAATAATTTAATTCACTTAAAGAGACAAAATCGTCATATGGACACAATGTTTAGAACTCGATTAAAATTGTTTGATTGGTTGAAGTTTCAACCAATTGCTGCACGATTCGTTGGCCTTTATTTTATGATATATATCAATAAATATTCCAACTTGGACTATAAGACCTGATATAGCCCAGTCAGTAATTAGGGCAATTGAACTCAAGATTCTTTTCGAACCAACAGTTGTAGGTTTGAATCCCACCAGAAACATTTCTGCTTTTTCTTTTTCCCCTCATTGTAATTTTTGTCTGGTGACTGCTATTTCTTCAATCACTTTCACCTTTTTGTTCGTCTTACAAATACGTTGAAAAAACAAGTTTCTCACTACGAATGAATCTTCACACATACAAAGCAATGTATGCACATGCATGTACAAACAGACACGGATATTGTGCCTTCCAAAACAAGAAGTGACGTAAAAGTTCTGCAGCCCCCAATTTTACAGAGACGATGTACAAACTGAGATGAGCCTCCGTCTTTAAAGATGTTTGGACTGCATGTCTGCATTTTATTGTATTACAATTTTTGCAAATATTGGAGAAAATGTTTAACATCTAGTCATCCATTAAACTTTAAATAAACTTGATAAAAAAAACCTTGATAATTAAGTTATTGCCATTGGCGGCACCAGGATTTTGGTCATGGGGGAGGGGGAGCAAGCGAGGGAAAAATTTGTTTCATGGGGGTGCAAAATCCAAAAAATCGGATCAAATATGTCACTTTACAAAATTTTATGGGGGGAAAGTGGGGGAAAGTGATCTCATGGAACAAAATTCCCCTGTGCCCCTCCCTCCCCGTAGTGCTGTGACTGGCTTGTTGCTAACTAGAAGTAATCAAAAGATTTTGAGAAATATTTGATCAAGGGACAGAATCTGTTTGGTTGTTTGATGAGATTTATCAGTACAAAGGTTTATATAGCCCCATAGAGGTTTAATTACATTAATAATAATGTAAAAGAAAAATGTTGCAATATTAAGGATTAGTTCAGTGGTCAAGCAAGTTTAATATATATAAAAGAGAAAGTATAGAGAAACAAAATGGTGAACAAACTACTTCAATATCTTATTCTCTTAATACTTACTCTCCCAGCGTCACGGTGACCGTGACGCTAACGATCCCTTTTCCAAAAAAACATTTGAGTACCTTCCCAAAATCCTATAGAGCTGCAAATAAGTTCATTCAAACCAGATTGAATAGATCTGTCATAATATGGTTATTTTGTTAGGGGGTTAGATTAAAAAAAATTGAGTAAAATCGTTACAAAAAAGTGCATTTTTAAAAAAAAAGGTATAAAAAAAAAATTAAAAAAAGAAGATTACGACGAATGTCATACAGAATATTTTTTCAATTTTTTTTTTTCAGGTAAAGTATAAAGATAGTTTGAATTGTTGGTTGCTACACGATTTTTACATGTACTCGGTCAATGTTTGTGTTTTTTTGAAGAAAATATGCCAAAATTTGTGATTTTGGGCCATTTTCCACTTTTTTTTATCAAAAAAATCATAAAAACCGGCCCAAATATTGTATTGGAATTTTTAAATTCTCTATGGATAGAGGAGAAATAGATCGTTCAGACGAACTATTACAACAACAGATGCACCCCCTCTAAATGCCTAAAAGGTCTCTGATGATGACGTCAATTTGCGTCTTTTTTTTTTTTTTTTTTCTTCGCACATTCGATACAACAAAATGGCGAGTTACAACGTCGAACGTGCATTCCGACTCCTATGTTTTCTTCAGAATAATGATGATTCAGAGGGGTCGGAAGGTACCTCTGATGAAGAAGATGTACCAGAACTCGACCAGATTGAGGAAGAGGAGAATATAGAACCTGTTGAGATGGATAGCGTTCTGTTCCAAATTTCGGAATTAGTGAGTGTTTTCTTCCAAAAATAGCGAAAGTACTACATTGTAAATGTGTAGTAATAAAATAATAAAATAAGGTTTATAGAATTCTAATGATGAATTAACGGGGATTTTTTGCTTGTTACGATAAACAAGTAAAAGGAACACTAAAATCACATATAAAAAAAAGGATTTAGGTCCTTTTTATAATAGCCCGGATGAAACAAATGAAAGCTGAACCCCAATAATAACATTTCTAAATGGACTGAAATATATGTATTTCCCAATGGCAAAATTGTAAATTTAGGCCCACTGAAATGTGTGTATTCCCAATTTCACAAAATCCAAGTTCCATTATTTCAGGGGCCGAAATCACAATTTTATGGGGGAAAGTGGAGTAGGGGTCCCATGTTAGGGCAAAATACACATGTTGGGGGTGCCCCAGGCCCATTTAGAGGAAAATTCTTGTATATAGATAGGCCTAGTACCGGTACATTAATTTGATACCCCATTTTTTGGGACCGTGATCCTTTCCCCCCCCCCCACCCCTCTTCCCCTGGCTATGCCACTATTGTGGTGATTACTAGATCGATAAAACAAACATTTTGGACTCCTGTATGTACCCCCGGGCTTCCGGCTGTAAAAGTCTGTCCCCACGGTTACCACAAAATTGTGGGGCAGGTTAGAAACCACAATACTATGTTATGTGATAACATGTTATGGGTATGCTTGAAGAGGACGAGCCGCCTGCTACTAGAAACCACAATAACATGTTATGCGATAACATGTTATGCGTATGCTTGAAAAGGACGAGCCGCCCGCTACTCCCCAACCCAAGAGGAAGAGGGACAGACCGTTGAAGATGAGCCTAGGCCCCTCTTCCAGGCCTTCCGCTGCAGTCTCGCCACCATCACCACTCAAAGAAAATCCGACTGCAGCGGAAAAAGCTGCCTTTAAAACCAGGGAGGAAGAGCGGAACGCTCGGCTGCAGGAGATACAACGGTCGAAGGTCATTTCTGCAGCCGATAAAGACTATCATCTGTGGGAAGTACTGGTGGAGAGTGACCGGGATCGACACGAGGTCTTTGGTAACTGGTTATGGGAAGACCAAACTAAAGTAAGTTGAATGAATAAAGTTGCAATTTTTTTTTTTTTTTTTTTTATATTCTATTTGCAGCAACAAGGTATAGCAGAAGACTTTACAAATTTGGACCTTTTCGGCAAACATTTCTTATGAATTCCATGTGGAATGAACAGAAGTAAGTGTCTTATAGATAATCAGCATAGTCTATCAATATAAAAGTAGCTGTGAAGCATGTAATGGCTGAAATTGGGTCAGAAATAAACAAAAAACAGTTTTGTGCATAATAAATAAGGTAAATGACCTAATTTGCATATCATTTGCATAATTTCTTATTTTATTTTTTGCAAATGATGATGTAAACATCTTGTTTTTCTGCATTCTATTAGTTTTGGACATCATAGAAGGGGAAAATGCATTTTTTTGGAAAATTTAGTGCCATACACTATTAGATAGATTATTCACAGAATCGGGGGATAATTTTTAGGTCAAAATGTACCAAATTTTTCATATTTGCGTCATTTTTCTTTTCTGATTCCTAAAATCCATGAATAATATCAAATGAAAGGTCTTTCCAAGGACGATTCAGAGATTCTATCCATATTTTTTTGCTATTTAGCCACAAGGCACAAGCGTGTCATAAAGATAGAATGTTTGGAGACCTAATATGCTAATTCAATGACCTAATTTGCATATTTAAGTTCGGAAATATGCACATTTTTGGAAAGTTCAACATGTTAGCTTTCATAAAAGTTGAACTTGTTTTGGTACAAATGGAACAGAAAGTGCTAAAAAAATCCTCTTTCCAAAAATTTCAGAAATAGCTTATTCTATTTTTGGAACCTTGGGAGAGTAAGGGTTAAGGAGATATTCAAGTTTAAAGATCTGTCTTATCTGTGTAGGAATGACTGGTGTAGTAAGTCTACTATGGAAGGTTGGTGCTTTCATCCTTGTATTCTTAACAATTGTTTATGTATTCTAAAGAAAATTTATTTCACTGTTTCTCCCCCATCCAAAAATGAGAACCCTCAGAGAAAAGGCTAATCAAATTATTTTCGAGAGGTCCCATTTCATGGGACAGGAAGCTAAGAAGTTTACAAATTTCAGGAATGGTAGAGAAAGGATAGGACTTGACTATGCATACCCAAACTTGACAAAATTTGTTTCAGTAAAAGTTTCATGGAGAACTATTTTACCATGGACCCACACCAAAATTTGAGTGATTTGGTGAGGGTGTATAACACCTCTTCACTTCATCCTAAAAAAAAAAGGGCCAATGCCTCTGGTGACCCCCTATTGAAAGTACCCTCATCTGAGAGATATTAGATGGTGCTTTTTGAAAAACATCACAAAAGATCCCAAATCTATAACATTCTGGTACAAAAAAGACCCCACGCTTGACTCTTTCATCATAGGCTTCAATGGGAAAAATAATTAGTTCCGTGCTACCTACAAAATGGCAATGTAAACAAAGTCATGTGACCTTATGACGTCGGCTGAAAGATCTCATAAGTATTCATCTAAAGGTTTATAGACAGGTACAGTTTTTGGAAGGTTTTGAATAAAAAATAAACATTCAGAGCTATCTGTCTTCAGTGTCTTCCCTCTCAAACATGTTATAAGTTGAACAATAGATATGCTCTTCTCAAAAACTTTGCCTGAAGTATGACAACATTTTGTCTAGGCCCCTACATGATTTTTTTTGGAAAAAAGCATACTTGTGCCTTGGAGCAGTGTACAGCTGACTGAGCTAAGCCTCAGTCAATGATGACATGATGGAAAAAAAATGACAATTTCTTTGTCACTGCGAGATTACTAGCATTTTCTATATTACAAAAATTAATTAATTAATTAATTATACTTATCTTACCAATTCAGATTGGACTTTATACATTCATTGATACTAATACAATTTAACTTGGTTTTATTACTGTTGCCTCTGCCTGTCCATATACTGCACATACCTTTAAAGATAATCTAACTGGAACATTTTAAACTCTAAGAGATAAATTAAACAGAAAATCTTCCAACTTCCCATGAACCTTTATTATTATAGTTACAGTACTTACTGTATTTAATCATTACCTTATTTGACATATTAAACACCAAGGGCACTTACAAAAACAAAGGCCCGAAGGTTTTCCCTAATAAGTTCCCATGCTCCGGGCCGAGTATGGTGTGTTATTCGAACTCTATTGTGTTCAAATAACATACATATACTAGCCCCACAATAACCATCACAAAAACATCGTGATCACGAGATTTTTTTGTCGAGTGTGAGACACAAAATAAGTAAACAAATAAGCTTTTTACAAATTGTAAAGACTGTTTTACTCAAAATTCCATGCTCTATCACACATCTTAAATCTGCTAGATGTCCATAGTATATAGACAGGTAGAGCTTTCATATTCATCAGAAAGAAATTCTTAAATCTGCTAGATGTCCATAGTATATAGACAGGTAGAGCTTTCATATTCATCAGAAAGAAATTTATTTTAAATTCTGAACAAAGCAGTCGATTCTGTCAAAAGCAAATGTTGATTCCGTGTTATGGTTAAGTTGTGATGTATGAAAGAGAGGACGGCTCAAAATCTACATGTAATTCTGTCCTAAATTTTAGTCACTCAAAATTGCCAGAATGAACATTTATTGGGAATATGATGAAGATTCAAAACCTTGTTGGTATATTTAAACCTCTCTTTTTCAAGTTCAAATCATGTTGGTGAAGGATTGAAAAATAAGAAGCTAACATTAAGAAAATTAACTGGTTTTGCTGTGTTGATATTTTTTATTTTTTTTAAATGCAAAATTTATTATAAAGCTTTAAAATTCACAATGCTGGAAAATGGTCAATTTTTCACTGATTTTTAAGTTTAATTTTAATGGTTTAATGTCTGGTTTATAGCCTATTTTCATAGGTTTATAATTTTCATGGTTTTCTATTTTCATGATTTTGATGGAAATTTTCCTGGTTTTAGCCTATTTTCATGGTTTATAGCCTATTTTCTATTTTACTGGTTTATAACCTATTTTCATGGTTTATAGTTTATTTTCTATTTTCCTGGTTTATATCCTATTTTTATGGTTTATAGCCTATTTTCATGGTTTATATCCTATTTTCCTGGTTTATAGCCTATTTTCATGGTTGATAGCCTATTTACATGGTTTATAGCCTATTGTTTATCTATTTTCATGGTTTATAGCCTATTTTTATGGTTTATAATAGCCAATTTTCATGGTTTATAGCCTATTTTCATGATTTGTAGCCTATTTTCATGATTTATAGCCTAATTTTCATGGTTTATAGCCATGGTTTATAGCCTATTTCCACGGTGTATAGCCTATTTTCCTATTTTCATGGTTTAAAACCTATTTTCATGGTTTATAGCCTATTTTCATGGTTTATAGCCAGCCTATTTTCATGGTTTATAGCCTACTTTCTATTTTCATGGTTTATAACCTATTTTTATGGTTTATAATCGATTTTCATGGTTTATAATCTATTTTCATGGCCTATTTTCATGATTTATATGGTTTATAGCCTATTTTCATAGCTTATTTTCCTGGTTTATAGCCTATTTTTTGGCCTATTTTCATGGTTTATAGCTTATTTTCCTGGTTTATAGCCTATGTTCATGGTATATAGCCTATTTTCCTAGTTAAAAGCCTTTTCATGGTTTATAGCCTATTTTCTATTTTCATGGTTTATGACCTATTTTCATGGTTTATAGCCTATTTTCATGGTTTATATATGGCCTATTTTCATGGTTTATAGCCTATTTTCTATTTTCATGGTTTATGACCTATTTTCATGGTTTATAGCCTATTTACATGGTTTATAGCCTATTTTCTATTTTCATGGTTTATAACCTATTTTCATGGTTTATAGCCAATTTTCATGGTTTATAGCATATTTTCATGGTTCATAGCCTATTTTCATGGTTGATAGCCTATTTTCATGGTTTATAGCCTATTTTCATGGTTTACACTGTAGCCTATTTTCATGGTTTATAGCCTATTTTCATGGTTTATAGCCAATTTTCATGGTTTAGAGCCTATTTTTATGGTTTTTAGCCTATTTTTCATGGTTTATAGCTTATTTTCCTGGTTTATAGCCTATTTTCATGGTATATAGCCTATTTTCATGGTTTATAGCCTATTTTCATGCTTTATAGCCAATTTCTATTTTCATGGTTTATAACCTATTTTCATGGTTTATAGCCTATTTTCACGGTTTATAGCCTATTTTCATAATTTGTAGCCTATTTTCATGATTTATAGCCTATTTTCATGGTATATAGCCTATTTTTCTAGTTTATAGCCTATTTTCATGGTTTATAGCCTATTTTCATGGTTTATAACCTATTTTTAGTTTATAATCTATTTTCATGGTTTATAGCCTATTTTTCATGGTTTGTAGCCAATTTTCATGATTTATAGCCAATTTTGGTAAAACCTATTTTCATGGTTTATAGCCAGCCTATTTTCATGGTTTATATCCTATTTTTATGATTTATAGCCTATTTTCATGGTTCATTGCATATTTTCATTGTTGATAGCCTTATTTTCATGGTTTATAGCCTATTTTCATGGTTTATAGCCTATTTTCATGGTTGATAGCCTATTTTCATGGTTTAGAGTCTTTTTGCTTCCAATTAAGATCAAATTGCAAACTGCACTTGCAATACTTTGCAATCAGTGACGCCAGCAAGGAAGGGGGGTCATGGGGGCACGTGCTCCCCCAATATCAATTTTTTCATATAATTATTTGTTATTTGACCTTTTTTAATAGGGGAGGGGGGGTAGTCTGATTATATGCTGCTATATTAGATCGTATCATATAATGATTGAGGTGCAAATTTGGTACTCAAACAACTTTGTGCTGCTCCCCCAAATAATTTTAGGTGAACATGTATTATCACGTTTCCCGACCTAAATAGCCCCTTCAATTTGTTAGCACATGTCACCTGACCTCATTAGTCTCTCCCCCCCTCTCCAGCTAGGCAGCTCTTTAATAGATTCAAACACACCATAAAAGGCACGTGAGTACCAATGCAAACTAACTAACCCTCACAGATGATTGATTTTTCATAATTGTAAGGCTCAACGCACTTGAAAGCCATGACAAATATGCTGTGTCATATCTGCCTGTTATACTGATGAAGCCAATTTCAATTGCAATTCTCTAAAAACCTTCTGTATACTGTGTTGAACAAGGTAGGCGTATGCTTCCATATATACACCTGTGACTATACTGTACACTGTGAGGCCAGGATAGAAAATTTGATTGCAATAAAGTAAATAAGCACTGTGGTTGTTTGTCATAAAAACTTTTTACAAGGATTTTCACACAGACAATTAGACGTACTTAGTAACAGCTAGCTCAATAACAACTTCTATAGCAAAACAACCATTATACTGTGTTAAAATTCAGAAGTCTATTAGTTCATATCTTTTTGTGAAGATTATTTTGTTATCTTTCATATAGACTTGCTTGACCACTGAACTAATGCTTTAATGGAATAAGAATGCAAAAACTCTCCAGGTTAAAAGTGGGAAAATGTGCTGACATTACTTGTTCTGCTCCTTAAAATTTCAAACAGTCAGACCCGACCTGATACATAACCAGGTTGAGTCAGATTTGTCCTCTTTACTTTTTTCTATTTTGAAAACCTTAGTTGTTGTGGAAGCTGGTGCTGAGTATCATATTAGCAATGGATGAAGTCCTAATTGTGTGGTTATTTTAATTAAGATAAAGTGGGCTCACTATTTGCTACAGTAAGTTTGTGGTTATGATTTTCTGGAACAAATTTTTACGGAGAAGGACAAGTCATGATAAATTAAGTTTCCATCCACGTTTCCTTTCATTAGTGGGATATTTCCTTCAATTTTTGGTCAATTTTTCATCAATGTTGAGGAAATAGTGCCAAACTTCCCAATAATTGTACAAAATTTTCCTTATATTTAACCATTTGTCCTTAAATTTTATATGAATACTTTCCCAATTTGACCTCCCAACTGGGAAGAAAGCATGCAAGAAGAAAGGTGAAATCCTCTCAATTTGCCCCTCCACCCTCCACTTTATATGCCCCTGTACCTTCTGCACCTCATACTTAACGCTCACACCATCCTCAAAGTTATTTTCAGCTTTTAGCCACCCAATCCAGTATAACCCAATACTGAATCATGTACCATGTCTCCGCTTGGTTTGAGGTTCATGGCAAAACGTGGCACAACGCAGGTAAGAAGGTGTAACTTTAAAGAGAGTACACTTACCATAGCAAACGTCCCGACTTGCTTGACTTCCACTTTTGTCTCATCCTCCTTGCCTTTGCCTTCCCCCTCTGCGGGAAGTTTTACCACGGTGATCTCTCCATTGTCTGGATCATACTCGGAGGGGGAATATAACGCAGCCTTCCCATTGGGCTTGTCTTTTTTTTCAGTTTCAGGAGAGACATCGAGTACTGCAGCACCTTTAGAGTTTCCTACAAACAAGAGTTTATAATAAGTTAAAAGAGCACTAGACCGAAAAATAAGGGCAAAATTTTCTTATATTCAGTAAAGCCACCCCCCCCCCTCCCCTTCAGGAGGCAATATTTGACAAATTCACCAAAAAGATGTCCTTACTTATGGAACTAGTTCTTCTTTAAATCTATGGTAAACTTAAAGTTTGACAGTCACATCCAGATTAAATTTTCTAAATTAAATTAAAATAGTTGAAATCATACCAATTGTTCAGTCATTTCTACTGTACCTCATAAAATTCAAATTCATTCAAGATGCCTGCCTTGGTTCAAATATGTGTATCATATGGGAATATTTGAATCACGCGTTTACGATAATCTCCTTAACTGTGCAAAACACTCTAAAAAATCACACATATTTTGCACTTCAAACATTATAACTAAAGAATCTCTGAATATTTTGTTCCATTTCAAATGGTATAGAGAACTTGAATTCATTATCTATTGCTTAAGACCATTTTCTTTTTTTTCTTTTTTTTTTAAAGTACCGTACCGTGGCAGTGCAAGTAAAATCACAAGGTTATCGCCACTTTGATAAAAGTATTTGGGAGTCCATTTCACACGGCCTGACAATTAACATATATCTATTTATAATATATATAAAATCCAATGCTATTGGTGCAAAAAAGAGCCGGTATTTTCCAACAAATAGAAATCGATGAGAGAAAACATTTCGCGTCCGCTTATGTATCCCCTAATTTTAATTCTGACGTAATCTTAGCACGCCCGAGCTGCATGGACTGTACTATTGTGTGCAGAGGGTTTCCTGTTGTTTGTGTATTGTAAAGATGCTTTGAAGAGGCGATAAGCATTTTCCAATGTCAGATTTTGGCATATTTTATTCCATTTCTAACAGTTTTCTTGTATATTTTGTTACACTGAGAAATATTTTTTTATTATATGACTGTATTCATCAGAAATTAAAACATTATTTGGCTGAAATATCATCGGCAACAATTATGAACGAAGAAGTGCAAGAGCGAGGAATATAAACGACAACGTTAGGTTGCATGATAATGATACCAAAAATTAAGAACTATGCTATTTATTCAACTTTTTGTATGAATTAATATCTGTTTATTATACACTTGAATAAACTTCTTATATCTTTTCTTATCACAGCATTCTTAAAAATTGTTTTCTATTCAGCACAAGTACAGTTTGTCATACATTTGTTTAAGAAAAATGAGTTTAAATAAGTTGCTCATCATTAGTGCCTTGTCTAACAAAGTTTTGAACTGAGGTTGTGTGTGTATTACATTGCATTTGATTTGTTTTGCTTTAAAGATGTTTCATTGGAATTGGCTAGTTGTTAAACAAAATGTTGTCTAAAGTTCCATTCCACTTGGCCTACATCCCACATGCGGCAAGTTATGCCGTCAAACATGGCAAGCCGTCCCACCCTCTCCTACATGCCGTCCCACCCTCTCCTTCATGCTGTCCTGCCCCTCTACCATATGCCATCTCAGCCTCTGACGGTCACTGGTATTATCAAGAGTGACAATCCTGGCTATAACTACGCTACTCATAAACACTCTCAAATCTGTGAAACCACATGATACTTTTGTAAGATAAATATACACACATGAACGGCCTTTCATGTGTGTTGATCAATTCATAATTTTTTTGCCCTCAAAGAAAATCTTAACAAACTTGGCCTCCACTGCGTGCAAACTAAAAGTATTTGACTATTGTTTCAATGACTCCGTTCTTAAAACCAACCCACATAATAATTGTACAATCCAAATCCTATCAAGTTTATTTAAAGTTTTCCGTAACACATCACAGCTAGTTCCGTGAATTTTTTCCTTATGCGCGTTTTGAGGTAAAACATTCCCATATATCTATATCATTATGCTTGACAAACAAAGCGACCTAACAATACAATATCGCAATCTGTTTAGAAGATATGAAATTTCAAAGATACCACAAGTCATAAACAACATTGAGCAGTGACTGGTGTTGTGAGTCTAATCAGGTGAACAGTGACTGGTGTTGTGAGTCTAATCAGGTGAACAGTGACTGGTGTTGTGAGTCTAATCAGGTGAACAGTGACTGGTGTTGTGAGTCTAATTAGGTGAACAGTGACTGGTGTTGTGAGTGTAATCAGGTGAACAGTGACTGGTGTTGTAAATCTAATCAGGTGAACAGTGACTGGTGTTGTGAGTCTAACCGGGTGAACAGTGACTGGTGTTGTGAGTCTAATCAGGTGAACAGTGACTGGTATTGTGAGTCTAATCAGGTGAACAGTGACTGGTGTTGTAAGTCTAATCAGGTGAACAATGACTGGTGTTGTGAGTCTAATCAGGTGAACAATGACTGGTGTTGTGAGTCTAATCAGGTGAATAGTGACTGGTGTTGTGAGTCTAATCAGGTGAACAGTGACTGGTGTTGTGAGTCTAATCAGGTGAACAGTGACTGGTGTTGTAAGTCTAATCAGGTGAACAATGACTGGTGTTGTGAGTCTAATCAGGTAATCAATGACTGGTGTTGTGAGTCTAATCAGGTGAACAGTGACTGGTGTTGTGAGTCTAATCAGGGAGATGGTATACACTCCCATCTTTCTTGTCTAATTCAAGATTGTGATATCATCACTGACGGTTCTAAAAGATAATAGCTGGAGGGGCAAAACATGATGAGTGGGGAGCAAAAAAACTGCTTAAGACAGGATATGTATCACATTTGGATCGATCATTTCCCCTCCCCATATAAAAGATATAAAAGCAGAATGTAAGCACATGTTACTTTTTAATTTATTCCCTTGAAACCATTCCTATTGTACCCTTATTAGCTAATTAGAATCATTGTTTGTTTGTTTGTTTGTTTAATGAGGTCTTAACGGCACCACGACAACAAGGGTCAAATTGTGCCTGAGAGGTCAGATCATTTTAGAGGTAGGAAGAAAAGAAAACAGGGAGAGAATGAGAGAAATTCAAGAACAAAATTCAGAAAGCTGTGATCGAGAGAGGAAGTGCATGGGTGAAACAAAACAAAGTAGGGAGGGGGTGGAAGAGGAGAATTAAATATGCTTGTAGAGGGAAGCATGATGAAGGAAGGAGATAATTCTATCCGCAGGATTTTTGTGAAAGAACTCAGCAATTGAGTTGTGGGGAGCGAGGAAAGCTCTGGGAAGATAGTACAGGGGGCAAGCAAGGAGAACGTGATGGATAGTGAGGATGCAGTGGCAATTGTTACAGAGGGGTTGGGGGGAACCAATAAGGAGGTGGGAGTGAGTGAGGTGGGTGTGACCAATTCTAAGACGGGTAATATGAACATTGTCGTTACGAGAGAGGTTGTTGATGGTGGATTTGATCGGGATTGTGGGCTGGATGACATAGAAGTTTGTTATCAATTTGGAAGTTCCATGAGGTTTGCCAGCAGTCACGAACAAGGGAAGCGATAAGCGGTTTGATGTCAGAGAGGGTTTTGGGAAAAGGGGTAGAGAGGAGGTTGAGGGCAAGCTTAGCGGCTGCATCAGCCCTGTCATTGCCAGGGATGCCAACATGGCTGGGAATCCAGAAAAAAAGAATCCTTTTCCTGCAGAGGGTGGGAGAAAAGAGTTTTCGGATGAGGAGGTGGGATGTGAAGTTATCCCATTTAAGATTGAATAATAAAGTAAGAACAGCCTTTGAGTCGGAGAAAATGGCAAAGTGGCTGAGAGGAAAGTACTCTATAAAGTTGAGGGCGAGCAGAATGGCCTTAGCCTCGGCAGAAAAGATGGATGAGTAGTCAGGAAGTCTGCTACTGAGGGTGATGTCTTGGATGATGGCAGCAGCGGCTGTTTTCTTGCCTTCCTTGGAGCCATCAGTATAGATGGAGGTGTAATTTGAGAGTTGGTCTTTCATTTGGTTGTGGAGATTGATGAAGAGGTTAGGGTGGGTTTGAGTTTTGTGATGAGTGTAGAGGCCCAGGTGGACAGAGGGGAGGGGGGGTGGCCCAAGGAGGAAAAGTGGGCCAGGAGTAGGTGCCAAAAGTGGCGGGGTTGATGCCGAGATGAAAGAGGTCTGATTTAATGCGTAAGCTGAAAGGAGGAGATAGGGTTTTAGTCCTATCAAAGAGGGAGGAGAAATTGGGGTACCTAATGAGGTTGTAAACAGGATTCTGGGTGTTCGTGAGGACTCTAAAAGCATAGGAGATGCTAAGCTTTCTACATCTAAGTAGAAAGGGGAGTTCAGTGGCTTCAACATGAAGGCTGGTGATTGGGGAGGTCCTGTAGCCTCCTAGACAAACCTGAGGGCTTCATTTTGGATGGTGTTGATGTGGTTGAGGTATGAATTGTGAGCGACACAGTAGACAATATTGCCATAGTCAAGCTTGGCACAAATGGTGAGCCTGGAAATTTTGAGGAGAGCATAGCGGTCTGCTCCCCAAGTGGTATTGAAGAGGAGTCGGAGGTGGTTGAGGAAGCTGTTGCATTTTAGTTTCAGGTTGGTGATGTGTTGCTTGTAGGTGAGCTTGGAGTCTAGAGTTAGACCCAGGAACCTTGTGTGTTCAACTTTAGGGATGCGATTCCCATTGAGCACAAAGTTCGGGTTGGGGTGGAGGTTGTTGAAATGACAAAAGTGCATGCAGACTGTCTTGTCTTTGGAGAATTTAAAACCGTAATTGTTGCTCCAGACTTGCAGCTGGTTGAGGCTGATTTGGAGCCTATTTTTAACAATAGAAAAGCTAGGGGAGGAGTAGAAGATGATGAAATCATCCACGTAGAGGGTACATTTGATGCTGGGGCCAAGGTTATTCGCGATGTCATTAATGCTCAGGTTGAAGAGAGTGGGAGAGAGGATGCTGCCTTGGGGGACGCCCTCTTCTTGGGGGTACAGGTTGGAGAGGGTGTGGCCAATACGAACTTGGAACTGCCTGGGTGAAAGGAAGTTTTGAATAAAGATGGGGAGGTGGCCTCTGAGGCCGATGGATACACAAACCTAAACATTCACTGGCACACACCTCTTTTATATAAGATGAACTTGCATAACCAGTGAACTAATCCTTTACAGAATATTTTTCCGTAAATATAATTTTTTTATATGTCTTTTATTTTTAAACGTGAAATTAAATATTCTATTAAGAGATTTAAAGATGAAACTTATTTTCAGAGGCAGCAACAATTATTCATATTTTATTCTTAGGAAACTTCAACCTCCACTGGCTAAGATCATTGGAACAAATATCAGCAGGTCAAAATTATGAGGGAGTACAAGCAAATCTTATGCTTAAGACGGGATGTATTACATTTGGATCGGTCATTTTCCCTCCCCATGTAAAAGATATAAAAGCAGAATGTAAGCACATGTCACTTTTTAATTTACTCCCTTGAAACCATTCCTATTGTACCATTATTAGCTAATTAGAATCATTAACTGGTTACACAAACCTAAACATTCACTGGCACACACCTCTTTCGTATAAGATGAAGTTGCATGACCAGTGAACTAATCCTTTACCAAATATTTTTCCTTAAATATTATTTTTTTAAATGTCTTTTATTTTTAAACGTGAAATTGGATATTATATGCATTTCATTTCCATTATTTCTCTTTTAGCTTACATAGGTCCACTCTTTTTAAAAGCTTTCTGTTTATACTTTCATGTCTTTCATAAATACTCATACCGAAATAGACCATACTTGCAGGCGCTGAAGTATGCAGACCAGCCTGGGTGTACAATGAACTTTTAACTTGTATAAGTCAAAAAGTCAAATATCGCACAGTCATTGCTATACATGTAAATTCCTATTTTGATTAAAATAAACTGTTATTTTGATTAAAAGAATTTTACAAATAGACTGGTACATTGTGCATTCAAGCAAAAATTAAGTAAATAATCTACACACGATTTACTCTTTTTAGATAAATACATCGTCAAAAGATATATAACAAGGTTAAATAAAGTAATATCATGCTTGATATGGCATGCTTGTTAAGTACCACACAATTTAGCTGCTATATGATAGCTTTTATAGAAGAACTGGCTAAAAATATCTTTTTAGCGTGAAACTGATATGAGACATCAAAGACGTGGGTGGAATATTTGCATCGCTGGAACAATTTATCAACAGATACAATTTAATATTATATGATGTGATACAATTTAATATTATATGATGTGATACAATTTGTGTGAAATGTATATTTCAACATCCCCTTGAATCTCCTTCTCCTTGGAATCTAGAATACTAAATAAATTAGTTAAAAGCAAAAAAGTAACCTTCATTACCTGTACAGCCATTTTAAGTAAGCAATTTGTGACCAATAAATAATCTACACACAATTTATTCTTTTCAAAGAAATACTTCTTCAAAAGATATATGACAAGGTTGATAAAGAAATGCCATACTTGCTAATTACCACACTTAAGCTGCTATATAATAGCTTTTATAGAGGTTACTCTAGCTACAAATATACATAAAGTGAAACTTGTAAAAGTTAAATATTGCACAAAGTCATTCCTATAAGGATTTCATCACATGACTCTTAACTCCAATGGAAGCCATTTTGCAGGGCAGTGGCGTCGTTGCGTTTCACATCACACAGCTCATGTCACATCACACGTACAACAAACATCATTACTACATGCTAATAGCACCAGTTCAGCGAATTTTATTAAGTGTAATTTTTTGTTCACTTCCGATTTTACTTCCTATTTTCCTTAAGTTTTATTTATTCACTGGGTATGCGAAGAATTATTGAATGTTAACGCCAGCTGATTTTTTATTATACTCAGACAAAGCCTACAAACCTATAAACTGATTGCTGCAAATCCTAGTGTGAAACGTAGTGTCATTACTTCTCCTCCAAAGAAAGAACACCAAGTTCCAAAGTCCAAATTAAACTTGAAGAAAATACACAAAACACATTTTTATTGATATTTATTATACACTGGTTTATTCTCTCTCACTCCAACTCTGTATCTAACCACTGTCTCTTAACAACCTGATTCCAACTCTCCAACTCCATTTCTTACTTTAACTACCCAATTCAAACTGAAAATCAACTTATGTCCCACTCTATTCTACTTCCTGAACACCATCTTTTAAAATTATTGCATAAATTGATAACGTTTGCAAGTCCAACCCACCAACTTATGAAATTAATCACTTGAGAATAAAACACCTTAACCACCAATCATAAGTTGAACTATAAAACTTATTATGTTAACTCGAAAACTTATTACCCAATCAAAAAACTATACAAGTTGAGTAACATTCCTTTTACCCTACATTCCTATGATGGTAATAAGCCAGGTCATGGTAACGAACGTGCATGCCCGGAACTGATTGTGGGGTCAGGTGAAGTGATGATAACAATCAGTGCTGTACAAGTCCGATCATATGTAAACCAAAGCTTTCTCTGTGTTAATTCTACCATAGGATGGCTTTGTGACGTGCCATGTGGGACATAGAGATAGATGCCATGCGGGATAAAGGGATGGATGCCATGTGAAACATGGGAATGTGGGACATGGAGAGGGATGCCATGTGGGACTTAGGGAGGGATTCCATGTGGGATTATGGAGGAATGACATGTGCTACATGGGTAGAAATGCCATGTGGGACATGGAGATGGATGTCATCAATGGATGCTATGTGGGCCCAGGGAAGGATGCCATGTGGTACATAGGGTGGAATGGCATATGGGACATATGAGTGCATGGGATGCCATTTGGTACATCTTTACGATGAGATGCCATGTGTGACATAGAGATGGATGTCATGTGGATTGAGGAGAGGGTGGGACATAGACAGGGATGCCAAGTGGGACAGAGGAGGGATGCCAAGTGGGACAGAGGAAGGGATTCCATGTAGGGCATAGGGAAGAATGACATGTGGGACAGAGATGGGATGTCATGTGGGATATAGGGATGAATACCATGTGGGATATAGGGATGGATACCATGTGGGGCACAGGGAAGGATACTGTGTAGTACATAGGGTGAAATGGCATTTGGGACATCTGAGTGGGATGCCATTTGTTACATCTTTAGGATGAGATGCCATGTGGGACATACAGATGAATGTCATGTGGAACATAGGAGGGTGAGACATGGTGAGGGATGTCATGTGGGACAAAGTAAAGGATTCCATGTGGGGTATAAGGAGATATGACATTTGGCACATGGGTAGGGATGCCAGGTGGGACATAGAGATAGATGTCATGTGGGACAGCGGTGGGATGATATGTGGGACATAGGGTGGGATGTCAGGTGGGACATGGGTGGGGTGCATAGTGGGATGCTTTTATAATTGGACTTGTGATATGTGTGTCAATTTGAATCAGTATGTGAGCCATGGGAGTATTTATCATTCTAGTTTAATTTAATATTGTTATATACATGTGGCATCCCACCCTTTGTCCCACATGTCATCCCTCCTTATGTCACACATAGCGTCCCTCCCTATGTCCCACACGTCATCCCTCCCTATGTCCCAAATTTCACTCCTTTCTGTCACTAACATGACATCCAGTTCTCCTAGATGCTCCATATGGCATCCATATCTATGTCTCACATGATATCCCACCCTTTGTTACACATGGCTTTCCTTGCTGTGTGCCACATGGCATCCCTCCCTATGACATACCCTTATATCCTACATGGCTTCCATCCATATGTCTCAAATGTCATCCCCACCCTATATTCATATCTATGTCCCATATGGAATCCCACTTAATGTATGTCCCACATGGAATCCCACCCTAATGTATGTCCCACATGGAATACCACCCTAATGTATGTCCCACATGGAAACCCTCCCTATGTCCCAAATTTCACTCCTTCCTATCTCTAACATGGCATCCGGGTCCCCTAGATGCTCCATATGGCATCCATATCTATGTCTCATATGATAGCCCACCCTTTGTTACACATGGCTTCCCTCGCTATGTGCCACATGGCATTCCTCCCTATGACCTACATAGCATATCCTTATTTCCTACATGGCTTCCATGTCATCCCCACCCTATATTCATATCTATGTCCCACATGGAACTCACCCTAATGTATGTCTCACATGCCATGCCAACCTTGTCCCACATATGGCATCCAACCAAGTTGTCCTACATGGCATCCCACATGATGTCTCTAATCGAAGGAACATCCATTTCGAAAGCACAAATACATACATGTAACGCACCGAATCCACTCAAATTTTTAACAAAAAATCGGGAAGTAACGGTGCATGTTATTCAATGCGTGTCAGTGATGCTTATGGCAAGTCTCAATTGACCTCTTGACCTGCATTGCGCAATACATATTATCGTTACCATGAACTGGCTTATTTAGATAACTATTTCTTATGAGTTTTATGTGGTCAAGATGATAACCAGGAAACAGGATATAAAATGCATAAGTGTCATGGTCCATTAACCCTCAGAAAAGGCTCCTATAGACATGCTTAAATGAGTCTCTTTTCTAAGATTTGTTAATGCAATATGGTCACAACAAGAACAGATGAGTAAAAGTTCATTTTTAACCATTGTTAAACATTTTTAAGAATTGGATAAGAAGTCAAAAGAAGAAGAAATCAAGCGAATTTTTGGTAAAAAGTCATTGAACCTATAGCTTAACTCCATGACACATAGAGTAAAAGCCATTGCATCGTACAGCAGAAACCCACTTCGAACGTCGAAGAAAAAAACTTTAAATCCCCGGCACACATTTATTAGTGCAACCAATGGCACAGCAAGATTCCGGCATCATTATCTTACAAAGATAATCTTTTATAACTACATGCAAACATATGTAAATCTAATTAAGTGTACAGCAGACAACAGTGCTCCTGTCCTACAAAATGGCGATGGAAACAAAGTCATGTGACCTCATGACATCAGCTGAAACACCCTCATATGTGTACATTCCTATTTTGATTAAAATAAACCAGTATTTTAATCAAAAGAATTTCAAAAATATGGTGGTACCATTGTGCATTCAAGCAAAAATTAAGTAAATAATCTACACATGGTTTATTCTTTTAAAATGAATACATCGGTCAAAAGATATGATAAGGTTAAATAAAGTAATGCCATGCTTGACATGTTAATCTTGCCAATAACTACACACTTAAGCTGGCATATGATAGCGCTTATAGAAGAACTGGCTGAATATATCTTTTTAGCATAAGACTGATATGAGACATCAAAAACATGTATGGAATATTTGCGTCCTTGAGAAAATTTAGTATCAACGGATGTGATACAATTTCTGTGAAATGTATACTTCACCATATTCCCTACTGGTTTTGTTATTGTGTACAGTAAAAAGGATTTTGAATCCTATGTTGCCGTACAATGCTCATGAAATAAATGTTTGAAACAAAAACAAAAATTACACAGCCTCCTGTCCTCTCCTCCCGCTCTGGATACGCCATTCTATCCATCAAAGTTGCTGATCAGAAAATCCCCTTCTTCAATATACCAAAATTTCCCATTATTTTCTTGAGTTTTTCTTTAATTTCTGGAAATTTTCTTCAAATTTAGAGGAAGTTTAGCAAATGCCACTTTCGACCAATTTTCCCCTATATTTTGCTAAGTTTGAGAAAATGTTTTTAAGGAACTAATTAAATAATTGTTTTTCTTTTGCAAGAGTTGGACTAAACGGGAAAGCAAGAACAAGAACCCATAGGGGGCAGTTTGTCAGTACCCCCACTTCCTACATCTCCTCTAGGGGAATTAGCTCCATGGCTAGCCATTGTGGCTTAAATTTTTTAAAGAATTTAAAACGTACACCACTTGAATACTGGATCCACCACTGGACTGCATGCATTAAACCAAATGCCTGGACGAGGGGTACTTTTGCCGGGAAGAGGAGGTGGCTAGCCACCCTATGCATCCCCTCTCAGGACAGCTGGATCAGCCACTGAAATTATTTCCAGTTCGCCTAAAATTTTGATCAATTCACACAAAAAGATGTAAATGAAAAATTATTGCATAAGTACAGTAGCATCGGAAATAATATCGGCGAGGAAGCGTGTGAAACCAGTGCCTAGGGTATTTTTTTGACTAAGGAAAAAGGGTCTGCCACTGACTGGTTCAAGTTACAAGATACACACAGGAAAACTATTTACAAAAGATGACGACATGAAGTTACGGCTCACAACTCAATAGATCTAGGTCTGAACTTCTACTGGCTAATCTTTGTACATGATATAATTTTCAATCCATGAACAGGTAGTTAGACATAAATTCAAAGGAGTAATTTATCAAATGGCCGCTGGCAAACGCAGCCAACCAAGGAAAGGTCAAATATCAAATAAATGGCTAATCTTTAGGAGAGAAGAAGTATTTAAATGATCTAATTATAATGATTTTCTTAATGTTGAGAAAACAATTAACACAAAAATGCACAGGAAGTGCATGTTGCTCAAAGAAACAAATAAACTTAACCTATATAATTGAAAGTAAAAAGTATTTAAAAAGCACATTTAACCAGTAAAAACCATTCTCATATGTGTTATACAGTAGTTGTAAGTGCATGGCCTCCAAGCGAGGTCATAGGGTAAAATTACTCCAAGCGAGGTCATAGGGTAAAATTACTAAGAAATGTTTTGGAGAGACTATGGCATCTCAATGACATCTCATTTTAAGAAATAGAAAAGATTTGATTTTATCAGAACTGAATGACAATAAGCAAATAAGACATTGAACCCATGTTATAGAAGTAAAACAGAATCCAGCAAGGATAACTATAATTGAAAACCTGAAGAAAGTACCAGGAAAATAATTCAATTAAAAAAGTAAAATTAATTTTCTTCAACATTATAATTAACAATTGTTTAGAAAGTGAGGACAATCGAAGGTGCCAATATTACATTTTTACACAAAGAAGACAATTTTAAACTGTAATAACTCTTTAATGGAATAAGCATTTTGAATGCTTCCTTTAACATTTTGTGTCATCTAAGATCCTCTTTTATATAAGATACATTTGCTTGACCACTGAACTAATCCTTTAACGGAATATTCCCAGGATTTTCTTTTTTTCATATGATAAACAAAATTTGTAGAAACGACTTGGTAAAAAAAAACTGTTAATATCTTATTCCGTTTAGAAGTTATAACAATTTAAAGAGTAGGAAAGTGTTCTTAAAAACACCTCATACAGTATATGTCCTTAGGCTTGGTGATGTCATTAAGGCAATTCCAGCACAGTTCTTATGTATTTCTTATAAACTTTATCACACTTCTTTTACATTATTGAACAGCATTTTTGGTTCATAAGAGAGATAAGGTGGAATGTATAATTTACAAGAAAACATTTTGGGGTTTTTCTTGGTGTACATCACATTTATAATGAGGAAAAATGCAAATCATTTTTAAAGAAATACAAAAAAACCATTTTGATGAAATTGTCTCTATGACATCACAGATGTTGCCAATCAGTCACTTTTGTCCAAATTTAAAAATACTTCAAAATTTCATAACTTCTAAACGGATTAAGATATTAACATAGTTTTTTCACCAATTTGTTTTTAATTATTTCTCTATCATATATAGAAAAATGAAAATCCATGGGAATATTCCTTTAACATTATTTTACTGAGAAACAATGGACATCTGCGCTGATACTGTACTTTTCCAGAACATTAGCACTGCAAAGTAATTTAGAGTATAATGCTTTATCGGTGTTCTCTCTTTCGTCAAATTTGTTAATTGCTCTTAGCATTTATGAATTAATAACTTGCTTTGAGCAAGAAATACCTATGCCCAAAATGTTATACCTTGCGCACTCAAATATACAATCATAAGTGTTTACTTTATCAAAAACGATTTAAAGATAAACAAATGTGACCATAGAGTAGATATAACAATTAGAAATCCAGTCACAGCAACTACAGTTAACCAAGCAGTAATTGTTTTTTCCGCATAGAAGTACTGTATTTAATTGAGTGTGGACGCATACAGATTATATGGCCATTAAATTGCAGTCTTTGAATTTGCAAAATAACATTTTAGTTTATGGCAATTATCAAAGGTTGAGTATTCAATATGTTATGATATGCTAAACTTTTTGTGGTATGATTGAGAAGAAAGCGTCAGATTTTAATAGAAAATTATTTCCTGATTATTTTAGTAATTAAAAACAGTTTCACTAAAAATCTAATGGCAGAAGGGTCATGATTTGCCTCCCAATAGGTAATGGGTTACAAAATCATGAATCATACAACCAAAAATATTCTTCATATGTTTATTAGGAGTGAACAAAAAATTAAATAATAAAAAGAATGTTTTGTTTTGTTTTTACTAATATATTTTAATAACTTGAGAAACCTAGTGCAAGCAGTTGAAACAATATTTAATTTTTTGATCCAACTTCTATTCTAATATCCATCAGTATGATACCAAAATAATGATAGTTTGATTTTCTTGATTTTCAGATAGATATTTAAAATTTATCTAAAAGTCAAGAAAATCAAACTATCATATAAACAAGCCTTTAGAATACAGTAAACAGTAAAAAAAAAAGGGTTTTCAGTTATGTTTACCCAGTTTCGCCATAGTGCCTGCCATACACACAAAGTGTTGACAGGGAGTTGCATATTTATGCCTTTCTGTTGTATGAGTTATTTCAAAATCCTGAAAAAATCAATCTATAAAATCTAAAATCTAAAAACACCTGAAGTAGTATTTTTTATTCTTTCATAAAAGGTCAACAAACTTTTGAGGAGAACAATCAAAAACATGGTTTTTAATAGTAAAAATATGACTAATAAAATTCTCTTGAAATGTTTTTCCTAATCTATAACAATTATTTTATCTAAAAGCTTACAATGTTTGGCCAATCCACCCGATCATGCTTTGCCCCTTCAACTACAATCTCCTACAGCTGCCGAATATGCCTGTGAGCCTCATGTGGTCAACATCGTGCATCATGTGGTCAACATCGTGCATCATGTGGTCAACATCGTGCATCATGTGGTCAACATCGTGCATCATGTGGTCAACATCGTGCATCATGTGATCAACATCGTGCATCATGTGGTCAACATCGTGCATCATGTGGTCAACATCGTGCATCATGTGGTCAACATCGTGCATCATGTGGTCAACATTGTGTATCATGTGGCCAACATTGTGTACCATGTGGCCAACATTGTGCATGATGTGGTCAACATTTATGCCATATACTTCGTCCAATAATTAAAACAGTGTCACATGGCAAGGTGTTATTATTGCAGTATTCGTTGGTGATACACATTGCAGAAGTATTCAAGGAGCTGTCTGAAACGACAGGTTTCATCTAAACTAAATTAGACCCTGGTAGATCTATAATCCACAGAATGAATCATAAGCATATGCTCTAACATGCTGTACAAGCACTGTAGCACAAAAACGTACAAGTGACAGGTGTACTAAAAAAGACAATAACGATTATTCCTGTGGTCAATCGTGCGTGTCATATGACAGTATCCAGTACTGTACAGTAGGTACTGTTGTAGTGGTGATGATGGAAACGATGCATATACATGTACCATCTGGAGAAATAAAACTTAATATTTTAAATCTGACCCAGCGGTAAATTCCAGTTAAACTGAGTTTAACAGCTTTTAAAAAGGTACCTGTTGGAATTCCCGGATAAAACCTGTAAAGAGACAGTTTAACTAAATGGAAATTGGTTACTTGTATTCACAGGCACAACTGGTTTGAAAAGGCAACAATAAAAACCTGTTGGAATTACCTATTGGCACCAGTTGCATGTAAGTCATTAGAAAAAATCTGGGGAGGGGGGAGGGGGGATACTTCATACTACATGTGGTAGGAGTGTGCAGTCCATCAACTGAAAACCATACCCATAATATGACAGAATTGTTGGCACCTGCATGACATGTACCCCCGCTTTCCGTTTAGTATGCACTGCAACCGCCCATTTTAGCCAAAATCAACAATTGCACATCACACGCCTCGCAACCTAATATGATATCATTATTTGCTTGTCCTGACACAGCTACGAGCTAATAACATTGCCAACACTCGCAATTGTAATATGCCTCTATCTGATCGCGAGTATAGTATGATGCCTCTACCTGATGCATGTTGGGCATATTATTAATGCCCCTATGATAGCATACTGAAAGGAAAGAGCTTGCACACTTAATGTGTAGTATGAAATGATACAATTTGGCTCCCCACAGTATGAAAGAATTCAATTTTGATACCAGCAATATCAAGTATTCAAGGAAAATAGTATACAAATCGACCAGCAGTACAAATTTAACAGAGTAAGACAAAAAAAATTGAGACCTGTACTAAAAAGAATGTTGAAAAAAAGACACCAGCACTGTTAAAATGATGCAAAAAAAGCACCTGGAAGTGCCTCATATGGAAGTGCCTCATATGAAAGTGCCTCATATGAAAGTGCCTCATATGAAAGTGCCTCATATGAAAGTGCCTCATATGGAAGTGCCTCATATGGAAGTGCCTCATATGGAAGTGCCGCATATGGAAGTGCCTCATATGAAAGTGCCTCATATGGAAGTGCCTCATATGAAAGTGCCTCATATGGAAGTGCCTCATATGGAAGTGCCTCATATGGAAGTGCCTCATATGGAAGTGCCTCATATGGAAGTGCCTCATATGAAAGTGCCTCATATGGAAGTGCCTCCTATGAAAGTGCCTCATATGAAAGTGCCTCATATGGAAGTGCCTCATATGGAAGTGCCGCATATGAAAGTGCCTCATATGGAAGTGCCTCATATGAAAGTGCCTCATATGGAAGTGCCTCATAAGGAAGTGCCTCATATGAAAGTGCCTCATATGGAAGTGCCTCATATGGAAGTGCCTCATATGAAAGTGCCTCATATGGAAGTGCCGCATATGGAAGTGCCTCCTATGGAAGTGCCTCCTATGGAAGTGCCTCATATGGAAGTGCCTCCTATGGAAGTGCCTCATATGGAAGTGCCTCATATGGAAGTGCCTCATATCATATGAAAGTGCCTCCTATGGAAGTGCCTCCTATGGAAGTGCCTCCTATGGAAGTGCCTCATATGGAAGTGCCTCATATAGAAGTGCCCCATATGGAAGTGCCTCATATGAAAGTGCCTCATATGAAAGTGCCTCATATGGAAGTGCCTCATATGGAAGTGCCTCATATGAAAGTGCCTCATATGGAAGTGCCTCATAAGGAAGTGCCTCATATGAAAGTGCCTCATATGGAAGTGCCTCATATGGAAGTGCCTCCTGTGGAAGTGCCTCATATGGAAGTGCCTCCTATGGAAGTGCCTCATATGGAAGTGCCTCATATGGAAGTGCCTAATAAAAAAGTGCCTCATATCATATGGAAGTGCCTCCTATGGAAGTGCCTCCTATGGAAGTGCCTCCTATGGAAGTGCCTCCTATGGAAGTGCCTCCTATGGAAGTGCCTCCTATGGAAGTGCCTCCTATGGAAGTACCTCCTATGGAAGTGCCTCCTATGGAAGTGCCTCATATGAAAGTGCCTCATATGGAAGTGCCTCATATGGAAGTGCCTCATATGGAAGTGCCTCATATGGAAGTGCCTCATATGGAAGTGCCTCATATGGAAGTGCCTCATATGGAAGTGCCTCATATGGAAGTGCCTCATATGAAAGTGCCTCATATGGAAGTGCCTCATATGAAAGTGCCTCATATGGAAGTGTTTTTGTAAAATTTTGTTTAAAAGAGCATACTTTTAGAGCCATTTTAAAAGAAAAACAGGTTAATATCATATTCCGTTCAGGAGATATGGATTTTCATAGATTTTCCAATTGCATTTTAAAGTTTTTGTACAATATGATGAATTTGTGTTTGATGATGTCATAGAGGCAATTCCATTGCAAATGTTTATATATTTCTTTGAACGTGAATTAGTTGATTCTGTATGATTAAAAAAAAAAATCCAAAAGTTATTGAAGTAGGGTATATTTGGCAATGTATATAAATACCTAAGTTTCATCAATTTATTTTTCTAGCAGGTTTTACTAATAAAAAAGGATCATAGATATCAATGTAATACATCAACTTTGTGGGAGAATGTGTTGCTGTGATGTCATACTGAGCCTTTTTCTCATCGTTTATTGGCATTTTTTGTGAACCTTAACATTTGAATATCTCCTGGTAGGAATAACATATTGACATGATTTTTGTACTAAATTGTTTCTAACATTGTTCTCTTTGTTATGAAAGGCTACAAAAAAAACATGGAAATATTTCTTTTAAGGCAGTAGCTGATGAACGATTTTAGTGACATCAATTACTAGTTAAACTTTAACTTATTTCTGATAAAGACAATATGAAGACTGAAACTAATGATCAAGTTACATGGAAAAATGCACAACACTATCAATTAAAATCAAACTAAAGAATGCTAAAAAGGAAACTCCCTGATCAAAAATTAGTTTAGCAACTGCATGTTTTTTTTCTAAATAATTCAACCAGAAAAGAAGTTTAATGCAAATGAATTTATGATAAGAAATTCAGTTGAATATCTTTATGACAATCATAAAAAAGGCTGATCAAGGGCTATTTCATAACTACAGGGCCGTAATTAACATCAAATAAAAAACGTGGATGGGACTGGTGTCAAAGTAATTTCTAGTGGAGCACTGAACCTCACCCCCCTCCCTCACCCCACTCTTACAAACATAGGTCAACATTAAACCAAGATGTGCATCCTAAATCCCAGCATTTCAGGGCAAAAAAAGAATTTATAAAATTACTTACTTTATTCTTTTAATCCTGCCAAAAAGGGGGTGGGACAAGACATGTCCCCCTCCACCCCCATAATGACTTCCCTGCATAAAGATGACACATCAACTCTGTTTATTTCTTAGCAGAGAGGTGCACAAATTTCTAGATCTCCGAGTCAAGATCTAAAGATGGGCGTGACTTTTTCAAATACTTCAAAAACAGATTCAATTGCAATTTTCTCCATAGCTTGCTAATCAAAATAATACACATTGCATTTCAAATCTTGTTTTGATTAATGGTGATTTCAGTATTATTAATAATAATAGTAATAATAATGATAATAATAATAATAATAATATTAATAATAATAATAATAATAATAAGCATCGATTTGTATAGCGCTTTTTGCTAAGGCCTTAAAGCTCTTGACCAAGATCACAACAATAATGCATAACTAAAAAAGTTCCATCAGTTGATACATAAGTGAGTTTTTAGAAGACGTTCGAAAGAATGAACAGATGCCGTGCATTGCAAATTGAAGATGGTAGATTATAGTTCCAGAGAGAAGGTGCAGCAGTGATGAAGGCCCTTTCACCACAAACTTTTGTGTTTGGATGATGACTGGCAGCCACAAGACATTTTGTTGAGGCGCGAAGCTGAAGTTTAAAAAATGTCCAAATTGTTAGTTTTTTTTTCTTTTCAAAATGTAAATATACCCTAGCCACATGCATTTCCTACACTTTCTCTACCAACATCTTCTATCTTTCCTCACAAAGTGATGAACACCAAATGACACTGATGATATACAGAGTGCCATATAGCAACTCCCTGATTAACCTATAGCAAGCACCAATGATTAAACTTTGACATACTGACCAAAGTTTTTCAGAATTTCATGTTCCTAGATAAGTTAGTCATGTAAATAAGTTTGTTCTTTTGTGTTTCACGTTTTATAGGGCCAGATTGCTTATAAAGTGAGTTGATAATGGTAGAGGTCTATGTACATAACTAGAGTACAGTACGTGAATACCATTTTTAAGTCTTAATGGATTCTAGATCATTGTCAAAATAGATCATGCCCCTCTATCGTAACTAAATATATGAACTGTTTTAATAAGTTTTCTGATTTATCTAACAATTCAAAGTGCCTTGCATTGGAGAAAGTCCATCTTTAAATTTGGAAAACAGCATATTTGTTCATCAAGTACAACTGGTCCAAATTTCAATGAAAAATGTATCATGTATGAATAGTACATGTAACTCAAAATCTGCATGTGATTCTATAAACATTTCTCCTAAACTTAAATCTCTAAACTTTATGAAATGGCTTTACAGTTAAAACTTTAGCCAAGGATTAAAAAGCATTATAGAAATGCAAGGAAACATAGAAGTCTGCTCAAATCATAAATCCCAACTCTAAACAATTTGGAATTTAAGAAGTTAAAGGAGTCAGTTGCAACTGATTTCAACAAGACTTGTCCATGATTTGAAATATATTTTAAAGGAATTCACAAAATTCTTATTTTAAAACAAATTATCCCTAATTTTACCATTGGAGATGCCAGAAGTGTAGTAAATTCCATGCTACAGTAATATTCTGTCTATCAACCCTTAACAGTGATATGTATAGGCTGAAACAGATGATCAAAATACAAAAAGAAACATTACTACAATACTGTAGGTTCAACATTTACCCTGGTCCAACAGGTTTTAGCATATTTATTCAAGACAAATATTGATTCAATTTAAGTTTTTGATGTAGTCACTTAAGAAGAGGTATCAGTCCACTAGTATTGGCAAAATGGCGGCATCATAACACACCCGTTACCTGTCCAATGGCAATTAGGGGCATCCACAAACCACCTCCATTGGCATTGCGGTCAATAGCCGCACCAGAGGGAGGGGGGGGGACTGGTGGACAAGACCCCATATGGGAATGTTTCACCTCAAAACGCACATAAGGAAAACAAACGCGGAACTAAATGTGATGTGTTACGGAAAACTATAAATAAACTTGGTAGGATTAAGATTGTACCATTATTATGCGGGTTGGTTTTAAGAACGAAGTCACAGTTGAATACTTTTAGTTTGTACGCAGTGGAGGCCAAGTTCATTAGGATTTTCTTTGAGGGCGAAAAAATTACAGATTTATTAACAAACTCGAAAGGCCGTTCATGTGTGTATATTTATCATACAAAAGTATTATGTGGTGGTTTCACAAATTTGAGAGTGTTTACGCGTGGCGTGATCATAGCCAGGAATGTCACTCTTGATAATACCAGTGACCATCAAAGGCTGAGATGGCACATGGGAGAGGGGCGGTACAGCATAAGGGAGAGGGTGGGACGGCATGTAGGAGAGGAGAGGGTGGGACGGCTTGCCATGTTTGACTGCATAGCATGCCGCATGTAGGCCAAGTGGAATGGAACTTTAGACAACATTTTATTTAACAACTAGCCAGTCCCAATGAAATATCTTTGAAGCAAAAGAAATTAAATGAAATTTAATGCACACACAACTTCAGTTCAATAGTTTGTTAGACAAAGCATTACTGATCAGAAACTTTTTTAAACTCATTTTTCTTAAACAAATGTATGGCAAACTGTACTTGAATAGAAAACAATTTTTAAAAATGCAGTGATAAGAAAAGATATAAAGAAGTTTATTCCAGATATATAATAAACAAATAATAATTCATACAAAAAGTTGAATAAATAGCATAGTTCGTAATTATTGGTATCATTATCAAGCAACCTAACGTTGTCGTTTGCCTCGCTCTTGCACTTCTTCGTTCATGATTGTTGTTGATAATATTTCAGACAAATAATGTTTAATTTCTGATGAATTTTACAGTCATATAATAAGAAAGATATCTCAGTGTAACAAAATATACAAGAAAACTGTTAACAGGAAAGACAATCAGCCAAAATCTGACATTGGAAAATGCTTATTCGCCCCGGTTATTCGCCTCTTCACAGCATGTTTACAATACACAAACAACAGGAAACCCTCTGCACACAATAGTACAGTCCATGCAGCTCAGGCATGCTAAGACTACATGAGCGGACGCAAAAATCTTTCTCTCATCGATTTCTATTTGTTGGAAAGTACGGGCCTTTTTTTGCTCCAATCACGTTGGATTTTATATATATATGGTAAATAAATATATGTTAATTGTCAGGCCGTGTGAAATGGACTCCCAAATACTTTCATTCATAAGTTACAAAGGTCAAAGCAGTGATAACCTTGTGATTTTGCTTGCTCTGCCATGAAAAACAAGAAAAAACACTTTTTATAGTTTACTAAGTACGGTACTTTGTTTTGGAATAATTAAATGAAAATGGTCCCAAGTGATAGATAATGAATTCAAGTTCTCTATACTCTTTGAAATGGAACAAAATATTCAGAGACTCTTTAGTTATAACTTTTGAAGTGCAAAATATGTGTGATTTTTCAGAGCGTTTTGTACAGTTAAGGAGATTATCGCAAGCGTAGAAACCAAAAATTTCCATATGCACTTCTTGACAAGATCAAATTTTCAATTAGTCCAAATCCCTGGAGGAATTCTCAAGGGGGAAGGAAGGGGGAGGGGGGAGGGGTACATTCCACTGAAAGGTTAAAGCAGAACCACAAGTACTGTTTATGGATATTGGGATAGGGACACAATTCAAGCTGCTTACTTTCGTATGACAAATCATTTTGGGAAAATTGTCCCCCTTAGTTAGTGGTGCCTGGCGTCGCCACTTGGCAATTGGGGGCATAAATCCCATGCCCTCCCTCTACTGTACTTGCATTGGTAATTAGGAAGAATCAATACCACACCTCCTGTCTAGTGACAGGGTCATCAATTCACATCCCCACAATGACAATAATAATTAGGCAGTATAAACCAATGTTCTGCCCATTCCCCCTCTCTTAAGTGGAATGATCCTATACCCCATATCTGCTAAATAGCGATAACAGTTGCAGGGTGTCGATCCCACTTCCCTTCTCCAATATAGCAATAGCATTTATACTGTGGGATATCTCTCCACAGGCATTGGTAATCCTAAGGGGACACCAATCCAACTATCTCTCTTCTAGCAGGTACAGTAGGGGCATTAAACCCATTCTCCATCCCCCTTTGGTAGTTACTGAGCTTATGCAATTAATACATTTTTCTTACTAAGAATGTTAAACTGTATAAATAGAAAAGAAAAGAAAACAATTTCATAGTAAGTCCTTAATACTAATGTATTTTAAGTATGATTAGACATGTTTATCAACATCCTGACATTAGCATATGAAAATACACTATATCCAGAAGGGACAAAATAATTTTATGTGCAAATTTCTTTTTGCAAAATGTTGGCCAAAATATTTACTCTATTGAAACCCTGTAGAAACTCTTTTACCGTAACTCCCTAGTGAGTGTTTTCTGCATTTCAAACTTTTCAGGTCAATAGTTCATCCAACTTTTTCGGCAGAATGTACTTGAGTTTTTCCACTTTGGACTAAAACAGTGATCCTCCCTAACACCCTCCCTGTAACTCACACATGATTGAGGCCCATAACCCACTTGGGAGAATGATGCGGGTGGGTTTTTGTTCCCTCCCAGCCCACCCCCTCCCTTCTCCAAAAAGCAATTAATTATGGTGATTTGCAGTGTTCCAATTAAGTTCCTACACATCAAATTTATCATAAACTATCAGAAACAATCAAAGGAATCGTTCATATTTTGGTAGAAAGTAGATAAGAATCGAAAGTACGGACGCATATCCGAGTGAAAAATTACTTTTCCAAAAAAAATCCGGGATTCTCTCAAAACTGATGTGCACGAGGGTGATAATTTATTACCTTTTTTATAAGGCCTTATGCCTGTCATGTCGACAGCTACAAATTAATAGTAATTTAATGCCACAAAGAACAAATTTTGATTACCTCTTTCTTTCTCTGCTTTGTTTTCTGTTTCCCCATGCTCCACCTCAGGTCCTTTTAAGTCCTCCTCCTTACCCATATTCAACCTCTTGTGTCCCCACTAGCAGTCGGGAATCTGCTTGTGTCACACTCAGTGAAACAGTATACAACGATGGTTTTAAGTCTGAAACAATTGTAAACAAAACCTTTGAAATACCCGGCGGAAAAGTTTTGACATCCACTACGCTCGCTTCCTCAGGCTTGTATGTAAACCATTTCACGCAGATGCGTACTATCAACTTGGCTGTCTTACACACAACAATTCTCCCACTGCAACGAAGTTCTTTGAACTGATTTAACTGATTTCGCCTGTTGTCACAAGTCTTGACAGTTCCAGCAGAAATAGCAAATCAATTGTGAAGTGTAAGTCATATGACAATGTATATATTTCTAATTGTCCAGTTTGCACGTACGCATATACTTCAGTGTAGACAGGCCCATCTAATTGGCTGTAATAAATATGAATGGCTATTGAAATCTGTGGCAGCACTTACTCAGACTAAATTCTATAATTTGCATAATGAAATGAATTGAATGACATCATTGTATAAACTTAGCATTATATATACTTTCCATCATAGCTCAGTTGACCATACAAAAAAACTGACCATACATGGCAGGAGATAATTACTCAGTCAAGCGTCCATCGTGCACGTGCCTTAAGTAGTGAGTGTAAAACTCAAAAGACTATTCTGTAATTTGCATGATGAAAATGCATTGAATGACATCATTATTTAAAGTCCACTGTTCATCATAGCTCATTTGTCCATACATGGCGTGATATAATAACACATTGGAGCTTCCATCGTACACGTGCCATATAGGAAGTAGTGAGTGTAAAATTGGGCTTCTAAGAAATAATACTATCAGTAGATCTGTTCGGGTATATGGACAGGTAGATATATATACTTTACCTCGATGAAAGTTATGACAAATAGAAATGTCAGTATGTATAAAAGTAATTACCTATGAAAACGATTACAGCAAAAATTCATTCAAGTAATTCTTGATATTTAGAACTTTCCCAAATTTCAAATACCAAAGCCCCCCCCCTCCATTTACTAGAAGGGGGAAAATTTTATATGTGAGGTATATATTACATGTGCCTCCCGAGCAGTTGCCTTTTTCAGAATTTTCGTAGTGCAGGTCTCAAAAAGTCAATCTCTTTGACAGTCATACTGCTGGTCTCAAAAAAATTGCATATTTTTAAACTGCAGGTATCAAAAATCATTTATTTTCGTACTGCAGGTATCAAAAATCACTTATTTTCGTACTGCAGGTTTCAAAATTCACCTATTTTCGATATCAAAAATCACTTATTTTCATACTGCAGGTATAAAATTCATAAACTGCCATGCTGCAGTTACCAAAAAAATCTCTCATACTGCAGTCCAATTTTGAAATTCTGGGCAGCACATACCTACCACTTTAGTATGGAAGTGCCCCGCCTTTGGACCAGGGGATGGGAAGTGGAACACTTTCATATGTGATGTATACGGCAGGTGCCTTTTTGCATCATTTTCATAGTGCTGGTGTCTTTTTTACTAAAAAAAAAATATATATATACATATATATATATATATATATATATATATATATATATATATATATATATATATATATATATATATATATATATATATATATATATATATATATATATATATATATATATATATATATATATATATATATATATATATATATATATATATATGTATATATATATATATATATATATATATATATATATATATATATATATATATATATATATATATATATATATATATATATATATATATATATTTATATATAAATATATATAGTATATATATATATATATATATATATATATATATATTATATAAAGAAAGTGGCTTTTTTTCAGAAATTGTATTAGTGCAGGTCCCAAAAAATGAGGTTTTACTCTGTTCATTTTGTACTGCTAGTCCATTTTTACAATATTTCCCTTGAATAATCTTACTGCAGGTATCAAAATTGACTTCTTTCATACTGCACATATCGTATTGTATAATTTCATACTGCAGTTACCAAAAAATATGTCATACTGCAGGTATGTTTTTCGGTTGGTGGGCTGCGCTGTCCCTACCACTGTATGAAGTCTACATTTCCCCCCCCCCCCCCTCCCCCACGCCACCACCCCAGGATCAAAGCTTCTCAAAGTGGATTCTTACTGCTAAATCTGGGTCAAAGTTATAATAATATTCATTTTCCTGTACACTATAAAGCTAACCATTCAACAGTTGGGAAAAGACAGAAAAACAATAAGTTAAAGAGGCGAAATCGTCATATGTGCACAATATTTAGAATTCCTTTCAAATTTTGTGATTGGTTGAAATTTTGCTGTGCGACTCGTTGTCTCGTATTGCAAGGTATATAGTTATTTAAAACCCTTTAAAGATTACTACACGAGCTAGCCCACTTGGTTACGGCGATCGAATAGATCCTTTTTTTTTTCAACTTAAGGTGTGAGTTCGAGCCCCGATAGAATCGTTTATTGCGACTTTTGCTTTCATCTTCTTCTTTTTTCTCAGTAATTTTAACTTGGTGACTATCATTGTAGTATTATAATACTAATATTTCATTTCTGACAAAAACACATTAAAAAAAAAAAAACTAGTTTCTCGTCAAGTAACGTAATGCGCTGTGTATGGAACTCTGCACACACAACGTAGATGCTAGTGTATGGCTGTACTGTAGTACAAACAGACAGAGGATCGGATCTTGCGTCCACAATCGAAAGTGACGTCAAAATATCGCATCCCCCAATATTACTGTATTTTATTAAGACGAGCCTCCATCTTTAACATAAGCAATTTACTGGTGGTCCCATTAAGAGGTCACAAAATTGTGTGCAATTTATGCTAATTAGGAATCTAAGATTTAATAGGTTGTAAAATGGATTATTCTTAACCAATGATAAGGCTTTTAGTTGTTTGCATAATAGTTTTAAACCATTTAAGGTCATGTTGTTGAGCACTGTCCATCTATATACCTTTAGTTTCACTGCCACGGATAGCTTCATAAACGTTATGGGCATGCCGCATATGGGAAGTGTTTTATTTTAAAACGCGCATTAAGAAAAATTCGCGGAACTAGCTGTGATGTGTTACGGAAAACCTTAAAAAACTTAGGAAGGACTTGGATTGTACCACTATTATGCGGGTTGGTTTTAAGAACAAAGTTTTAGCATAGCATAGCAAGGTTTAATGTCCGAAAGCATCCAGTGCTGGACATTATATCAAGACGGCTACGGCCTTTGATAACCAGTTGTGAACTCACTAATTGTAGACCCACCGGGATACGAACCCGGGACGTGCGGGTGAGAAGACACTGAAGCACTAATCACTACTAAAAAGATATAATAAACAGATATTAATTCAAACAAAAAGTTTAATTTTTGGTATCATAATCATGCAACCTAACCTTGTTGTTATTCCTCGCTCTTGCACTTCTTCGTTCATGATTATAGTCGAAAATATTTTAGCCAAATAATGTTTTAATTTCTGATAAATACAGTCATATAATGAAAAAGATATCTCAGTATAACAAAATATACAAGAAAACTGTTAAAAGGGAAGACAATCAGCCAAAATCCGACATTGGAAAACGCTTATTCGCCCTGGTTATTCCCCTCTTCACAGCATGTTTACAATACACAAACAACAGGAAACCCTCTGCACTCAATAGTACAGTCCACGTGGCTTGGGCGCGCTAGGATTACGTCAGATTTTAAATAAAGGGACGCGAAATGTTTTCTCTCATTGATTTTTATTTGTTGGAAAGTACGGGCTTTTTTAACACTAATCACGTTGGATTTTATATAAATGGTAAATAGATATATGTTAATTGTCAGGTTGTGTGAAATGGACTTTCATTCATAAGTTACAAAGGTCAAAGCAGCGATTATTTTGCTTGCGCTCTCATTAAAATCAAGAAAAAACACATTTTATAGTTTACAAAGTACGGTACTTTGTTTTGGAATAATTAAATGAAAATGGTCTCAAACGATAGATAATGAATTCAAATTCCCTATACCGTTTGAAATGGAACAAAATATGCAGAGACTCTTTAGTTATAACGTTTGAAGTGCAAAATATGTGCGATTTTTCAGAGCGTTTTGCACATTATCGCAAGCGTATGAACCAAAATTCCTCAATGAATAACATTTACAGTAAACATTGGCTTAAAATCTTCTGAAAATAATGAAAACTACGTATAATTCCATTAAGATAAGCTACAAATTTGACAAAGTTAATAGGCCCACGTATTTTAATCTTCAAGACTAATTATTCAAGATAATATGTAAATCTAATAATGATGAGGTGAGCAGGTGAGCAGCCCCTGCCAGATTCGTTAGGCTTGCGTGTGATGTGAATCTGTTAATCTATTAGCTTTTTATCAACACCCTCGCCCCCTATACGAGAGGTAGCCCTGATTGAGAGCAAGCATAAGTCTAGGGGAAATAATGTCACTTTGCCCATATCCTATTTTTTAACATTTCGAAAGAAATGTTTTCCTACATTTGGAAAGAAATGTTTTTCTACAATGATGTGGTGTAAAGAAACAAAACATCTAGAGTATGTCGATTCATACAAGTAGCCTTCAAGACCCCTTATCAACCAAGAAAATAGAATAATGTTTAACATTTATAAGGAGGTAATTCTTACTAATTGAATTATCGGAACTGCAGAGGCGTGTTTTTATTTTTTATTTTTATTTTTTATTAATAGTGTTTAGAGAAACTAGGCAGGGGGTGACACTCTTGCCTTCGATGCCGCCATTTTACGTCCTCCAACCATTGCCCACTTCTGCCAACGGTCGCATGAGGGGTAGGTGCCGCTGATAACATACTGCTGTCCTTGCTGTCTGGCGTATATGTCTGCATAGCTGTGGAAAAATCTCCTAGTTGTATCACGTGAGACTCGAACATGGAACCTTCAACATCTCAGTTGTGCGCTCTACCGGCTGAGCTACCTATCCCCCGACCCAAGAGACTGCAGCAGCACTCCTTGGTTCCCTTTTACCCCCTGTAGTATATCAAATCATATTAGCCTCAGACCCCCTTATCAACCCACGATTTCATGATTGGTTCATTGTTATTCAAATTCGAAGTTTTCATTTTGGTTTTTTATGACCTAATGCGAAATGTGAAAGATTCTTTACTTTCTATCAAATTTGGAAAATCTTACGAAAACAATATTTACATTGTTGATATAAAGTGTACATAATAACACAATAGGGCAATATTTAATCAGCTTGTGAGTCAGCTTCCTTTTTTTTGTACCATACCACTAAAAATAAAGTATTCAAAATAATATATATCAGCTGATCAGTGTAGCAAAGATCTCACACAACAATTAATTAACGTGTTATTACATCTGTAAAAGAACAATATGAAAAACTTAAGTTACTTTTAACAGATTAGTTCAGTGGTCAAACAAGTCCATCTCATATAAAAGAAGACTTCAAGTGAAACTAAATGGTAAAAAGCATTCAAAATATTAGTCCTTTAAAAGAATATTTCCATGGAATTTCATTTTTATGTATTTGATAGAGGACAATTTAAGAAATAGATTGGTGAAGAAATCATGTTGGTATCTAATACCTGAAAGAAGTTATTGAACTTAAAAGATTTTCCTGTCGGCATACTGAAAAATGATTTTTGTCCTGAGTCTACTGGTGTAAGTCATCATTATGATGTTGTCACAGCACTTCATGTCTTATTTCTTATGTATTTCTTTGAAAATTAATTGCATACATTTTTTTTCTCAAACATTATTAAGGAAATTGTAGAATAAAATTTACAATAAAGTTTTCTGATCTGTTCAATGTATTCCATGTTTTAAATATGAAAATTTGCTGATTAATTATCAAAGAAATTCTGAACGTTTAGTTCAGGAAGTGCTGTGATGACATTATAATGATTACTCACAGTGCAAAAGTCGTTTTTAAGCAGACAAGAACAATCTCTTATATTCAATAACTTATTGTTGGAATGGGATATCAACATGATTTTTTAACCAATCTGTTTCTTAAATTTTTCTCTTTCAGATACATCAAAATAAAATTCCATGGGAATTTACCTTTAACCCTTTGTTTTCCCAATCGGTCATGCAACGACCGATTTAACATGCACTTTTCAAAAACTTATTTTACTTCGTCAAATAGGCCCACAGCAGTGATCCTGGTATCATAGTTCTTTCAGAAAATGTAACTCTTTGATGAGAGTTATGTTAAAGAATTTTAAAGAAAAAAACATGGGTTAAAAAATAAAAATAATCAAAAATGCACACAATTAAACGAAAAACATTGTTTTTTAATTTTATTTTAAAGACCTGCTTGCCATACTTTCAGACATTGCTTTTGCCTGAAAACCTGTGAGGAACTTATAAAGGCATCAATGCATCTAATTCCAGTGTGATAGTAAAATTTGCCCCCCCCCCCCTGTCCTTATTTTCTAAGGAATGTATAGTTCCCCCTCATTCCCCCTCCCCTCCCTTCCCACCCCCACCCCACCCCGGACTGATTTTACTAGATGAATTACTGGTGTGTCTATACGGCTCCTACAATTAATTTTGTGTACTGAAGTTAGTAATACTTCTGTACGGAAAACAGCGCCGCTGTACTCGTAGAATTGGCTTCCAGTAAGCACTTCGGTGAAAGAAAAAAAAAAAATCTTCGATCTGGGCAGTACCCATTGAGATACACTAAAGAAAAAAGCGTGCTTTACGCAAAACGGCAGTGAGATTTACTGTGAAGGGGAAAAAAGGGTTTTTTTCTTGCATAAGGAGGACAAGTTGTTGTCGCGTCCGTTGAGGAGAGAAGAAAATGTTTAACATCGCTTCATCGCGGTGTTGGAGGTAGGCCTAAGTCATGGGCTAACCAAGGCATGAACTGTAAATTGTAATGATCATTTATAATATAACGTTAGTGTTAATCATTTGGGCCCTGGTCCTAGTCGAAACTCCCAACAGTAGGGTCATTAATGCTCATGAGGGGGACCAGATTTACTCGATGGCTACGGCTTAATTGTATGGGGGCCCAAATTTCCTAGGAAATAAGGGCCAGGGGGCCAACATTTACTAGGGTGGGGGGAAATGTACTTTCACACCGGTCAAATTTTGACTGCCCCTGTCATCAATATCTATTTTTTGGCGAAAGCTGTGAAACATCAAGATTTAAGCCTTTTGAGACAAAAATTGGGAAAAATCGAAGCTTCTGATGGCGATGCAGCTTACCTACGCGATATATACCGTAAGAAAGGCCAATTCATATGCTTTCGATTACCGTAAGAAAGGCCAATTCATATGCTTTTGATTACCGTAAGAAAGGCCAATTCATATGCTTTCGATTACCATAAGAAATGCCAATTAATATGTTTTCAATTGAAATCAAAAAGAGCCTTTCACTCCCCGTCTTTTTTCCTTCCTTTTTCCATTTCTTCATTTATGATCTTTCTTTCTTTCTGTTTTCCTTTTACTTTTTCAAGTTTTTCTCATAGTAATCATTCTCTGAATATTTTTCCTTTCTTTCTAGGAATTTGTATGTTTTCAAACCGATTTGTTATACAAATTACTTTGAAATAAGATAAAAATTACATGGAACTATTTTTAGAAATAGTTCATTGACATAAAAGTATAAATTCAAAATGGAGATTGCTCAGCAGTAACTATATATCGAGATCAGTGGCGTAAATACCGGGATGGAGGTATTAATGGTGTCTGTAAAATTTGAGATTAATCGGTAGATCTGGTATCATGTCGGTCAAAATTATAAGTATAGAATACGAAACAATTACACATGCAGTCAGACAGTTTGAAGCTAAATCGTCAAGTGATGAACCGATTTTGATCATAACTTTTTTACAGCGAAGCATTTTTTTTCCAAATGCATGGGATGCTAATTTGAGGCCGTGGGTAATTCTTGTATTTTACGAGCCCCCTCCCCCTCCATTAATCAATGGTCGATTAACGCTCCTGCGTATGCATATACAAGTGATGTGGTGTCCCGAGTGACCTTTTGCACAGAACACCTCCTTGGTTTATCTAAGAACTAGTTTTCTTAGTTCACTGTGTGCAGTGGCGTAGGTGAGCCTTTTTCTTTCTTTTTCTTGCAGGGGGAAATGATCAAATTTCCGAAATAGGCTTTCCCTCATCACCGAACATTTTTAGGGGAAAAAGTAGGAACTTTTGAGGGAAATTTTACACTGATATATTAGCACAAATTTTCCGGATTTTTGGAAATTTCCGGCCAAGGGGAACAATTTTCACAAACATGCTTGAATTGCATTCATATTATTGAAAAGGATGTTCAATTTAAGCATCAAAATTAATAAACATTTCTCTGAAAAAGTGGGAGCTAAAGTAAACTTCTATCTGGGGTCGGCATTTCCAGTATTTTTTACTTTTAATAGTACTGCATTGATGATCTTAGATAATCATGACTTGAAGTGTCATTTTTTCTCTGGAAGAGTGGCCACTGCTTGGCCCACTTAAGACTGTATTTTTTAAAAACCGTCCCCATCCCCGCCTGCTTCCTACGATCATGTCAGTCAGTCAGTGATAAAGTTTATTAAAAATTATTAACAATAAGAGATATATCTAGGGAGCGCCCTTCAGCAGCGTATACCTTATTTTTAATCATAGAAAATATACTTTAAAGCACCCAAGCCGCCCATCTCCTGGATATTCGATTTGGACAACGGAAAATCGACGCGACGATACAAATGGAGTGCGTGAAGAAATGAAATTTTCGGAGATACAGGGAAATGTATTAACAGATTAATGTATACTGTAATGCATTTACTGTCATAACTCCCAAATATGCTTTCCACGCCGATTGTGTAGCCCCGGCTAGGCTTTCAATTTTGGATCACCGCTCGTATGGAACGCCATTTTATCATTTAATCCAGAATTGAAATTTTGATATCCAAAAAACAATTTGTTATATCTTAATTTTAGATATCTTGAAATTAATTTTAGATATCTGAATTTAAATTTCGTTAGTCTGGAATTATTTTGGATTTCTGAAATTTAATACCGGATATCAAGAAATGAATTTGGATATCAAGAAATGATTTTGGATATCACAAATTCAATTTTTGATATCAAGAATGGTATTTTGGATATCAAAAATAAAATAACTGATATCGAAAATTAGACTTCGTTCAAAATGAGTTCTTGATATCCAAAATTCAATTTCAGATACCCAGAATTAATATTTGGATATCTGAAATTGAATTTCAGATATTAAAAATTAAATTTTGATATCCAGAATTTCAATTTCAGATATCTGTATTTCCATAATGAACGATAAAACGGCGTTTCGGATATCCAGATTTGAATTTTGGATATTCAAAATTCAAATTTTAATCATATCCAAAATATAATTCTTGATATCCAAATACAATTCTTGATATCTGAAATTCAATTTATTTCAGATATGTGTAATTTCAGATTAAATGATAAAACGGCGTTCCATACGCACGCAAATTTTTCCCAAACAGTGTAGCAATATGGCACAAATTTCCTCTTGTTTAAATGGCTTAAATTCTAAACCCTATAACCCTAACTTAACTCAAATGAGTGCAATTGTTATCCTGTTGGGGAAAATTAGCCCCCAACCTTTCTCCTAGATTTCGAAACTTTCACAAGGGCTTTTAAGAAGTGGAATTACAAAATAAACGATTTTTGACTGTTTGATCCAAAATTGACTTTAGAGAGCAGGTCATTTTAACAACCTTTTTCGGATTCCTTTTTACTAGAGTTTGCTTAGTAATCTTGACTCGTGAAGTGATAGTTATTATTAGCGAGTTAGCGACGTTCAAATTAGTGAAGCTGTACATACCCTTTTTTGTACATCCATGCATGAATGCGTCGGAAGTAACTATTTTAACCACTAGCGTATTCAGCTTTCGGTATCAGGGGGCCCGGGCAAACGATATTTAATGAAAAAAGGCTGTATCGAGAGTTGTAGGAAACTGGGGTAGGAGGAAACTGACCCTGGTAAAATTTCACCTTCCTGGGCAAGCTTTTTTTTTGGCTGGAAGGTCAAATTAACGTAAAATTGAAAGAAAAAATGAAGGTAAATTTGGTAAAATTATTGAAAATTGTTGGAAATTTTGGCAAATTTATCAGAAATTTATGCAAAATTTATCCAAAATGTTGGTAAAGTTATTTCCCGCAAATAAAAGAAATTTCTCGAGCATAAAAAAAAAAAAATGCCCGAAAATGAAAAAAATTGAAGAAAAAATTGGGCGATATCTAATTAAATTTTTTGCAGTTAAATTTCCCGAAATATTATGCATATTGTAAAATGGGTTTATCTAACATTATATTTACGGAACTTCGCCAGGGGTGGCCCTTCCCCACACCCTCCACTGAATACGCCGCTGAATTTAACCCCCTGGTAGAGTAAGGGTTAAACATCATCTTGCAATTATCCTGGTATACAACCAACTGACCAAGGAGCTAAATAGAGGGATTTCACCACGTGACTCTAAGTCAACAAGTGACAGAAACTTTGAAGGTCCGACTAGGAAAAACTTTTTTGCCAAAACAAGCATAAAAGATCTTCTAATTTTGTCTGTCTAAACACTAAAACAACTTCAAAGAACTACGTAGAAAAGCAAAAAAGGTACCGGTACATAATATGGTAAAATTGCAAGTTTGGAGCTAATTTCGCCCTATCGAGAATGGGCCTAAGTTTGGTAGCCTAAAGTTCAACACACCTTTATCTTTATGTATGGAAAGTGTAAAAACCCGCTCCAAACTGCCACTTTCACCTACCACGCATGCGCACATCCCTACATCTCCCTTTCACTCTTCGGCCCTTTTTCACCTACAAATTTCAGTTCCCCCCCCCCAGTTCCTCAAAAAAAAAAAAAAAAATCGTTTTTACTTTGTTTGTACCTACAAAAATTAAGTTTTCCCCTATATTAAATCAGTGGATCTACTGGCAATCTGTGTCACTATACGGGTATGGTACAATAAATTCATAGCAAGAAATATACACGGTGTACATGATTCTCGGACGAGATTTGCTCGAAAATCTTTAAGAATTTTGGTGTTCGACTATGACCTCCAGCTTGTTTCCTATCTATCTTGCCAAAAAAACACATTAATTTTGTTAATTTGTGAATCCCCTTACTCTCCCCTACAGAATTGTCATTTTCCCCGTAGGTTCCCCCTAACCCCTACATTTGGCTAAAATCCCCTACCGTAGGGGATTTCCCCTACGAGTGGCAGCCTTGGCTCCAAGTTACACGCCAACAGTATGTCAAAAAGTGTAGCCATTTACTTGTGTGGACCGTATGGGTTGAAGCCGTCGCGTCGTACAGCAGAACCCCACTTCGAACGTCGATTAAGATCATATGGAAATCGAGCAAATGTCTTTTTATTCCCCCGCACACATCTATTAGTGCAACTAACGACACAACAAACTTTCCGCATAATAATCTTATATAACAACATGCAAACCGTATTCGTAAGTTTAATTAAGTGTACAGCAGACGACAGTGTTTTTCCGATAAAATGGCGATATAAACAAATAAAGTCATCAGAACTCATGACGTCAGCTAAAACACCCTTATTCACATGTTTGGTGCACGTCGCATCCGAGAAATGACGTCATTTTCTGGAGTGAAAAGAAACCTTTGCGCGATACACGTGGGCAAGTCCGTATGCGTTTACGGTGTGCGGTACATATGGCATGTAAACAAACAGCTGATCGCTTTGTTTCCACTCCAATGCGGGGTGAGTGCGCGCGGTTGCTATGCGGTATGATGACCTTAGGTCACATTTCCGACCAAGTGAATACCGTCCTTAGTCCTTGGTACAACATGGACAACAATCTGACTATGCAACATAAAAAGCCTGATCTTTGAATACCGACCTATTCATGTACATGTTTACCTGTTTCTTCATCCAATTTACGCGCGGTACCAAGAACAAATGGTATTATGCAAATTTGTGTTAAGATAGTGCAAGGCACCTTCCACACAGGTCGTCCTTGCTATATTCCTGTTTACTAGTGCTGTTTTGATCAAACCTAAGACAATTTTGTAAATTGTGAAAGTAATTTATTATTGTGTGACTCATGGTCTTGACGTCCAGGGCCGCCGACAGTGGGGGGGGAGGGGGATTAAGGGGTAATTGCCGGTGTCCTTGGGGCCCAGGTCATAAGGGACCGTACAAATTATATGGCGGCCCGGATTCCCAGTTTTCTCCAGGCCCCACGATTCCTCTCGGCGTCAGTGGTGTATTGTAAAAATAAAATGAAAAAAAAAGGGGAAGGATTCTAATGCAGCAGTCATGGTTTATGGAGAGAAAGCGCCTATGCATATTGGGATCAAATAGGCCAATATTCGGGTAAAAATGCTAGATACATATTGGGCAAAAAAAAAAAGAAGGAAAAGGGACATAATATTAAAGAAATGAGGACTAACGAATTGATTTTGAGAGTCAGGTTTAATGGTTTCTAATTTCCTTCCGCGTTTTCGGGAAAGTTGTCTTCAATTTTTGTGAAATTTGCTTCAATTTACTAGCAATTTCCTTCATGCATTTTTGTGAAATTTGCGTCAATTTCCGCGTAAATTCCTTTCTTTCCAGAAAATTAGCTTTAATTTTTGTGCAATTTCTTCATTTTTGGGAAATTTTAAAGTAGTTTCTATCAATTTGCTAGAAATTTCTTTCATTTATTGTAAAATATCCTTCAATTTGCTTCATTGTGAAAATGATATGGAGAAAATAATTTGTATTCTTTGATCACAGCCAGGAAAACAATTGTAAACGGGTAAACAAATTATTTTAGGTTTGCATTACTTTATTCTATTTTTTATTTTTTGATGGTGGGAAGGGAAGGGGAGGGGTTGGATATGTCAGGAAGTGTTGAAAAAGAGACTAAAGGTAATGAAAATTATTAGTAATCAATTTATTTCAAAACTTCCTTATCCCATTTATGCCTGTAGGTCAGTTGACATCCGGCGACACTCAAAAAAATTTCAAGCATTGCAAATTGAAAAATTTCATTTAATCTAAATAGCCTGCCGGCGTAAAAGTAAAAAAAAAATTCCCTTAGTAAAATTCCCCCTTCCCCCTCGGCCCTTATTTTCTATGAAATGTTGCCTCCCCAGACAATTAATCCATAGACATTTAGTCAATTTGGTCCTCCTCATAGTAAAAACGGTCAGCTAGAAATTTGGGCCCCGGCTCTTCTTTCCTAGCAAATTTGGAGACAGCAACTTGTCCCCCTTTTCAGTCAATCTCACTGCCATTTTGCGTAAAGCACGCTTTTTTTCTTTAGTGTATTCCGATGGTTACTGCCTAGATCGAAGAAAATATTAAATTTCTTTTCACCGAAATATTTACTGGAAGCCATTTTCTATTCGTGGGCAAATTCTACGAGTACAACGGTGCTGTATTCTGTACATAGATACTAACTTCGGTTTTAGCTTATCACTTCAGTAGACAAAATTAATTGAAGGAAATGTACAGACACACTAGTAACTTACCTAGTAAAAGCAGTCCGGAGGGGACCAAATTCACTAGACATTCCTTAGAAAATAAGAAACGGGTGCCCCAAATTTACGGGCGGGAGGGGGGATTTACTATCACACCGAATTGACCATCACCCCACAGTTACTAGCCAGTTGCATCGCTGGTGTTTTAGCCAGAATTTTTATATTGGGAGGGGGAGGGGGATTGAACCGACACGATATTTAGTGGTGTAGTTGAGATGACACTGAAGGTGTCACTTCGAGCGCAAAACGCAAGATTTGTTGATGTGGGGTCCAGGGGCCCGTTTGAGGGTTCCTGGTGGGTTCCAAGGGTGAAGCCCCGGTAGGGATCCAGGCGCCGAAGCTTCGGAAGTTCTCGCAAAATTGACATTTCAAGGGCATCAAAGTATGTCACAACGCATAGTAAGAAGGTGTATTATACAAGTCAAAATTCATGTCAAAGAGAGCTATTATACACCATATACAAAACACAAAATTAAAGCGCTCGACTTGTCGGCGCGGGGTCCAGGAGCCCGCTTAAGAGCCCCTGGTGGGATCCAGGGACGAAGCCCTGGTCGGGTCTCTCCCTCTCTTTCCGCTCCTCTCCTCTGTCTGTCTGTCTGTCTGTCTCTGTCTGTCTGTCTGTCTGTATGTATGTATGTCTGTCTGTCTCTTTCTCTCCTACTTCCCACCCGCTGGGGCCATTCTCTGGCTAGTCAAACAGGTACCATACCAGATAATGGGCCCTGCAGACCCCTAAAAGATTCCAGGGATCCGCTGGGGCCATTCTCTCGCTCGTCACACACCTAATATACCAGAAAATGGGCCACTGCACAACCCGGGATTTCCCAGGGATCTCTTGGGCCCGTTCACTGTCTTGTCGCACACGAAACATACCAGAGAATAAGCCAACGGCAAACTTCTAGGGTCTCTTAGGGATCCGCTGGTACAGTACCAACGGATACCTGGGGAACTCCAGATGTCTGTGGTTGCCCATCATCTGGTACGTTATGCGTGTGATGAGCCATTTTATAGCCCAGGGGGATTACTGGAAGATCCCAAGGGTCTGCTGGGCGAATTATCTGGAACGTTACCACGTTTGAGCAGCCAGAGAATGGCCCGTTTGGATCCCTGGGAAACCCCAAGAGTTTGCCGGTGGTCTATTTTCTGGTAGGTTACGTGTGTATAGAGAACAACAGAACAAGGGATCCCTGTGAGACCCAGGGTGTGCACGTGGCGCATTTGTTGGTGGGCCACCTGCACACCCGCAGGTGTGACGAGCATGATAATGGGCCCTAGCCCTGGGTCTACTGGGCCCATTCTCTGGTACGTTGCACGTGTGTGACGAGACATAGAACAGGCCCAAGGGCAGAAGGGATCCCTTGAAAACTCCAGGCGTGTGCAGGTGGCCTATTCTCTGGTCTGACCCTAGATGTTCTTAGCCCATTCTCTGGTTCGTAAGGTGTGTGACGAGCCAAAGAATGATCCCAGTGGATCCTTGGGAGACCCCAGGGTTTCCTGTTGGCTAATATTCTGGTATGTTACATGGATGATCAGACAGAGAACGGGCCCAAGGGATCCCCCCAGGGAGACCCATGGGTGTGCAAGTGGCCCATTTTCTGGTACAATAGGTGTGTGACGAACCAGAGAATGACCCTAGCGGAACCCCGTGAGACCCCAGGGGTCTGCTGGACACAGTCTCTGGTACCTTACATGCTTGAGAAGCCCGAGAATGACCCCAGTGGATCCTTGGGAGACCCCAGAAGTTTGCCGTTAAGTGTGTAACGAGCCAGAGAATGGCCCTAGCGGAGCACTGGGCACTGGGAGACACTGAATACATGAAAAATTGAGTTTAAACTAAAATATCAACATTAAAGCTTACCCTGGGAGAATTTTAAGTACCATTTTTGAAATCTATAGCTCAAAAAACAACCTGGTACCAAGCACCAGGCAAAAAATTGTGTACATCTTTATTCTTTTTTTCACTATTAATCAATTAAGTAAAATTGACAACCGGAAGTGACGTTACCATAACGGCGGCGTTCACTTCCGAGTTTATTTATGGGACTATACCTTTCTTTTAAGTTATATCAGTTATAGAAGCAGGAGAAAATTACTAAAAAGGGTGATATTCATATTTTTCGGTACAGTTTTGTAACCGTTTCAAAGTTACGAAATTACCAAAACAATATGACTTCATTTCGTCATCAATGGCGTTATTCATTATAAATTCTTGACGTCATCAATATAATTAAGATGTCCCCATACTCTCTTAAAGATAGATATAGTATAACAATTAAGATGTTTTTGCATCATTGTGGAAAGCGATCTGAAATTACAAACAAATATAACCAGGCCTAGTTATGACGTCATTCCGTCATAATTAAGGTCATGACCCCATGTGAGACACTTTTGTCAGTGCGAAGAATTATAACTTTACTTAGATATTAATGTCTAAAGATAATATTCACACCTAGAGTGGTTACAAACTGTTGCAGATATTAGTATGCAGATATATGCAGATATTAGTCATTTTAAACACTGGCGGACATCTTTTTTAGACCCTTTGCGGTGATCGGATTTCAGAAAACTTTTAATATATTGTTCTTTATAATACAAGAAAACACCATAAATTGTTTTCTTGCAAATTTTGGGGGGTTATGTGTTAAAATGACTGCTATAAATTTGGTGTGTGGTTTAGTGTTTAAGGAAGAAATGATTAAAATTTGAGATATTGGAACAGGGAGAAGAGTGCAAATCGGGAGTGGGGACATTGTGTCTGCCATTATAATATCTTAGGCACTGGTGACTGGATTTGGATCAAATTTGGTGCTGTGGTTTTGTTTCTACTTAAGGAAGAAGTGATTAAAATTTGGGACATATTGGAATAGAGGAAGGGCAAAAATGGAGGGTGGAGATATTTTAGGGCAAGTTTCAACAACATTTACTTGAAACTTTTCAATGGAATGTGCTGAATAATGAACTCATGCCATGAAAGAACAGCCATACAATGAATTTTCTGGACTCAAAGAAAATCAAGTGAAGTGGTCTCTGGTACCGAATAAATCAAAACAAATTTCTGCCATGGATGAAAATGATGGAATGTGAATCTACCCTGTACAGAGCTCAAACAATGAATGCTTAGCCTAAATCAGATTGGAAACAATGATCACAAGTGATGACCCTCACGTGTTAAGTATGTAAATGGCAATACAGATCAACAGCGAGAATGAGATTGTTTGGGGTTACAACTTGGTGGGTCTAGGGTTTCTGAGGTAGATTGCATTCCGGTGGGGAATGAGGGCGGAGTTCTGTAGAGTGCTATAATTCTAGTTTTTGAATGCTTTTTTTCACCAGTTTTATTCTTTTGAAGTCAGTTGTTATATAAAAGATAAATTAATTAAGGGAGCACTAGACCAAAAAGAGAGGGCGTATTTTTAGGCTTCCCCAAAATCAAATGCTTATCTAGCACGCAATGTTATAACAAATCTCTGGCTAAAATTAATATTCAAGTTACCTTGTCCTCAAGTCGTCTGTGGGCTATAAAATGGCATGAATTTTACAGATCTGTTGTGGATAATATATCTGTAAAATGAGCTCCCTCACTTTTCGGTCTAGTGCTCATTTAACCCCCTTCCCCCCTCCCCCTCCCTCCCTCCCCCCTCCCCGGTCCCGGTCCTTTAACCGTTTATAAGCAATTCAACTGCAAGCTTTGTCTAAGATGCGTACAAATAGCACATATGCAGCAGAGGAGGAAGGGAGGAAGGATGGGGAAGGAGGGGGACGTTCTCACGTTCCTTCACACTTTTTCGCAAATCATAAGAAGGATGACCTGCAATTGTGTAACAATTACTGTTGCAAAAAAATTGAACAACAGATCATGTCCATTGAAATCTAATAAGTAGAAAATAAAATAAATGTCCCATCAGATTATTACCGTGACGAAAAAGTCATGAACTCGTGACGAAAATCTCGTGAACTTGAAATGTCCCTTCAGAGCCACGGTAGAATATAAAGGCGTGATTATTTCTAAAAGGGAATTAAAAACGTGTTATGATGTCGGCAAAATATTTGGTTAAATTGCTACGTTTTAAACTCTGAACTGACAAAGACAACGTGATCCAAGTATTTGTCTTTCCATGTTTCCTAACAAAATAAATATTTGTATCAATATCACATTGAAACTGTCTCCTTTTTTTTTTTTTTTGTAAGGGTGGAGTTGAAAGGAGGAGTCAAATAAGAAAAGAATCGAGGAGATTAATTGTTTACCACTTCGCTGAGTTTGCATTTCCGTCTTTCAGAAAAGTCGTTGAAACGTGCGTAACCTTCCCCTTCATCCACCCCTTCACCCACTTGAAATACTGCTTCGCGGCGGCCCATGAGTTTTAACGTCAAACAATGACATTTCTCATAAAAGCTTGGTTAAATTACGATTAAATCCATCTACCTACTGTGGTGTAGCGGTTATCATACCTGTCTACAGACCACGAGGCCCCGGGTTCAATCCTGGGGTGGGTAGACACGCCAGTGCACCACAACTGGTTATCAAAGGCCGTTGACATTGACTTGGTTGTCGATGTTATGTCTGTCCGTACGGTCGTACCTGTGTTCTCGTCCGGGTCGTATTAAGCGTTTCGTGATAGCATTTGTACAATCATAACCGAATACGCAGGCGACGACCCCGTCATTGTAATTGTGTGTTCAACTCTCTCTCTCGATTAAATCCCTTACTAAAATCAACAGCTCCCTTTTCGTTTCCATTTTCTTCGTAACAAACTGTTATCTTATATATATATATAACTAACACAAGCGCTATGATTACGTAATCGTTAGTGATGAATCAACAGCTCCCTTTTCGTTTCCATTTTCTTCGTAACAAACTGTTATCTTATATATATATATAACTAACACAAGCGCTATGATTACGTAATCGTTAGTGACGTTAGTGATGACCATCGCAAATGACAGTCATAACAGTATACACAGACAGCATTATCCTGTGCCATATATCTCCCTAATGATTGTTCTCTGTTACTAGTGTGTAGTGAAAGTCATGAATAGCTCCGGGGACTTACATAACACGGTTAATGAATCATGAGTTTATACTTCTAAACGCTTTAATCACGGACCTTCTAATAACGGACCTTACCTTTTATTTGGTTCAACAAAACTGAAACATAATTTGGGGAATAATTGTCGGATTAAATAATTTCCGGATTTTGTTAAGCAGCCGCCTACGTACCACTATTCCAATTCCCAGTCTATTCCAACTTCCTGGCACCACAAACAGGTAAGTTGTCTTGTGTTGATATGAATGCAATACATAACACTTCGGTAATTTGATCAATGTTGGGCTTTCTATTAACTTTACAGTTCCGTCGGAAGCAAGGTAATTAGTTTTAATTTTTTAGAGGGGGAGGGGGAGGGGGTGGGGAGAGGGGAGGTTATTATGCATTGAGACCGTTTGGTGTAATGCGCTATATAAAAATGTATTATTATTATTATTATTATTATTATTATTATTATTATTATTATTATTATTATTATTATTATTATTATTATTATTATTATTATTATTATCTTTACTGAAAGCTTATAGTGCGTTACCTTTCCGCTATCCGAGCCCAAAGCCCTGATAGGGTCTAGGGGTGAAGCCTCAGCAGGTGAAGCCTTAGTTGGGGTTCCCCAATGTCGGAAATATCAACAACAACAAAACTGTTTGTCCAAAATAACTATTTTTAATCTTTAATAATGATGAGGGTGGGAGGGGGGGGGGGTAGGGTAGTCTATCATTGTTAAGTTATATGCTGCTATATTAGATTTTTTGTAATCAGTTAAAAAAACATTTTTTACACATTTAGAGTCTTTTGGGTAATTAAAACTTGAAAAATGTGAGGTGTCCTTGACCCCATGCTGAGAAGGCTTATTTCCCCCTACCCCCCTCCCCCTCAATATCAAATCCCTGGTGGCACCACTGCAGCGAATTCCTGAAGCTGGTGTATTTATTCCCTTTTGTGGGTCTAAAGTGATCTCATTTGGAGGGATTAGTTATGCACTTGTCAGTTGTATGACTCACCCCTACTATCCCCTGCAATATCAGTCAAAGGTGAGTCATATGAAATAGTGATTCACATGTGTGTCATTGTACTAAATTGTTTGTCATTAGAGTGACTCAGGGGTGGGTCAATTTACTTGAGACTCATTGACTTTCTACAGAGATTTGGGGTAAGTTATTTCACAAAAATTGTCAGTCACCTGAGTGGTGTGTCAATGTACATGATTTATCCACCCACTTTGGTGCAGTGACTCACCGTGTGTAGGGTGAGTCACACACTTGACAAGTGCGTTAGACAGGCAGGGCTATTTTTAGGTAATTATCACTGGTGGGTCAATTGACAGGTTGGTTGAGAGTTGGTAGGCAGAGGCGTAGTAAGTGTGACGGCAGGGCAGTTTCTTTCCTTTGAGAGGATTTCACCTTCCCAGTAGCATGCTTCTCCGGTTGGAAATTTGGTAAAATTTGGCAACATTTTCCAAACGTTGGAGAAATTTAAGGAAAACTAAGAAATTTGCAAATTTTCCCGATAATTAGAAGAAATGTCCTAAAAAATAAAAAAACCTCTAACAAACAAAGGAAATTTCCAGAAAATGGAAGCAAATGTTCCAAAAATTGCTGAAATATGCCCGAAAATAAAAAACAATCCTGAACAGTTAAAAAGATTTCCAAAAACTGAAGGATATTTTTTTAATCAGAAAAAAATATTATGAAAGTTGCAGAAAATTGTCCAAAAATAAAGAAACGTTCCTGAATATTGGCCGAAAATGAGCAAAATTTCTAAATTAGTACAGGAAAGTTCCCCAAAATAAAATAACAGCCCCAAAATAAAATAAATTTCCCGAAAATAGAAGAAAATGTTCCGAAAATTGAATAAGATTATTCTCCGGATCCTTGTCCCCTGATCAAGCCATCACCGTTATATACTTAATGCCCCAGGGGGTCGTTACATTTAAAAAAAACAGGGGGAAGGGGACGTTTATTTAGGGTTAATTTCAAATGTACTGACTGTATTATTCGGGCAGTTTTACAGTGTTCAAACAAGTATTGGCTGAAGCCTAGTGTTAAATCACACTGTATGTAATATTATGATATTACCAATCAATTTATGTGTGACTTTACAATTGTCAAAGCATTAAAAACATGGGTGGGGGCATTTATTAGGGAATATACGGTATACTAAGTTAAGATGCTTGTATTACATTTAAAGTTTCTTTAACAACAAAAATGTCGGGTACTGAGGCAGTAGGATAGAGGCAGTCTTTCAATATCTAAAAGTGCATTATTTGAATTTTGCTAAATAAAATAAAGGTGGTTGGGCGAGTCCTCGAGTTCCACCGCCTTTGGATGCTAGAGCTACTTTGTCTCTGGTGAATCATTATGCTGATTATTGTTCTGGATCCTTGTCCCCTGATCAAACCCAGTACATAAAACATCCCCATTTTCACTTTGAACAGCAATGAAACCCATGGATAGCGCAAATTGCAAAAGGTTTCTGCTTACGTTTCGCGAAAGAATTCATGATTTAACTGGACAACATTGCCGATCACGGCACACATGTAGCAATAAAAGCATTGGGCTCAGTGAAGTCACTAAGCCCACTTTAAACTCCTGGTGTGAAGTCCTTTTAAAGGATTAGTTCAGTGGTCAAGCATGTTCATCTTATATGAAAGAGGACTTTAAAAGAAACACAATGGTCAAGAAAGCGTATGAAAATATTTTTCCATTAAGGAGATATTTAAATGTAAAGTTTGGTATTATTTCTGTAGAAACGACTGAAATCAGACTAGTTGTGATGTCACAGCCTCAGATTCCTCAAAGTCTTTATGTATTTCAAAGAATTTTTTTTTCTTCTCACTATTTAGATTATTTTCTTCAATTTTTCTTTAGGTGGTATATTATAAATAAGTTATTTTATTCAGTTTTACTACTTTTGAAATATTCCATGGTTTTTAAGCCACAAAATCACAGGACAAAATATGATAGAATACATAAAGACTTTGAGGAATCTGAGGCTATGACATCACAACTAGTCTGATTTCAGTCGTTGTTACACAAATGAGACCAAACTTTAAACTTAAATATCTCCTTAACAGAATAAGATTTTTGAATGCGTTTTTCACCATTTTGTTTCTTTTGAAGCCCTCGTTCATATAAGATAAACATGCTTGACCACTAAACTAATCCTTTAAGGGAATTTATTTTTTTGCAGTGACAAAAGGCAAAAAAATGGCATCAATTTTGATTACAGGGTCTGCAAATTGAAAATTTCATGATTTAAGTGGACAACACGGCTGATTATGGCATGCATGTTGCAATAAAAGCATTGCAGGCTCATTGAATTCACTGAGCCCAGTTAACTCCTCGTCTGAAGTCCTTAGTAAAGTACAATGGTGGCCCTTGGTGAGTCTGTTGGGTCACCAGGCTAAGCAGTTTTATTAATATTTGTTATTTGTTATTTGCAATGACGAAAGGCAAACATACAGCAATAATTTGTATTACCCCCATGCCCCCCCCCCCCCTCCCGCTTCCAACGGCGCTGATTAAGGCCAGGTAATGGGAGGCCCATTTTCTCTGTATCATTTTTAAAGTTGGCTACTAAATCTTGGTCTAAAATTTATATCAGTTGAATCAGCACATCTTTTATAATGGAATAAAGCTAAGAAATGCAAAATCTACTTGGATTTTGACATAGATTTAGTAGTATGCCAGGAATTTAACACTCTTTGTGCGCCAAGGAGATCACTGATGGGATACCTGACACAAATGTTTAATCTAATTTAATTTTCTGTGGAAAATGCATTGTCCCTACTGGGAGAAGGATTGCAAAGGAATCGTTTACAGGTTTGGCTCCTATATCTAATACATGACAGAGGACAAAACTCATGGTCAATAAACTATTTTGACTGGAGGCTGCGAGGGGGTAATATATTAGATTAACCAATGACCTAAAGTTAACATATCCCATATGTAAATGAGTGCCACAATCATGCACTGGGCAGTTCCAGAAAATATGTGTCCAGGGGGTCGGTGACATCTCCTCCAGATACACCCTCCGAATCCCAATACTGCTGAGCCCCCCTCCAGAATCCCAATCCCACATTCTATCACAACCTGTTAAGATTAGGACAGTTTTCCCATCAGTCATTTTGGCTATGGATTAGATATTTTAGTTATGGAAAATAAACCCAAGAAAATTTTCTGTGTGAAAATGGATGACACTTTGATTACATTTTTCTTTATAAAATATTTTAAGCAAATCACATTAAGTGTGCAAGCTCTTTCCTTTCAGTATGCTATTATAGGGGCATTAATAATATGCCCAACGTGCATCAGATAGAGGCATCATATTACATTCGAGGCGTTGGCAATGTAATTAGATCGTAGCTGTGCCAGGCCAAGCAAATAATGATATCATATTAGGTTGCCCTTGCTCTGGCGAGGCGTGTGATGTGCAAGCGTCGATTTCGGCCAAAATTGGCGGTTGCAGTGCATAGTAAACGGAAAGCAGAGGTACATCTCATGCAGTGCTCGAAATTAGCAAAAGCCTGCTAGCCCGGAGCTAGTTGAAATTTCATAAGGGCTAGCCCAATTTTATAAGGGCTAGCCCAATTTCAACCATTCAAGCCCATCAGGCTTAAGTCTGTTATACAGTAATCAGAATTATGTTATGTTTAGTGAGACGTGAAGAAATGGGTTTGTGGAAAGTTAAGTCGGGCTATTGAAATGTGAGGTGAGAAAGTCTGATGGGCTAGTGCTAATTTCGAGCCCTGTAGCAAATACAGCTAACAAGGTCTCATGGGCCATTAAATGGTTCACAGTGGCTTAGAAATGGAATGAAAGAATCCACTGCTATGCAAAAGCAACACATTGGTAGAAATAACAATAATTTAGAAATTGGCATTCAAAGAATTAGTCCAGGAGTCAAGTAAGTCCATCGTATATGTGAAAGGGGAGATCAAAAGAAACAAAATGGTGAAAAAAGCATTTAAAAATCTTTTTCGCTTAAGGAGATATTTAAGTCTAAAGTTTGGTATCTTTTGTGTGGAAATGACTGAAATCAAACTAGCTGTGATGTCATAGCCTCAGATTCCTTAAAGTCTTTATGTATTTTACCATATTTTGTCCTGCGATTTTGTGACTTACAAACCGTGGGATATGTCAAAAACGTAGTAAACCTGAATCTAGTAATGGTATTTATAATATCCCACCTGAAGAAAGTTTTAGGAAAAATAATCTAAATAGTAAAAAATTTATATAAACTATTTCCTAAATACATTCACAATTGTTAAGAGTTTGAGGATGAAGATGCCAAATAAACATAGTACACGAGTTATTTCTACACAGATAAGACAGAGCTTTAAACTTGAATATATCCTTAACGGAATAAGATTTTTGAATGCTTTCTTCACCATTTTGTTTCTTTTGAAGTCTTCTTCAATTCGTACAAAATCTACATGTTGACCACTAAACTAATCCTTAATTTGCAAAGAAATATACCATTACTAAATGAAATAAAATATTAATGTATTTTTTTTTTGCCAATTTGTTTCTTTAAGAGTCCTCTTATATTCATAAAAATAAAAATTCACATGAATATTCCTTCAAACTTGTAGTCAAATAAATAAAGAAATAATATTTTGAATATGCATTTTATTGGAAGTTGTTTGATGTTCTTTGTCCGTTTTACGTAGAGTCTGTCAGAATCTTGATTGAGTTACAAGGATAAACATGAGCAAAGAAGAGAACTTAGCGAGTATTGTCAACGAGGATGAAAAGCAAGCAAATGGTAAGCTGTCTTCCGTTTCTGTGTGTGAAATTAGTGCTCATATTCAAGTGTGAATATTTATTAATGGGGGACACACTAGATTGTAAAGGACAAAAAACAAACTTGTTTGGCTGCTCTCGTCTGCCGCCCCCAAGTCGCCGGAAAATAGGGGCAAATTCCACAATTCTCTACGCTTCATAAAAATGGCGTGGCAACCACTTTTGCATTGCCATATTACATATTAATATTTGGCAAACACGAGCCACGTGATACAATTTGTTCGATCAAGTGATTGCTCTGTCCCTCGCTGAGCTCCATGTACATCAAACTTTTTAACAGGTCCTTTGATCGGATTTGAAAAGAAAAGATGTCAGTGTGATAACGGTCTTTATAGACCAGAAAAAGTGTTGTCTTGTGTCGAGCAATTGTTTTATTCACTTCTTCATGTGCTTGTTGATGAAAACTGTATCCTTACAAAAGTCAAAATTGGAGTTTATCATTGAGCAGTGTGAATGACGAGTGGGACTGAACTCTGTTGAAAATTTACAGGTCAACAAGGACTAGACCCGTGTAAGTTGTGACACAGGTCAAAGGTAGGTAGTGTGAAAACTGCATCTAGAATATTTGTGGAAAATTTACTAAAGTGAATAATTTCTTGGTGTTATGCCACCTGATGCAGTCACTTCCTTGAAAACCTGTTAAAATCTTCAAAGTAAAATATCACTGCAAGTGCCATAATTCCTGGGGGACTCATCTCCCCACACTTTCCAGCAGACTTAACAAAAAACAGTTCCTCACTTCTTTGTCGAGGAAAAAGTATAGCCCAATGACCCCCTCGCCTCCCCACAGTTTGTGACAGGGAATTACGGCCTGATCACTGCAACAGATTACAATTTTTGAAAACTTGAATTTACCTTCACGATATTGTTCTATTATATTAAAAAAACATGCATTTTAACCTTCAAGCATTTATTGAAGCCAGCCTCCAAGCATTTATTGCCTCCAAGGACATCAGCCTAAGTCATCTGTCTTCTGCTTGGAATGGGATACAAAAAGCTTATTGGGATCATTTGAGGCAATTTGATCAGATTTCATACAGACAAAACTGTGATATTTCCATTTAGATAGATGTTGACACAATACAAACATGGGATTCATACTTGATATTATTCAGTGGAAAGCGATACTGTATGAACCTGAAGTTATACGACAGGGACTGCAGAGATGGGGTGGGGGGCTTCAGCAAAAAAAAAAAAATAATGGCTTGAGAGGATCTTATCTTCCTGGTTTTCCTGGTTGGGAGGTAAAATTGGGAAATTATTAACATTCAATTGAAGGAATATTTGTTAAATTATATAAAATTTGGCAACAAGTTTTTCTTAAAATGATGGAAATTTCCAAAAAATTGCGGAAAATTGACAAACAATTTACCGAAATTTTAAGGAAAGTGACTAAAAATGAACGAAATATCCTGTAAAATTGAAGAATATTTCACAAAAATGTAAGTAAAATTAAAAGAAAATGTCAGTGATTTGTCAAAAATTTCTTCAAAGTCGAAGAAAATTGCCTGAAATAAAAAAAATTCCTTTAAATTGTACAAATTGCCCAGAAATAAACAAAATTTACTGAAAATTGTCAAGTCATTCACCGAAATTTGAAGGAGAGTTCCCAAAAATGTCGAAATTTTCTGAAATTTGAATAAAATTGCACCAAAATGAACAAAATTTCCTTTAAATTGACAAACAATTTATGGAAATTTGAAGGAAAGGCTCTTAAATGAGGGAAAATTCCTTAAAAATGGAAAGAAAAAATGGATAGAAAAAGTGGATAGAAAAAATTGAAGGAGATTTTCGGATTAGGCAGCAAAGTCAGTGATGGAACTTAATTTAGTTGTGTAATTTTTCCACTTGTGACCAGGAAATTGTTGGGATTCTTGCCCGCACCTTAAGATGTGACCCTATACTCCCCTGCCTAACACTATGTACCAATATGGTTGGGGTTAGTGGTTCAATATGAATGTGATGTCGCCTTTAATTTCCACCATTTACTTCTTTAGCCCACCACTTCAAAAATCGCTCTGCAGTCCTTGTTTGATAAGATTTGGATGCAAGAAATATAACTGTATCAGAAAATAATACAATTGATGATTGTTAATTGCACAATATAAATATGTATAATGTAATTGTTGATATGATATATGATGCAGTATATACAGTAACATGATCATGGATGGCTTGCCATATGGGCAAGGGGCAGCAATTTATCCCCCCCCCCTCCAAAGATTTGCTAGTCATTGTTTCCTTTAAAAAAGGATACAGACATGCTTCAAATATGAATTATGAACAGGATGGTCATTTCTTGCACCCCCCTACCCCTCTCAATTATTTTTTGCCCCTCTAAAATCTCCTACACCCTCCGGCGCCTATAAACATGATGGTTAAATATGATTAAGAAAATAAATGCATACTGTACATTTGCTTTTGCTCATAGGAAATTCACATAATGGAGCAGTTCTTTATGTATCTCCAGTGAATGGCAATGAACAACCTGACGCCAATGGGAAGAGTTCGGAATATACCCCGTCCAATGAAAAACAAGATTTGGAAGATACTTCAACAGTCAAAATCCCTCCAAAAGATGAAGAGAAGAAAGACACTGATACGAAAGTAGATGTAAAACAGGTTGGCGTGTTCTCCTTGGTAAGCACGCAAAATTTTATGACTCTTTACATAGGCAAGGTCTGGGGGTGCATTTTTTCCATATTTATATCTCTTGTAGTAACCCCACCCTCCACCCCTACCACAATTGTTCGTGGGAAGATTTTTGACACCTTTATACAGAAACCTGGGAAATTTTATAATTAATTCCAATTCTGTCAGCCCATGACTATCTCATAAGATGACAAAACTATGTTTTATCATTTAGAATTTCTTCACTATATTTATTACCATTTATTTATCACCATTTCCAACAACCCAATCACACCCAATACCCACACCACCTCCACCACCACTTCTCTCCTCAACCCCCCTTCCTACTCTAAAGCCCCTACCGCCCCCTACACGAACTCCACTAATACCTTCATACATCAAGCTAAAACCAGCCAAGCAAACAACCAACAAACCAACAAATCAACCAACAAACAACCAACCAAAAAACAACCAATCAACAAACAACCAATCAACAAACAACCCACCTCCCAAACCCACACTGAAGAGAGTATGGATTGTTGACACGAACACACCGATCATACTTCGCCCAATTTTCAAAAACAATCGCTCCCAAAGAAACAGATCCAAAGAAAAAACAAGCGAACTCAGACCCAGCAGATCTTCCTCCAGATAACCCCCCGCCTCCTTTATGGCATACACCACAAACAATTACAATAACACCCACAACATCATACAATGGAACATTAGGAGCCTTAAGGCCAATTCTGAAGAAATCGACCTTCTGGCCTCCACCTTCAACCCGGTCGTCTTCTGCCTACAAGAAACTTTCTTGAAAACCACCGACCATTACTCCCTTAACAACTTTGCTTGCTATCACAAACATCAAGTGGATGCTGACAGGGCCTGTGGTGGCGTCTCCATTCTCGTTAGACACGATATCCCACACAGCCCTGTTCGTGTGCACACCGACCTTCAGGCCATCTGTATTTCTATCTCCCTCCACAAAACTTTCACTCTCTGCAATATCTATCTCCCTCCCAACACCAACATTCAACCAACCAGCCTTAACAACCTCATCTCTCAGCTTCCCACCCCTTCATCCTTCTTGGTGACTTCAACGCTCACAACCCTCTGTGGGGCTCTAATACCACCACCCCTAGAGGCAAGTTCATCGAAAACGCTCTCCGTCAGCACAGCCTGTCCTTACTGAACACTAACTCCCCGACCTACCTTCATCCTGCCACAGGCTCTCTCACCTGTATTGACCTGTCTATCTGTTCCCTAACCTCCTCCCTGATTTTAGTTGGAGAGTCACTGCTGACCTCTGTGGTAGTGATCATTACCCTCTTCTTATACACTCCAATCTTCAAATCCCCACTGAGCACACCCCCAATTGGAACCTCGACAAGGCTGACTGGTCCCTTTTTGAAACCCTCTGTGACTCACACCTCCCCCCATCTTCTCGAGGATGAGGATCCCATGTCTAACTTCAGTAATATCCTTATCAACATCGCCACCTGCTCAATTCCCAAAACCTCCAAACCCCAAATCATCCCCCAACCCCTGGTTCTCAGATGACTGCAAAACTGCCATCAAGAACAGAAAAAGAGCCCTCAGGAACTTTAAAACTAACCCGACCACCCATAACCTTAACCTCTTTCGCATCAGCCGTGCAAGGCCAGACGCACTATCAAGGACTGTAAAACCAACACTTGGAACAACTTTATCTCTTCTCTCACCACCAACACCCCACTAAGAAGATTTGGAGAATGGTTAACAGCTTCCACGGCAGAGTAGGCAAATCTTCCATCTCCCATCTCTCTTGGAATGGAGACCTTCTCACCGCAAAAAAAGACATCGTTGACCACCTCGCCTCTTTCAGCAACATCTCGTCCTCGACCAACTACTCCAATGCTTTCAAAATCAAAAAAGCTTGCGATGAAGCCCGGAGAATCACTTTTCCCTCTGACAATTCCGAAAGCTACAACACCCCTCTCACCCTTTCTGAATTAAACCAAGCCATCAGCGACGCTGGCTGCACCTCCAAGGGCCCAGATAACATCCCCTATCAGTTTCTGAAACACCTCCCCATCAAGGCCACCACTACCCTTCTCACCATCTTCAACCACATTTGGTCCTCACACTCCTTTCCCCCTATCTGGAGGACAGCTATTGTCATCCCCGTCCTTAAACCGGGGAAGGATAGCATCGACGCCACCAGCTACCGACCCATCGCCCTTACTTGCTGTCTCTGTAAAATTATGGAAAAGATCATTAATCAGAGACTAAACTGGTTCCTCGAGACCAACAGAATCCTCTCTCCTCACCAAAGCGGCTTCCGTAAACGTCGCAATACCCTAGACCAGTTAATTACGCTTGACACCGCTCTCCGGGAATCCTTTGCAAAAAAGGAACACCTCATTGCCATATTTTTTGACCTCGAGAAAGCTTTCGACACTACTTGGAAATACGGCATTACCCGGAAACTTCACACCATTGGCCTCAGAGGCCACCTCCCCATCTTTATTCAAAACTTCCTCTCACCCAGGCAGTTCCAAGTTCGTATTGGCCACACCCTCTCCAAGCCGTACCCCCCAGGAGAGGGGGTCCCCCAAGGCAGCATCCTCTTCCCCACTCTCTTCAACCTGAGCATTAATGACATTGGGAATGACCTTGGCCCCAGCATCAAACGTACCCTCTCACGTGGATGACTTCACCATCTTCTACTCCTCCCCTAGCTTTCCTATTGTTGAAAATAGGCTCCAAACCAGCCTCAATCAGCTGCAAGTCTGGAGCAACAATAACGGTTTTAGATTCTCCAAAGACAAGACAGTCTGCATGCACTTTTGTCATTTCAACAACCTCCACCCCAACCCGAACTTTGTGCTCAATGGGAATCGCATCCCTAAAGTTGAAAACACAAAGTTCCTTGGTCTAACTCTAGACCCCAAGCTCACCTACAAGCCACACATCACCAACCTGAAACTAAAATGCAATAGCTCCCTCAACATCCTCCGACTGCTCTCCAACACTACTTGGGGAGCGAACCGCATATGCTCTCCTCAAAATTTTCAGGCTCACCATTCGTGCCAAGCTTGACTATGGCAATATTGTTTACTGTGTCGCTCACAACTCATACCTCAACCACATTAACACCATCCAAAATGAAGCCCTCAGGCTTTGTCTAGGAGCCTACAGGACCTCCCCAATCACTAGCCTTCATGTTGAAGCCAACGAACCCCCTTTCTACTTAGATGTAAAAAGCTTAGCCTCTCCTATGCTTTTAGAGTCCTCACCAACACCCAGAACCCTGTTTACAACCTCATTAGGTACCCCAATTTCTCCTCCCTCTTTGATAGGACTAAAACCCTATCGCCCCCTTCAGCTTACGCATTAAATCAGACCTCTTTCAACTTGGCATCAACCCCGCCACTCTCGGCACCTATTCCTGGCCCACTTTTCCGCCTTGGGCCACCCCCTTCCTTCTGTCCACCTAGACCTCTCCACTTATAACAAAACTCAAACTCACCCTAATCTCTTCATCAATCTCCACAACCAAATCAAAGACCAACTCTCAAATTACACCTCCATCTATACTGATGGCTCCAAGGAAGGCAACAAGACAGCTGCTGCTGCCATCATCCAAGACATCACCCTCAGTAGCAGACTTCCTGACCACTCATCCATCTTTTCAGCCGAGGCTAAGGCCATTCTCCTCGCCCTCAACTTTATTGAGTACTCTCCTCTTAGTCACTTTGCCATTTTCTCTGACTCAAAGGCTGTTCTTACTTCATTACTCAATCTTAAATGGGATAACCTCACCTGCCACCTCCTCCTCCGAAACTCTTTTCTCCCACCCTCTGCAGGAAAAGTGTTCTTTTCTTCTGGATACCCAGCCATGTTGGCATCCCTGGCAATGACAGGGCTGATACAGCCGCTAAGCTTGCCCTTAACCTCCTCCCTTCCCCTTTTCCCAAAACCTTCTCTGACATCAAACCGCTTATCGCTTCTCTTGTTCGTGACCGCTGGCAAACCTTATGGAACTTCCAAATTGATAACAAACTCCATGTTATCCAGCCCACAATCCCGATCAAATCCACCATCAACAACCTTTCTCGTATCGACAACGTTCATATTACCCGTCTTAGAATTGGTCACACCCACCTCACTCACTCCCACCTCCTTATTGGTTCCCCCCAACCCCTCTGTAACAATTGCCACTGCATCCTCACAATCCAACACGTTCTCCTTGCTTGCCCCCTGTACAACCTTCCCAGAGCTTCTCTCGCTCCCCACAACTCAATTGCTGAGTTCTTCCAAAAAAATCCTCTAGATAAAATAGTCTCTTTCCTTCAGCATGCATCCCTCTACAACCATATTTAACTCTCCTCTTCCATCCCCTCTCTACTTTGTTTTTAGTTTTTACCCATGCACCTCCTCTCTCGATCACAGCTTTCTGGCTTTTGTTCTTGAATTTCTCTCATTCTTCCCCTGGTCTCTTTCCTTACTACCTCTAAAATGATCTGACCTCTCAGGCACAATTTGACCTTCGTTGTCGCGGTGCCGTTAAGACCTCATCAAACAAACTATATTTATTAATCTGGTAGCACACCACCACTACAGATCCAGGGGGTGCACTTCATGTTTGTGCATTTCCATCCCCATTCCCCTCTTCCCCTGAAACAAAAAAGTTGTCAAGAAAGAAAATCAGGACTGACCATTTTGAATGCTTAGGAAAAAATGTAACATTACATAATGTAATCCTCAATTTATTCAGTTTGGTTCATATCCCCGATTGGGAGAACAGTTTTGTTCTCCCGATTGAGGGATCCTTTACAGAAGTATCCCACAATGCATCTTTCCAATTTCAAAGTTTTTATAGGAATAACATAAGAATCAGACACATTTTGAGCACAAGGAACTCGACAACTGTGAGGGTCTAAATTTTCCTTCACGATTTGAAATAATGGCATATGAATTATCTTTTTACTGTGCACTTTTAAAATTCACCATGCGGTTTTCGAGAAATTTAAAGAAAAGTGATGAAATCTTATTATGTGTTACCGTAAGACAGTTTTTTTTTAAAGTTTTACGATTAAAAAGCCAAAAAATTAATATTTAAAATGAATTAATTAGCCTTAATTATCATAGCCATATTAACAACGGCACGGATCCTAAGGTGTCGTTGTGAACACTGTCACCGTACAGTGGGGACCAAACTGGGCTGTTTATCCCTAGAAATGTACAAATTTTTACCGATTTTTCTTTTTCACAGGCAAGGGGGTTACAAATCTTTCGATTGATGTATGATATTCAATACCTAAAGTTGATTAATTACCCCTAATTAGATGTACCCACAAGTTTGAAGAATTTTGAATGAATGCAAAAGTTAATTGTGATGTACAAAAAGACAGGACAGCTCAAAATCTTTAATGTAATTCTTCAAAATTCTGTTTTATTAGACTGTTTTTCTGCTACATGCTGAAGGAGAGTATAATGAAACCCCCTTTCAAATTCCTGGCCAAGGACCTGATAAGCTAGGAAATTTTGAACTTCCATTTTATAAAACAGATTAAAGGCTCAATTGCAAACACATTTAAAAAAAAATTCCATCGCCATTTTACAATGATATGATTTGGGTTTATTTAGTAGGTGTTTTGGCACTAGAGCAGTAAATACAATTTTACTCCAGACTCCTTCATCTCAAGTTAAAACCCACCTGAGTTTCCAGTCGGTCAAGTTGAATCAGGGAGTTTCATTCTGGTTCCATGCATCAGTGATTTGTCCAAATAACAACTCCTGAATGCATTCACAAAGAATGTAATGTTTTGATGCATCAAGCATGCAAGTCCAGGATATTGGAAGTTCATGTACAGTGCAAAATGATAGCCTACTTCCCCAGCATGTTCGACAAGGTTCTTTGTTTCAGCTCACTAACTAAAAATCATCTTTATTTTGCCACTTTTTGCTCACCTCTTTCTATAATGGTAGTGTCCAACAAATTGGACTTAATCCGCTATCTTTTAATTGAAAGGTAAAGGCCTATTTAAAGTTGTATTTCTTTGAAAAATATTGTGGGGTGCCAGTGGGGACCACGGCGCGTGCATTGCCTTGATATTATAAAAACTTCACCGTAAGTTGTAGATTGTGGTCCAAACTTGAAAGTTTTATCTAAGATTTTCTTAAAATTCATGAAAATTTTGCAGAACTTGAAGAAAATTTTCTGAAAATGAAGGAAATTTATTCCCGAAAATTTCCCAATTTTTCCCCCAAAATTTCCCAATTTTCCCCCCAAAATTTCCCAATTTTTTCCAATAAGCACAGCCAAAAAGGTAAAGGCCCATATTAAAAGTGTATTGCCAGATTTCTTTGAAAAATATTGTGGGATGATCTGCATGGCCCTGATATTGCAAATTCACCTCCCATTCCATAGCTTTTTGTTTTATGTTGTAGTTTTGGTCCAAATTGAACATTTTTGATTTTTGATCAAATTAAAGATTTTTTATTCAAAAATCCAGATTCTTAGGTCAAAATTGAAGAATTAGTGAAGAAATAAAAAATGTTTGATTCAAAATGGAAGAGTTTTGGTGCAAACTGTAAAAGCTTTGGTCAAAAATTAACGATAATGCAGTCCATACAACTTTAAAAAATACCATCTTCTATTTTCTACACATTTGTTGCAGTTTATTTGATGTAGTTAATTATATTTATAACTTTGACAAAAATTTGGGGGACTATGATATTTTTAGGGAGAGTAAGCACCAAGTGCCCAATAGCTCCTAGACATGCCACTGCTATCCTTGCAAAAAATTAATTGCCACAACAGTTTTTTTTTAAAGGGTGCTGTTGTATTGTTTTTACTCTTTCGATTCCAACTTTGTAAAATTAATCACATAGTATTAATTTTTATATTTTATATTATAAAACGATTTATTAACATTCGTAATGATTCTAAGAATTTCAAGCAAGAGTGTCAAAGATGGCAAATTTTGAGCATCCTGGGGCCTGTGATGACAAAAAACCTACTAAGTGGTACCAAGTATCCTGCCTTTCATGAATCACAACAGACAGTGATTATAGGATTAGGATTATGCCATTATGCTGGACCACCAAGGGCTACAGTTATTCTGTACCCTTGGTGCCTTGTTTTAGCTGTCCAGAGATCGATTGTAGTTGTAAACGTGAGGTTATAGCATGAACATCCAGTTTTTATACTAATCATATTCAAAATATAGCTCAAAGAACCTATATCCATGTCTGTGTATTTATGTAACACTAAAGTTATCATTTTTCCCCTCTCGGACCAACGTTATATTGGAGCAGAGAGTTGGAATGATTGGCGGCAGCGGTGGTACAGTAGCTTAATTTTACTTGATGAGGATATTTTGTGATCACTGTTTGAGGAATTTCTAGTGTTTCATATTTATTTTCATACAGACTGCAAGTACTTATTTGCTTTCTTTCAATGTGACTATCTTACATCTTACAGACTATATTTGACATGGTTGCATGAAAAACAAACATTTGGATGGAGAGAAAGTGCCATTTTTCTAGTTTTCCAAACTAACATTGATCACGTGTCGAGCATGTTTACATTACTAGAATTTTCTAAAGTACTCAATACTCAAGAAGCAACATCAGTTTGGAAATTCCTGACGGAGGAATTGAAGACTACTATGTTTTACAGGAACATAAAAAATTGGAAGCGGTACCAGTTATGGCTTCACTTGCGTTCATAACTGTAAGAAGGGAAGACCTCCAGGTCACAATCCTTCACTGACACCAGCAGTATTTACTGAGATTCCCCTGTCATCTTCACCATCATCAATTTTACAAACAAACTTTGCACGTCGAGATAAGAGTTATGATCTCTAATCAAACAACGTTGTCAACAACAACACCAAGTGTGATTTGCCACATCTAATGACTCCTTACAAGAACCAGTAAATTAACCTATCGGATTCACAATAGGAAGCCAAGCTCCATATTGTGCAGAAACACTTATATGGATTCAATCCCATATCCCCGGCCCAATCAAGTCTTATAAGCAGCGAAATTTGTACAAAGTTTTCTTCGCAATTTTTGTACATTTTTCTACAAGCAGACACTAAAACAGCACATGTGACCCCAGAAAAGAGAAAGAAAACTACAAAACTATTGGAAGTTCCCCTTCCTCAAACCAAAGAATTAACAATAGACTATCATTGCGAAAGTGAAAACAAAGACGAATAATTCATTGTTCAGCAAACGCCACCACAAAAACTAGACCCCCTGTCCCTGAAACCTTTTTATAGACAGAGGACTTGATATCCTACACCTTCCCCCACCATCTGAACAATGAACCCGCACTGTGGACGACTTGTAAGACAACAAACAAATTTGGAAATTTTGTTAGCTTGTGTACATACTACAAATTATTTTGGTGACCTATGGAAAACAGATCAAAAGGACTCTCTTCAGTTATATTTAGATTTATTGATTCCTTCATCCCCTTTGTATCTAGAATTCACTCCCCATAAGGCCCACTCCCCATTATTGTTTATGGATTTACTTCACTTTGCTCGCCCATCTCTATACTGTCTGGAATTACCAAACCAATTGTGCTTTTTATTCTACCCTTCAATTTTTCCAAGGATTACCTCTGCACTTTTTTTATCAACATCATTTACTACTGTAAGTGCAGTGCTGTTCCATCAAATAGCTAATACCCATGTACAAGAATTCACCCTCTTTCCGAGTTTCCAAAACTTTTAAAGTCCATGAACTATGACTCCTATTCAAGATAAATGGTTGAATTGCTAATTCATTGTTCGATAACTCTATTATTCCTCTCCTCTCCTAGGTTTAGTTCACTGGGTAAAATGTAACAAAAAAAGAAATTTTCTGAACAGTTTCACAACAGAAAAACAAAATCTTGACAATGATTTCTGAATTTGTCTATGTTTGTATTATTTGTATTATTGATTTACCAGTTAATTCTTTTTTCAGATTTAGTTTGCTCGGTGAGGTACGTATCACTGAGGGTACTGAGGACCTGTACATCGATCAAATCTAGTTTATTTTGCAGCTTGCTTTGGTTCTGACAGACTGGTAGTCAAAGTCAAAACAAACAAAAAAGACTGGAAAGAATGAGAGAGAGATAAAGTGAAACTGTTGAATATTATTTTTTAGATGTAATATTTTATTATCTATCTTGTTGTTCATTTATGTTATATACCTATTATGCTCATGTATTATCTTTTATATGATGCCGAAGCTTTGTTTTAGTCTCATACTAATTTTGACGTTGCTCATATTTTATTGTTGAGGAAATATGCATCATTTTGTTATGCATATTTTGAATATGGAAATCATTTTGAATTTGATGGAGTTACCGGTAATATGCTATAGCTTAAAAGATAGATATCTTTATACTCTTATTTGGCCTTCGTTAAGATTGACCGACCAAGTCATGTGCAAATTTTAGTTTCACAATTAATTTCCTAGTTATTGATCACTGATAATGCTTTCTACTGAAATCATCACCATGGTCATTGTCAACTTGAAACTTCACCTTATTCAGATATTACAATTTAATCTATTAAATTCTGTGATTGGCCTTCTTTTATTTTTCTGATTGATTGTAGTAATTTTAATTAATTGCTTTCATTGTTTTTAACATTGTTTTCTGGCTTCTGGTACTATAAAAGTTAGTCCTTGTTTTGATTGTGATAACTTCATTATTATATAAACAACTGACTTTGTTTGCATTTCATTTGGAAGTTGATATATGTATGTGGAAAACCTCCAAAATTTGAATAGTTCAAAGAGATGAAATCTTAGTTATTTGATGTTTGTTATTTGGAGAAGAAATGATATTTTGAGTTTTGATAAAAGCGATGCATTTTAAGATTCTAACAAAAACTGACTTTATTGATTATTTTTGGTATGAACTATAAGTGGTTGAAGTCAGAATACATTCAATCTTTGTCCTATTCTTTTGATATTTTCATTATTATATTTTCTTTATCATTTGGACAGAGGTTATGGTTTCACCTGTGTTTGTTTGTTTGTTTGTTTGTCTGTCGTCAAGATATCTCTGATTGGATTTGGATTCAATTTGGTTTGTTGTTTTGTTACTGATTAAGGAAGAAGTGATTAGAATTTTAGACATATTGGAACAGGGGAAGGGTGCAAATTGGGGGTGGGGACATGTTTTTGCCTCTGTTTGTTTGTCTGTCATCAAGATTTCTCCAGAACTGAAGATTGGATTTGGATTTGGATTAAATTTGGTGTGTGGTTTTGTTACTGCTTTAGAAATAGGTGTTAAAATTTAAGGATGTATTGGATTAGAGAAGGGCAAAAAGGAGAAGTATGGATGTTTTAGGGTGAGTTTGTTTGTCATCATATCTCAAGAAGTAGTCAATGAATTTTGATTAAATTTGGTGTGTGGTGTTGTTTCTGCTCAAGAAAGAAGTGATTAAAATTTGAGCAATATTGGATAAAGGGAAGAGGAAAAATGGGGGTGGGGACATTTTATCTGTCATTATTGAACTGATGACTGGAATTGGATCAAATTTAGAGTGTGGTTTTGTTTCTGCGTAAGGAAGAAGTGATTACAATTTGATAAATATTGGAATAGGGGAAGAGTGCAATTCGGAGATAGGGACATTTTGTCTGTCATCAAGATATCTCAATTAAGAACTGATGACTGGATTTGGATCAAAATGACTGCTACAAATTTGGTGTGTGGTTCAGTTCCTGCTTAAGGAAGAAGTGATTAAAATTTCAGAAATATTGGAACAGAGGAAGAGTGCAAATTGAAGGTGGGGACATTTTGTCTGTCGTCAAGATATCTCAAAAGTGATGACTGCATTTGGATCAGATTTGGTGTTGTGGTTTTGTTTCTGCTTTAGGAAGAAGTGATTAAAATTTGGGATGTATTGGGATAGGGGAAGGGGAAAAATGGAGGGGTGGAGATATTTTAGGGCAAGATTTATCAACACTTTGTTGAAATTTTTCAATGGATTGTGTTGAGCAATGAAGTTATGCCATGAAAGAACAGCCATAAATTTTCTGGACTCAAAGAAAACCAAGTGAAGTGGTCTCTGGTATCAGTGAATTCAAAACAATTGGTTTCTGCCATGAATGAAAATGATGGAATGTGAATTCTACCCTGTACAGAGCTCAAACAATGAATGCTTAACATAGTTACAAGTGATGATCCCCAGGTGTTTAGAATGTAAAACAGATCAACAGTGAGAAAGAGACTGTTTGGGGTTATAACCTGGCGGTGAGTCCAGGGTTTCTGAGGTAGATTGTATTCCGGTGGGGAATAAACCGGAGGGGGAGGGGTGGGGTGGAAAGCCTGCAGAGTGCTCTAATTCAAGTTATGAATGCATTGATACTATTTCCATTTTATTCTCATTTTTTTTATAGTTCGTTTATTTTCTTAAGTTCTTTTTTTAGATTTATGTATAATTACTTGCTCTATCTTACATGTTGTCATGGTATCTTTTATCTTGATTTTTATTTGTGTGTAACTTTTATTTAGGTCTTGATGTAATTTTAGGCCTTATTTTAAATTGTGTGTACACGTACTGCAGGGCCCCACAGAAGATCTCTTGCTGAGTGGGCTACCCTGTTAAATTATGTGATTACTAATGAAATAAAAGAAACTTAGTTTCTATACCATTTTGTTCCTTCACCTAAGATGAAGTTGCCATGACCACTGGACTAATCCTTCAAAACAGCAGGGGATGACTTGCAGGAAGATATATCGACAGTCTAGACATGTCTTATCATTATATGTTCTCAGCTATTATTATTGATTTTATTTGGCCATGACTAAGCAAGTTTAAGTAGGTTTAAAGGAAAGGTATCGTCCCAATGATATATTCAGAAGTGAATGCCACCAATGGTAACGTCACTTCTGGTGCGAAATCTGTGATATTATTGATCAATCCTTCACAGAAAATAGGGGTTTACATGTAATATCAATTATACATCACAGGTTTCTCGCAATCAATAAGAAACATTGAAAACTGGAAGTGACATTACCAGCACGTCCGCGTTCACATCTGAATTTATTTAATTTTCATGGCAGCTAGCTGCAAACCTTGAAATTGCGATAGATTATTTTAATGCAAGTACCATCTATTCATCTGTATGAATGACATCCCTCTGCCTGGCCCACTCCTCTTTGTTGTTATATCTTTATAGTGAGAGAAGGTATTGTTTGGGTGCCATGGTTGCAGAAGCAGTTCTTTTTTTCTGTGTGTATCTATTGATGTCTGTACAACACTTGTCTCCAGTCTGTTATAAGCCCTTCTGATTGCAGGTAAACTACAGTCACTTGTGGGTTCAGTTTGAGCAAACTTGGAGGTCTGTGGCAGGCAGATGTGTGGTGGATGTAAGAGATTGGTACTCTGTTACAGATTAAAGGACAAGTATCATCCCATGAATACATTCAGAAGTGAATGCCACCGAGGTGGTTATGTTACTTCCGGTTTTCAATTTTCCATATTGATCGCGAGAAATCTGTGTTATTATCGATCTCACATCAGACGAACGGAACATAGTAGTCTTCATGTGTTATCGGTAGCATCACAGATTTCTCGCAATCATCAAAATAAAATTGAGAAACAGAAGTGACGATACCAGCACGGCGGCGTTCACTTCTGGATTTATTTATGGGATGAACCCTTTCCTTTAAATTGTTCAAGGAGTGTGACACCAATGCAATTATCCCTAGATTACAGGGGTCAATCAGGGTTCATTTCTTATAGGGCTGTGCCATACACCATTGCAATAATGTAAAGATCGTGATATGGCATTATAGGCCTATAAACGGGATCTGCCCACTGAAAGTGTAAGGAGATAGGGGGAGAAATGATTTAATCACCCTAAAATACAAAAAAATCTTGCAAATGAAATCAATATCGAAAAAAGTGGAGAGGGAAATTCCCCCTTGCATCCCGAATCCCCCTCCTCTTTACTTTTCCGTAGAATTTTAAAGAATCAGTACATTTTGGGGAAATTTTTCCTTTTATCCACCCCTACTTTTGGATGTCCCCCTTCCACCCCAGAAAAATGATCAATACAATTTTATCTAAAGTTTTAAACTTTTCAGGTGAATTACACAATCTAAAACGTACAAATTTATTCTTATTGCTTGTAGATTCACTCAAACGTTTAAAAAATTATATTGAGATTTAGTTCAGAACTGAAATTATGCTGTGAGGAATGTTAGAATATTAGGGGATAAAGTATTCTTTTTTTATGTCTTTTCCAAAACTGTTTTTTTTTTTTTAGCAGTTTTCATGCCCCAAAAGCTAAATCAATACATGGTAAAAGCCTATGGGGCTTTTCTGCTTTAGGAAACTGGTGTATGGACTCGAGATAATGCACTTGTCAATTGTGTGACTAACTCCTACACCCCCTCCTTCCTGGACAAGGTGAGTCATTGCACCAAAGTGGGTGGGTAAAACATGTACATTGCCACCCCCCTAATCACTTAGATGACTGATATTTTTTGTGAAATGACTTACTCCAAATCAATCACCTCTGTACAAAGTCAATGGGTCTAAAGTAAATTGATCCACCCCAGAGTCACTCAGGTGACTGACAATTTGGTACAATGACACACATGTGAGTCACTGTTTCATATGGTAATGACTCACCTTTGACTGACATTGGGTAGTAGGGGTGAGTCATACAACTGACAAGTGCATAATGCCATTAGTGTAACTGCATTCAGAACAGACAATACAAAAAAAACCTTCAGTTTATGTATTTCAAGTATCAATGTGAGGCTCCTGATGGAGTGAGGGTCTTCAGCTATTGCTTAGTTACATGTAGCTTGTGCCTAAATCTGACCCTGATGATTCTTTATTTCTTTCTCTCTGTCTGCCTATTGGTTGATCAATAAATGTACATGCTACACTCCTGGTGAAAATTTCCTTATGAATTCACAGTTTGAGCATTTGGAATTGCTTATAAAACCTTATAATATATTTTATATTTTTAATATTTAGCATACATTAATTGCCTCAAACATATTAAGTAGAAGCCTTGGAACATCTATGTATTTTCACTTGTAAATCTCTCAGATATTTTTATAAAGGTAAACATTTTTGGTCTGGCGTACCTTCACTTTCAGACTTTTGCATCCAGTATCCCATAGCTCTCCCGCTAACATCTATTACAGCCACCATATGCAATGCTTAACACATGCAGAGATAGACATTGACTATATAGTAATAATACGTTTTTTATTTTATTTTATTTACAGTTTCGGTTTGCCTCCTGTTTTGATCTACTTATCATGTTGCTGGGCATTCTTGCAGCATCCGCTCACGGTGTAGCCCTTCCCTTAACGCTGGTTTTCTTTGGGGATGTCATTGACGCCTTTATCGATTCAACTGCTATCGATATCAATGGCACCAATATTACAGTTCCATTTGATCCAACCAATATACCTGCTAACGTTTGTGTTGCTGATTACATTGATCTTTTGCCGGCAGGGTGAGTCTGATTACATAAAATTTAGATATGCCCATTTGAAAAAGGGAGTTCATTTTATGGATGAGCACATCCATTTGAGGCATATAGACACTGTGGGTCCCCGTGTAATTAGTTATGGTATGCAGTTTTAATCAAAGCCATCTTAACAGCATTGTAGGCCCTGGGAAAAGCAATGTATTGGGTCCCATGCTCACGATATTGTGACATGGGGCACGAAAATACATCCCAACACATTGGAAGAAGGTGTATTTTAAAGGATAAGATATTAGTCAAAATGCATGTTAATTAGTACATAATATACATAGTAATTTATTTTCAAACTATTCAAATGAGCATGTTTTGTGTCCGGCCCCACCCACTTCCCTCTCTCTGCGGAGATAATTTGTTGCTCACTTTGTGTGATATTGTTATAAAAAATTGGTCACTTAATTTATACTCTATTCACAGGGCCCCTAAAATCATGGGGCTCTGGACAATTACTCAGCATGCTCACGTGTTACTTTTGGTGATTTTCATACAAGGGTTTTTCATCAAATCTGTCAGTTTGTGGATTGAATTTGGAGGGATATTTTGAAATTTAGAGTGGGAGTTCTAGGCCATCAGCATGCCTTCAGACATGTTTGTAACTTATGATCCCTTCGCTGAATGGGGTCGAATAGGATACAGGATTTGTATGGGTTATTCGTCAGGCTGTCGGTTTGGTTTGGTTGTGTGTCGATCCATTGTTCATTACTAGAAGAAATGGATTTCAACTGTTTTTGCTTGTTGCTAGACTTGCTTGAAAGGAAATTTGATACAGTTGTCTCTTGCTTTAAAAGCTTAGAACATTTAATGAAAATGTTTGTTTTGGCATGAAAAGAGATACTAACTAAAGCCTCTCGCTCCAATAGAACTTGCAGTCAAGAATCCTAGCTCACATACAAATTAGATTAAACCATAGTGGATTCATTTCTGAATGAATCTTCATTGACTTTATTAGACAGATCGCCCTATCGATTTTCGAGGAAGAAAATTAGTTTTGTTTTGATGAGTTTTTTTAACAAATTGAAAGTGTGTGTGTGTGTGTTGGAGGGGGGGGGTATATTTATATGTAAGGTTATCAGAAGGAAGGAAGTAGAGTGTTGGGGTGAATTGGAAGGGTAATGTGTTTAGAGAATTATGTGTGATGAAGCTTTGACATTCTAATGGTGTGGGTATAGACCCAGGCGCGGTGTAGCTTCTAAAAATGGGCTGGGAGATGACACTCTAGGGGCCCCATGTTTGAAGAGGGAGGGGGAGGGGGTGGTGTTGGACAGCCTGTAAGTTTAAGTTTACTTATAGGTTATTAGACAACTAACCAGCTACTACGGCTGTGTATTTTTACAAGTCATGCTGTATTTTGGCAAGAACAAAGTGAATTACTGCCAATTTGATACAATGAACGATTTTTTAAGCAAATTTGTGACATTTTATACTAAATTTCCTTGACTTTGAACCAAATTTTGGCAATTTTTTATCAATCATGAGAGATTTTCAACCTAATTTGTACTATCAAAACAAAACTGTGTGAGCTTTAACCAAATTTGGGCAAGTTTTTTAGCAAATTTGGGCAATTATTTTTTTAAACCCAAATTGGGCAATTTTAAACCAATAACTACAGTTACTACAAATTATGTGACTAAAAATGGACAAATGATTGTTATCACTTGTCTTGGGGCCCACTGAGCCACAAATTGTAAGGGCCCAGTGGGAAATCTCCTGGTATCTGAGTGGGCCATGCCATGCCTTGGTAGACCTGAAAGGTATATGGAGGTGAAGAGGCAACATTAGCTAAATTACGTTCAAAACTATTAAAAACTATGAAATAGGCAAAATATCCCATCAAACAGTGTCTTGAAATCTCAGGCATTAATATGCAAATATGTAATATAATAAATAATATATTACAGGGGACTTTGGTATTTTTTTTTTTCGTAATTCCTTTGTTTTTAAATGACTGTCATACTCTTTGAAGTAGTGCATTTAATTCTGACTCTTTTTTAATCTTTCCATGCCCCCAAGACAATTCTAAAAGGAATAAACTTTCCCATTCTTTTCAGTGACAAAGATTTAGGAAAGAAATTTAAAGAATAGCATAAAAATTCTGAGCTGTTGGCCTAGTCTTACATAACAAATTCGGCATATATGGATTTTTTATAAAACTTTGATTAGCCTTTCTGATTAACTAAAACTTGTAATTTTAAAAATTCAAAAACTGATCTGTTTAGAGTTTAATACTTATCCAACCAATCAGGGTGTTTCAGCTGACATCACGAGGTCACGTGACTTTGTTTATGTCACCATTTTGTCGGTCAAAACCAGTGTCGTCTGCTGTACATTTAGTTAGACTTACATGCGTATGCATGTTAAGATTATTTTTGCAAGATAATTATGCTGAAATCTTGCTGTGCCTTTGGTTGCACTAATAGATGTGTGCGGGGAATAAAAAGACGTTTTCTCGATTTCCATCTGATCCTGATCGATGTTCGAAGTGGGTTTCTTGCTGTACGATGCAATGGCTTTCAACCCGGGCTTTCAACCTACGGTAGGCCTTATACACCAGGATTTGCAGCGAGCACTTTATATCAGTTATGTATGCTTCGTCTTAGTATAGCGAAAAATCAGAAGGCGTTAAACATTGAAGTTACTCTTTGTATACCCGGTGAAAATATAATTTACTTAAGGAAAATATGAAGAAAAGTCGGAAGTGAGCAAAAAACTGCAATCAGTAAAATTCGCTGAACTGGTACTGGTAGGTTAGCATGTAGTATGTTTGTTGTACGTGTGATGTGACTGAGCTGTGTAAAGACGCGTGAAACGCAACAACGCCGCTGCCTGGCAAGAAGGAGTCCAGTTGAATTAGAGTCACGTGGTGAAATCCCTTTATAGTGAGATTGCTTCATGTCCATGCATGTCTAGACCTTAAAGGAACAAATCAAAGTTTATCCACTTTACAAACTACGTTTTCTTTTGTTTCTGAATTCACAGGTTCACCAATCCTTTCACTATAATATATACTCTCTCAATCAATTATGTTATTTTGGGAGGTGCTGTGTTTTTTTTGGCGTACATCGAGTCCAGCTTCTGGAATCTTGCCGCTGAGCGACAGGTCCGCAAGATCCGAATCCAGTACTTTCGCAAAATCCTTGGGAAGGATATCCAGTGGTTTGATAACAACAAAGGCGGCGAGCTCACTACCAGAATTTCAGAGTAAGTATAGAATCCAGCCGTTTTATTTTCAGGGATGCCTCCATGGAAAAGGGTAGAGAGCATGAGCAGAATTCAAGTTTGCCGACTGAAAGTGAGGTGGCAAAGTCAAAAGTGGGGTAGAGAAAGGGGTGGGGGAGAGGGTGTCAAAATCACAAAATCATGCTAAGATGCAAAAAATTACCAAACAAAAGATACAATTTTTAAAAAAAGTGGGGAGTGGCCTTCTTTTCCCCTCAAATCCCGCCTATGGTAGACAGGACAACATAGCACATGGTGAGAAACAATTGGATGGATCTGGAAGTGACTGGGGTATTATCAGAGGTATGTCTAAATTTGAATTTATTGGGAAGTTAAGGCTAAACCATTCGCCTCTTACCTCTCCACATAGAACCTCCCATGTCTACTTCTCTTTATTTATAGGGAGCTATGCTACAGTTTGAGGGGGCTAAGCTCCCAGTAGCCCCCCGTAGACTCGTGACTGAGAGTAACCACACTTTGAATGACAAAAATATATATATTCTTCATAGCATATGGTCTGGGGTATCACAAGTGTACTTCTTGTACTATGCAGTAAAGGGCATGTCTTGTTCCTGTGTCAATTAGACAGAATTTTTTAAATTATTGCCCTCACTTTGTAAAGGAAAACTACACCCATGTTTCCCCACCCTCCCCCCACCCCTCTTCCACTTTGTGATGAATTAAGCCCTGCCATATTTTTCTTTTTCAACTATTATACATGTATTGTTTCTATTGTACCCTAACAGTGATATCGACAAGATTCGGGCTGGCATAGGGGACAAAATTGCTCTTCTGTTTCTGGCACTATCTACTAGTGTTGCTGGGATAATCATTGGCTTCGTTCGCAGCTGGCAGTTGTCTCTTGTCATCGTTGGTGTGTCCTTGATTCTTATCATGCCTCTGATGGCTGTATCAGGAGTTGTAAGTGGTCATATATTCATACTTGTCATAATTCAAAAGTGTATGAATGTATAAAGCAGAAGCGTAGGAGGCTGGGGAAGGGGAAGAACTGCCCCCCCCCCCTTCTTTAGCGGCTTTCACCTTCCCAGTTGCGTGCTTGATATTAGGAATTTTTAACATAAAATTAAAAAATTGTGGTAAAGTTATGGAATATTTGGTTAAAAGTAACTAAAAATTGTCCTAAATTTCTGAAAGCTGGCTACAAATTTTCGAAAACGGGTCAAAATTTTCCGAAATTGAAGGAATTTTCTTAAAGACCAAAGAAATATCCCAGAAAATTGAAGCTGATTTCCTGATTAGCAGCACCTTTTGCTGGAAATTTAATTTAGCAGTACAATTTTTAACACTTGTCACTAAGAAAAAAAATTGGGTCTCCCCCTGCCCCCTTCTCCCTTCCTGAGAGGTGACCACTCCCTACATTCCTGAGGCAACTCACAGAATATAACTTTGTTTAACATCTAATAATATCTATAAAAGTATCAAAACTTTTCATCAAAATCGGTTAGAAATGTTACAGCATATTGAAATCAATTGTCAGTTTTGGGTTTTCAGGCATAAAAAAGGCTCAAAATTTAGCTTAAATCCTGTTTGTTCTTTGTTCACTCAAAAAATTTCACAAAAACTCCATAGTTTTTCTAGTGTTTATCACTCGAGATGAAAGAAATCTCTTGATAAACTTTCGTATAATGTTTCATATATTAGACATGTATTCCCTTAGCTTCTTGATTTTCTCCGATAAGATCAGGAAATTGTACAATATTCTAACAAAGTCCTTCAGTAAACAAACTTTTATTCCGTTGATTTCAACTTCTTAAAACCAACTAACTCTCCTCATCTCAGATGTAACCAGCGTGAGCGCTCAGATGGAACTTCTAGCTGAGGCTTGTAGAAGACACGTCTACTCGATAAAAAACCAATCAGTGTAGAGCACGCGCAACTGAATAACCAATGGAAAATTTACATCGTTATTTCTAAACAAGAAGTCTATGGAATACACCTTAAACCAATCAGAAATCTAGTTGAAATGAGATGAAACAGATGCATGTGTTTCCAGGAGCTGAGTAAAAATAACTTTGTAATTGTTTGTTAACCGAGTTAGCCTTGACTCTGAAACAATACTTAAGTTAACAAATACCATGAGAATTCAATATTTTCATTACTGATATTGCCTTAAAGGAGTATGAAACACTAAAATTACAATGTTTAAAGGCAAATATGCTCTGCTATATACGACATAATGTGTACATTTTGTGATTCAGCAGGACCTTGGTATTTCCTTATGTAACTCCTTGGTTTATTTTTTATATATATTTTTTTATTTTGAAGTTGTGTAGCAAATTCTGACCAAAATGGTTCACCATATCCCCAAATAAAATTCTAGCAGGAATAGACTATCCCATTCTTTCAGTGACTGAGATTAAGAAATGTAATTTGAATAGTAAAATAATGATGTGAGTTGTCTGCCCAGTCATACATCATTAATTTTGTATAAATTAAAAAAGGGTTTTAGCTCTTATTTTTAATACAAATTGGGCCTTAATTCCTGGGGAGGGGGTCAGCAGAATTTTAAAAATTTAGTACATTTTGGGGAAAATTTGACTCGTGTCCCTCCCCCCCCCCCCCAAACTTTTTGGAAAAAGGCCATGTGAATTACAGCCCTGATACAACACTTACCGTATGTGCTCAGTATGGAGACCCCAGCATCCACATCTCGATTACTTTTTACTAGGTAAAATCCTGGTATGGAAGCCCTGATGATCCAGAATAATTATCCTAAAATTGTACATGATTAAAGTTTCAGGATTATTTCAAACTTGTAAAATTTGTGATATAACCATTTAAAGATAGTCCATTTGTTTTTAAAGTTTTAAAATTCGATTTGAAATATTCTTTCTTAAACTCGGTTGGATTCTTCATAAGTACTTGCATATTGTCTTCAATGGTGTCAGTTGAAGATTTAAACAAATTGCGGAAAAATACATATTATAGCGTTTGTGCTTATGTGTCCTCAGGTATTTTTGGGGATCTTTTGTGTGCAGATACAGTGGCGTAGTGAAAGGATGGGGGAAGGGGAAAATTGCCCTCCCTCTGGCTGAAAATTTCCCAAAACAAAATATTTGTGCAGATTCTAATTTGCAAAATAGAAACTCAGTATGTTTTGTTTTTGGTAATCCTGACGAAAGCAATCGGTCTTAGTTCTGTTTTTCCAGCAATCTTAAGGAGAAGGATCACAAAATTTGCAATGCTGTGAATTTCTTTTCCTCCAAATCTATGAATTTTTGCTCAATATATCTGACCTGTTTTTCCAATTTTCTTAAGTTTTGGCTCAAATTATCTGACTTTTGTCTAAAAATTTCCAAACTTTTCCCTCAAAAGATTTGATGTTCCCCCTGAAGAAACTTCTGCTTTGTGTTCATAAGCATTTGTTTTTTATGTGCAGATGGTAAAGAATTTGTCGCAAGAAGCTCTGGACTCTTATGCTGCTGCTGGAAGCGTCGCTGAGGAGGTGCTAGCAGCGATAAGGACCGTGGCTGCATTTGGTGGTGAGGGCAAAGAATTGGAGAGGTAATTATCAATATTTGGAATATTTCTTAGGAATTTACAGATGTATTTATTATCGCTAACAAGCATTGGTGAATAATAAGGATATAGCATCTTTTACTGGTCATTTATCAGTGGCAAGGGGATATCTTTATATCTGCCATAGCCACATACATGATACAAATTCATGATGTGAAAAGACATACAAAAACAAAGTAGGACCCCGACAAATACAAAAGATTGGAAGAAAGATATATTAATTTGAAGAAAAGGTCTTTGAGTTTAAGATGGTCACTACCCAGATGTTTTGTGTGCTTCTTTTGGCACTCTTCAGGTGACTGAATTTGAATCGCTAAAGTCTAGTGAGTTTGGAGTTTTCTCGTTACAGTTGAGTAACTTTCTATGATGCTTCGTGGTATGCCTGCATGTATTGAGATATTCATTAATGTTTGTTGAGAAGTTGGTCATTTTTAAGTCATGATGTAATTATTTCTGTTAAGGCACAAATTGTATTGGGGGGGGTGGACATGGGGGGGGGGGAATATGATAGACCATTTGATGCTGTGAGTTATGCCCAGTCATTTAAGGTGCCAAATATGCTTGGGGGGGGGGGAAGGGGGTGGATATGCGGACCATTTGACACTGTGGGTTATGCCCAGTCATTTAAGGTGCCAAATATGCTTCGATAGTTCCTCTCAGTGGTATAGGAAGGGTTACTTTTTCAGGGGGGCTAGAACTAAAAAACTTCCCAGTGACAAGCAGAAAATTTAAATGGTGTAAATCAATTTTTCATCAAACATTTCTGCTAATTAGGAAGTGTCAATTTGCTTAAATTTTGGGAATTCTTTTTTTTTGGAAAATGACCTTCATTTTCAAGCAAATTTTTTTAATTTTGGGGAAATTTTACTCAAATTTCCAACAATTCTAGCAAAATAATGTCAATTTTACCACATTCTAATTTTAATACTCTGTCAATTTGACCAAATTCTAATTTGTATAATTTTCCAATTTTGCCTCTCAACTGAGGAGAGAGCAATGCAACCAGGAAGATAAAATCCTCTTAGGGTAGGGTGGGGAAGTGTCCCCTTTCGGCTGCTTCCTATGCCTCTGCTGATGATACCTTTTGTAAGCCATAGCCAGGTTTGTGATATTGCGGTCAAGACTCAATGGCAATATTGCACATCTTCAACTTACTTTCGTTGCTTTTCTTCTTTTTTTTCATCAAGGTACACTTCAAAGTTGTACAAAGCCAAAAATACAGGAATTAAAAAGGCTGCGGTGGAATCTGGGTCTGGAGGAGGATTTTTCTTTGCCATTTACTGCTCATATGCAGCTGCATTTGGGTGAGTAATATTAATAATCTTGATATCTATTTGGTTGTTGTAGCCATTTGTGCATTAGTTTATGAAGCTGAACTTTTTTGCATATTCCTGACTCTCTTTTCATATTCATGATGAGTATTTCATATTCATGATTCTATTTTGCATATTCATGATGATTATTTTATATATTTTGATGAGTATTTTGCATATTGATGATGCAATATTACATGTTAATTTATATTTTGCATATTAATGTTGAAAATTTGCATATTTATGATGTATTTTGCAGAAAGTCTCAAGTCTTCAAGTCTTGTGGTACCACGAACAAAAACTGTCAGTTATGGTGACAAATCTTTTAGAACAATAGCATCAGCACTCTGGAACAACCTTCCAAGTGATGCCTGAGACTGTTCAGATTTAAACACTTTTAAATCTTTATTAAAAACACATCTATTTAAGTTAGCATATGGACTATGACTTCTACTTATATTAATTTATATTATATTTCATGTAGAGTGCTTATAGGCATGTTTTTTTCTTCCATGAATTTTAGCACTAAAATATTCGGTATAATAATAATAATATTCATAATGCATTTTTATCATCTATCTCAGGTTTGGAACATACTTGATACTCAACCTTAATTTCACTGCAGGGGGTATCCTTATTGTAAGTATTTCTTCCAGTTGGATATTGTATGATGGGAAGGGAAATTGAATTGATGGGATACTTGGACTTGGTAGGAGTTAGTGAAATATGATGCGAGGAAGAAGGAAGTTGAATTACAGATAAAAGAAGGGATACTTGTGTGGGGAGGTGGGTATAGTATTGAAAGGTTACAATTTAATGATAGGAAGGATAAGAATTATAGATATAAAAGGGGGTTTACATACAGGTAAAAGAAGGGGTTGATATACAGGTAAAAGTAGGGGTTGACATACAGGTAAAAGAAGGTGTGGAATTACAGGTAAAAGAAGGACAGTGGCATAGGAACCGGGGAGCCAAGTACCATCCCCCCCCTCCCCCCTAAATAATGAAGGTCTAACGAATTTATTTTGGAGAGTCAGATTCCATCATGGCATCTAATCTTCCAGAAATCTTTAATTTTTGAGAAATCTCCTTAAATTTTCGTGAAATTTGCTTCAGTTTTCAAAAAGTTTTCTTTATATTTTGGAATTTATTTTTAGTTTTCACAAAATTTGCTTTCAAATTTCAGAAAATTTTCTTCATTTTTCAAAATATTTCTTCATTTTTGGGAATTTATTTTCAGTTTTCTCGAAATTTGCTTTAATTTTCAGTCAATTTTCCTTCATTTTCTTAAAGTTTTTTTTTATTTTGGGAATTTATGTTCAGTTTTCACAAATAATTGATTCAATCTTTGGGAAATTTCCTTCCTTTTTGAAAAGTTTTCTTCATTTTCGAAATTTATTTTTAATTTTCACAAGATTTGCTTCAAATTTTGGGAAATTTCTTTCATTTTTAATTCTTGTGAAATTTCCTTCAATTCTTGTGAAATTGTCTTTATTTTTGTAAAATTTTCATACATTTTTGTGAAATTTTCTTCATTTTGGGGAATTTTTTATTTTCAGGAACTTTGCTTTAATTTTCGTGAAATTAGCATCAATTTTTGTGGAATGTTTTTCATTTCGAGAATTTTCTTTATTTTCGGAATTTTTTTTCTGGAATCTTCAGTTTTTGTGAAAATTCCTTCATTTTCGGGAAATTGTCTTTACTTTTAGGGAACTTTTGTCATTTTTCGGGAAATTTCCTTAATTTTGAAAGAAATTTTCTTTATTTTCGTGAAATTTGGTTTAATGTTCATCAAATGCCCTCAATTCATTTTCAGAAATTTTATCCAATTCCCCCCCCCCACCTTCCTTTTACAAATAGTTTTACCGTGATAAGAGACTCATACGATTTTGTAGGTTTGTTGAGACAAAAATCAAATTTGGCCACTCATTGTCAAATATCTTTTTATAACGCCACTGACAGGGGTTGAATTACAGGTAAGAGAAGGGACACTTAGATGGGTATAAGGAGGTGGGTGGATGGAAAAGTTGACAGGAGATGAGTGGGTGGAAACAAAAAATCAGTTGTTGAATAGGGACATGATTATAAATGAGAGTTGAGGTTGGGTAGAGAGTTAGTTAGTGTTATGGAGAGTTGTGAGATGGGTAAGAAGGTTAGATGGAAAAAGAATCATTGTGTGAAGAATAGGATAAGTGGATTAAAGGGAGAAAATGTTGGATATAGGAATCGTGGGAAGTAAATTATGAAGGAGGAAGGGAGATGAGTGGCACATGAAAAAAGGAATTAGTTAAAGATTAGATTACCTTTATGATAATAATGTAAAGAATTACTGTGAGGTAAAAAAGTTGGTATTCAAGAACTGGGGTCTTTGAGTAAAAAAACCTTCCCCTCTCCCCTAAAATATGATCTGCCGGGGCTAATACTTGTAACCCTTTTCACATCAATTTTGGTAATTATATGATTCTAAAATATATTTCTATTTCTATTTCTAGTATATTTTTTTAAATTCCGTTATATATAATTTTAGCCTCTCACTTATCAGTACTACAGAATCACTTATCTACTGTAGGTAAGCTGAATTCTGATTTTGAATACCTCCAGTGCTAAACTATAGTGCAACCAAGGAGTAGAAAACTCCTGGTGCAACTTATTTAAATGATGTATGTACATAGCGTGTTCTAGTGCACAAATCTCGAGTTGATTGTATTTATTTCTGAGTATGATTACCTTGAGAGTAAAAATGCACAAGCGCCAACTATTTTGTACAGCGTACACACATACAGACATATCTTCTCAAGTATTCTTGTTCTCAAATATAATTAAAGTATAGAGGAGATGAAAAAAAAAAAAATTGCAAAAAATGTCAAAAGTTCTACCTTGATGTATTCTACCAAGGTGTAAGATAGTGATTTGCAACAACTTGTGAAATTTACAGTGATGAACCTATCTGCTATTACCTAAATGTCAAAAGTCCTCTTTTTTGTTCGCATGCGAAGCATAACACGAATCTATGTAATGGCGATTCCGGCTGTCCGTCCGGCCATCCACATTTTTTTTCCTGAGATTTCCTTAGAAATATTAAAATTTGTTTGATAATTCCTTAGAAAATTAAAGTTTCTTCAAATTTCTTAGAAAAAGTTCTAGGTTTCTTCAGATATCCTTATGGAAGGTTAGAATTTCCTTACAAAATGTTAAAGTTTTTCTGAGACACTTAAGACAGGATTGAAGACTAGTTTCCTTAAAAAGTCTACAAAACATTTGATATTTTCTTAGAGGATAATTGTAAAATGATATAATTTTTCAATTATCTTTAGAGATCCTTAAGCATCTCCCTTGTAGCACATGAGATTTAAAATCCTTGAAATTCTTTTAAATATTTGGGCACCAACAGTTGCATCAGGCATGATTAGTAAACTCTGCCATTATTATTGTGGTCGTTTGCATAAAGTTGCTACAGTATATGAACTGACCAGACTTTTTTATTTAGCATGCTTAGTCAGGGAGTGTAACAGGATGTAAATGCATATGGACATAGGGAGGCATGCCATATGGGACATGGATGGGGGTGGGGGGTGCCCATGCAGGACATATGATATAATATATACCATGTGGTATACACAAAGGGCTATATCAGGCATAATTATTTGAACTGACACTTTTTTTTATTCAACAAGTCATTTGCAATAGGGACTGTGATAGAAGGATGAGACTTCTTATGTATGCCAATGGGATGTCTGTGGGAGATAGGGTGGGACTTCATTTGGGACATGGGGTGGGATGCCATTTGGGACATGGTGTGGGATGCCATTTGGTACATGGGGTGGGATGCCATTTGGGACATGGGGTGGGATGCCATGTGAAACAGGGTGTAGGATATTTGGTGGAATACCATGCAGGACATAGGGTGGAATGCCATGGGATGGAATGTCATGTGGGACTTGGGATGTCATGTGGGACTTGGGATGTCATGTGGGACATGGGGTCCACTCCATTTCAACAAGTCATTTGCATATAAGTTATTATATGAACTGACACTTTCAAACATAGTATGCTCAATCAGGGACTGTGATAGCTAGGATGAGACTTCTTATGGAGCCTATGGGATGTCATGTGGGACATGGGTTGGGATGCCATGTGGGACATAAGGTAGGATGCCATGTGTGACATAGGGTAGGAGGCTATGTGGGACATAGGGTAGGAGGTTATGAGGATGTGGGATATGATGCCATGTGGGACATAAAGTAGGATGTCATTGGGACATTGGGAGGAATACCATGTGAAACATATGGTGGGATGCCATGTGGGACATCAGGTGGGATGCCATATGGGACATCAGGTGGGAAGCCACTGATGTGGGACACAGGGAAGGATGCCATGTGGGACATAGGGAGGAATGTCATATGGTACATATGGTTGGATTAATGTGGGATGTACATTTAGGATGCGATCCATGTGGGACATAGGGTGGGATGCTATGTGGGTCATATGGTGGAATGCCATATGGGACATAAGGTGGAATGCCATGTGGGACACTGTATGGTGGAATGCCATGTGGGAGATATAGTGTAATGCCATTTGGGACAAGGCATGGGATGTCATGTGGGACATGAGATGGGATGTCATTTAGGACATGGGATGTGATCCATGTGGGACATAGGGTGGAATGCCATGTGGGTCATAGGATGGGATGCCCTGTGGGACATATGATGGAATTCCATGTGGGACAAGGGATGGGATGAGATGAAATGTGGGACATGGGGTGGTATATCATGTCGGAGATATAGTGGAATGCCATTTGGAACAAGGCATGGGATGGGATGTCACATTGGACACGGGGTGAGATGTTGTTTTTATAATTGGCCGGGTCATATGATATGGGTGTCAATTTGCATGGGCATGAGAACCATCACAGTATTTACCATTCTAGTTCCATTTTATGTTTAGACTTTCTTCTGTGTGCTGTTCGGCGCTTTCTCACTGGGACAGGCTGGTCCATACATTTCAGACTTTTCCACAGCCAGAGGAGCGGCAGCTGCTATTTTTGAAGTCATTGATGAGGTACATGTTTATTTTGTTCACTATTAAAGAATCTTTGGACAAGTAGCAACAACTTAAGTTCAATTAATCAGCTTTTTCAACCAATCACCACATGAATTTGCCTAACAACAAATTCTGCATAACTAAGTGGGGCAAACATCCCACGGTACAGTACAACTAGCTATAGCAGTGCACACTTATGCAGTCAATGCAATATTACTGTATCTAAACAAATTTCTGCACACACACACAGACTGAGTGGCGGCACAATGGGGAGCAAAAATTGTGAGTATGGGCTTGCTATAGGGGCTTTGTTAATCTGATTGCTGTTTTCCAGAATGGTTAGCACACCTAGCTACCATGTTGCTAAGGTGGGTGTGGCCTATTTCTGTAATTAGAGATGTTAATTGGACGAGAGACAATTTGCTATAAATACTGAACATAGCAAAACAGTTCCATCAAAGTTGGTTAAAAATTTACCAGTTTCAGCCACGCCGAAAAGTTTTCTCTTCAAGCCTATACCCACACCCGACACCTGAGTTAATCCTGAAAACTCAGGTATGACAATTACCAACCCGACTTCCTGTTCAGTGTATTGTGTTTCCACTCAAAACAATTAATGTTATCTGCCATTCACATGCAAACCACAGCCAAGTAGCCCAAGGCTATTTGTGTGTATAAGATTACACAAAGCCAGAGCTGAATAATCAAGGCACTTTTGTGATTGAAATCACTTATCCATGTTGGGTGACTTAGTGGGAGAAGTTTATCTTCAAACTGGTGATAACAATAGCTGTGTATCATAATGCCTGGGGTAATAATGTGAATAACTGACAGACCATTTCTCCTAAGGAAAGATATTGCTTCATGGCATTTTCAAATTTAAGACCTTTATTATAATAAATTTTGAAAACTGAATTTACATTTTGTGATGCCATCAAGAGAAAACAGATTATTTTCAACTTATTATTGCTGAATCCTTCTCCAATGTCTCCTCTATACCTTCAATCAAAATGTAACAGAAGTAAACAGTTGGCTGATTTGCTGTTATGTAAATCTACGACAGAAATATGAAGAATTAAAATTACATTAAACATTTTAAGCTGGTCTTCTCTTCCGTGCATCACAACTTTTGCATACATTTAAGTCTCTTCATACTTTGCAGTTGTGCCTTAAGTGTTATTATATTTCCCACGAAGTTTCTTTTTCTGAAAAAGTGCCCTTTTGAAATGTTAAAAAAATAAGCACCTGGAATGTCAAAGCTTGTTGAACCAATGGCATTAATCTGAATCGACAGATTAAAATATTGGGGGAGATCGCCCCCCCTTGCTCGCTCGCCCTCTGGTTACATCACTGCCCCACCCACAAGTTCAGCTGCCCCAACTTTCAAAAATGCTCTGCCAACACTGAAAGATTAATGGTGAAACTGCAGATGCTATGATGCATTGATAATGTTGAGATTATGTTATGGTAAGAATAATGTTGAGAATCAGTGGCGTAGCCATAGGGGGGAGAGGGGTGGGTCCGGACCTCCACTTTTTTGAGGAAATTTTAAGTAATTGAGATAATGTTTGTTTTTTGATATTTGTTTTGCTTTAAAAAAACAAAATTGCCATCAGAAGTGGGCTACATTTGAACACTTTATCTTGGGTGGAGGTTGGGGACCTTCTCCAACCCCTCACTTTGATAATGCTGGCTGCGCCACTGGTTGAGATGTGGTGTTGTAAAGGTGATAATGTTTTACTATGAAGCAAAAGTAATGTTAAGATGCTGTAGTTACTGATGAGATGTTGTTTTCTTGTAAAGGTAATGCTGCGATCATGCAGGGGTTTTGTTTAGTGTTTTGGGGGTTTCTGATCTTTTGAATGACATGTTCCATTTTGTGTAGCACACAACCCTACATCACCTTCCACCATCGCACCAAGTACCAACCAATAATCAGATACTGTTTACCCAGGAAGCATGACACAAAATGTACCATTTTTAATCAATTATTTGACCTCTTTGACCTTTAAGGTACCCCAATTTGTGAGGGACATAAGTTCCTATTACCACACCACTCCACCAAGTTTCAAGTTAATATTTTGTATTTCACACATCCACACACAAAAGTCAGGTCCATAGCCAGTAATTTGAATGGGGGGTTTGTTTTTCAGGTAAAAGGGCAAAAAATCTTGATATTCCAGATGATTATTATTTTTGTTGGATTTCAAAAGGGCACTTTCTCAACAAAAGAGGGTTCATTTGCTCATACTAACCCCCTGGCCTGAAAGTGAGTACAATACCTTATCGCCATGTTATGTTGTGAAAAGGTAATATCAATAAGTATTCTTGGGGTTATAGGTATTTGTTTATGAAGGAATGGCTTGCATATTTTCAGTTTGTATTTATGTGCATTCTTTTCTTCACGCAGGTGCCAGTCATTAATTGCATGTCCAAAAAAGGAGTAAAGATAAATAATGTGGTTGGCACGATTTCATTTGAGAATGTCAAATTCTTCTATCCTTCACGGCCTGATGTTCAGGTAAAGCTCTTGTTCACGTCTATTGTCTCTTGAATTCATTTTTTTTGTTTTTGTTCATTTTTGATGATTGACATGTTAATTATTATTATTATTATTATTATTATTATTATTATTATTATTATTATTATTATTATTATTATTATTATTATTATTATTTTTTATTATTATTATTATTATTATTATTATTATTATTATTATTATTATTATTATCAATATTATCATTATCATTATCATTATTGTTGTTGTTGTTGTTGTTATTAATGTTATTATTATTATCATAATCATCATCATCGATTATTATTATTATTAATATTATCATTGTTGTTGTTGTTGTTGTTGTTGTTGTTATTATTATGATTATTATCATTGTTGTTGTGGTTGTGGTTGTTGTTGTTATTATTATTATTAATATTATTATCATCATCATCATTATTATTACTATAATTATTGTTGTTTGTTTTGAATGTTGTTAAGAAATAAATAAGTGAAATTAATTGGTTTATTCCTGGATTAGTTCAGGAGTCAAAGAAAATAGTGAAGAAAGCATTCAAAAATCTCATTCTTTTAAAGAGATATTCAAGTTTAAAGTTTATTATCATTTCTGTAGAAATGATTGGATTCAGACTAGTTGTGACATCACAGCCTCAGATTCCTTAGTCTTTATGTATAATATCATATTTTGTCCTGTGATTGTGTGGCCTAACAACCATTGATATGTAAAAAATGTAGTAGAACATAATTTTGTAAGGGTAATTATAATTCAAATGGTAAAAAGTTCAATGCATTTTCTTTAAAATACATTAGCAATTGTTTAGAATGTGAGGATGAGGGCGCCAACCTTCCATAGTAGACTTACTACATCAGTAATTTAGAGCTTTGCTTCAATATTGAAGTACTTTCTTTACCATTTTGTTTCTCCAAATGTTATCTTCCCTGTAAGATACACCTGTTTGACCATTGAACTAATCGTTTATTGTGTAGCTGGAAATTCTTATCTGAGTTTTAATCATGCAATTTGTATCCTGGTGTTTCTGTGGTTAACATGCTTTGGAAGGAAAAGCAGTTTATTGTCTCCAAGAACATGCAGGTTTGGCTCACATCCCATGCAGCTCTAGTGCACTGGATCAGTGGTGACACTTAGTGGCGTAGCCAGCATTAAAAAAATAAAGGGGTCTAAGAAGGTTCTAGACCCCTCTCAGAAGACGGAGTGTTAAAATTTTGCCCACTTCCGAGGTCAATTTTGTTTTTTAAATCAAAACAGTTATAGAAAGATATTAACAATTTCTGTGACATAATTCTCACAAAAACTTTATGCTGTCTTCCAATAGCTTTCATTGATTTATACAATGAATATATTCAAAGATGGCAAAATGCCCAAAATTGAGGAGCTTTCAGGGTATTTCCCCTCCTGGTCCCACAAACACTTTTATCAACAGCTGGTTATTACAGTGACCCAATTCACATAACAAGGTTTAAAAATTGGGGGTCTTATGTCCCACTCCCCCTCAAATTTGTGGGGCTTAGCGCATGTGCTTTTACTAGTTAATTAAAATCAGTGGATATATCTTGATGATGTAAGTTTTTATTATCATTTGGATAAAATTGTCTTTGTTTTTTAATAGATTTTGAAAGGGCTCAATCTTGAGGTCAAAGTTGGTCAGACCGTGGCTCTCGTTGGCAGTAGTGGTTGCGGTAAGAGCACCACCGTTCATCTCATCCAGAGATTCTATGATCCAAATGAAGGAACTGTAAGTAAATTTTAGGATCAGTTTTGTAAATAAAAATGTTCATGTCAGTATGTGAAGTTAAAGCTTATTCCAATGGATTGAAACTGCGTACTAAACAGTGCTGAACTGTGCTGAACAGTATGGCTTTAACAAATAGAGGGTATCTTGGGAGTGTGGAGTTCTTTCCCCCAGTGGTCTTGTTCAAGGAGACAAGTTTGTCCCCCCACCCCCAAATTTCATTGAATTTAAATATATCTCTTTGGCCATGCAAAACCATGAATCGTGGATGCAGTGGAGCCAATTCTTTTCAACATTGGGGGGCTCGGGGATGAACCTAGACAGTGGTGTAGCTAGGCATATAGGCTTTATATAAGGCTTCATTTTTTTGAGGGAGGGGGTTGGAAGTAGGGGACATAATGATATTTGTCCTCTCAACAAAATTATTGGAGATGATGTCCCCACTTCCCCCTCCCCCTTCCCCCTCCCGGGATCGCCGCCAATGCCTGGATGTCTGAAGAGCAAACAAAATGTCAGAAAAAATGTCAATAATCAGCAGCATAGTTTGTCCAAGTTTGCATATCTGACCAACTACAAATATCCAATTAAGTATTTGATTCACAGAAAAATAAGCGTAACATTCACCACCCCAATATATGATTAAAACAGTTAAAGGTCAAATCCATAGGTGTAAGAGCATTATATTGTTTGAGATGAATGGTTATTGCTTGAAAATATAATGTTACTGACACAATAGCCAGAGAATAACTTGGCCGGATGTGTGGTTTATAAATCTGATCGTGTAAGGGGGAGGAGGGAATGTGGACTATCCCACTCACACTCTGCAACATTAAGTTGTACTTATTTTATTTTACAGTGCTATTGTTTTTCGTAAAATTGTGTAAATACTTTTCCTAAATTAGATCAAGCTCGATGGAGTGGACGTTCGTGATTTGAATGTGCAGTGGCTGAGAGAAAACATCGGAGTTGTGAGTCAGGAACCTATTTTGTTTGCCACCACGATTGCTGAAAATATCCGCTATGGTCGGCTTGGTGTTAAAATGGAAGAAATAGAGAGGGCGGCAAAGGAAGCAAATGCATTTGATTTTATCCAAGATTTACCAGACGTGAGTAGGCTACAAGTGACTTTCACTAATATTGTTCAGTTCCATGTCACTGTTCAGGTAGCAATTAACAGAGATACTTGTTCTTTTTTTTGTCATTCTAACTATATATATCTTTCAAACTTTTTGACATATCTACACTGATGTTTATTACACCATTTCATTGCATGGTAAGATTACCCAAAGTTATGCAAAACACTGGTAACATTTATTTGTCGGAGTAGGCTAAAAGTTAGCTTAGAGAGACAGATTGAGCAGTGTGAATGGGCATGGGCAAGTTATTGTTATTAAATGACTACCTCATGGGGCATCAGGATTTGCCTGACAGGGAATAGCTTAATTCTCCGACATGGGGATATTTTGAAAGATAGGTTACTTTAATACACAAAAGCTAAGGGGGACAAGCAGTCCAAGATGCAGGGATGTAGACCCCTTGACCCCCACTGGCAACACCCTGATACATCCACACAATAATCTCTCAGTTCTTATTTGAGTATGATTTCATCACATTTCTTTCAGAAATTTAAGACCTTGGTTGGTGAGCGTGGAGCACAACTCTCTGGTGGTCAGAAGCAGCGTATTGCCATCGCTCGTGCCCTCGTCCGCAATCCTAAAATTTTGCTCCTGGATGAAGCCACATCTGCTTTGGATACTGAGAGTGAGGGCATCGTTCAAGCAGCCTTGGAAAAGGTAAAAGACACATGGGAAGCAAATATAAGCCCTTTGTTTCATTTTGAAAAGTTTCTAAATCAATTACTTTTGCATCAGAAATTCATTCTCATTACTTTAGAGACTGAATTTCAGGAAATAATTTTAAAGATAAGTGGAGTAGATAGCTCAGTTGGTAGAGTGCGCGACTGAGATGCTGAAGGCAGGGCCATAGTTAGCAGGGGGGCAATTTCCCCCTAGATTATTTGCCGAATTTCTACACGTAAAGTTTTACATGGGAACAGAAGGCATGTTGCCCCCAAAATCCCTAGAAACTTTGTCCTAGCTACGGTCCTGGCTAGAGGAAGGTACTAGGTTCAAGCTTTGGCCAGGTTGAACCCATTTTTCCACAGCTATGCAGACAGATACGCTGAACATCAAAGCATAAGTACGTCTTTTGCAGCTCCTGCTCCCCCGTTCAGCTGTTAAGAGAAGTGGCAATGGTTGAATGGTGCTCGCTGTCCTTCAGAGGGGATGTTAAGCCATCGGTCCCAATGACAGGACAGTCACACCCTGTTTGGGTCTCTGAACACTATTCGATTCACTTCCCGTCATGTCCCAGCCTGGCCCAGTCAAGTCCCAGCCTGGCCCAGTCAAGTCCCAAGTTCTCGGTGCGCCGATTTGTCTGTCAGGGAGAGAAATTATTAGGTGGCAAATTGGGTCCAGCGCTATGAGCGTCCATGGATGGATACAGGTGCTATAGAAGTCACCTCACCTAGTCATTTCAGGTCTCCTGGCCCATTAGGCTGCAGTGCACTTTCTTCACTGGATTCTGTTATTTGCAACTTGTCTGGCTTCTGTCCACAAGCTCCATCCCATTACATTCCTCTCCTTCTCGACTGTCCTTCTCCAGGTCATTTTACTTGTCTGGCTTCTGTCCACAAGCTCCATCCCCAACTTCTCCTTCTCCTTCTCCCCTCTGGTTTCCCATCTGGTGTGCTCACAGTCATGGTATGACAATCCACCTCCACTTTTTTTTATTTCAATGCTGATGTTGTCATGTTTAGTGATTCTCAGTATTTTATCGTTAGATATTACATATGGCCATCTGATCTTCAAAATTCTCCTGTAACATTTGGACATAAATGTATCCAGCTTTTTATTATCTGCCTTATTAACTCTTCATGTCTCGCAACCAAATATAGCTATAGAAATATTCATCATCAATAACAAAGTATTTGAGGCGTATTTCCATTCATACATCACAAATTTTGCATACATCAGAAAATCCTCCAATATTCTTCAGGGTTAAGTCATGCTATCTTCAAATTTAAAGGTTCCTCTACTCGGAATTTCATTGAATTAAAGCAAAAAAATCTGTAACTGTCTATGGATTTTTAACTTTTTTTTTTACGGTGGTTTGAGAATCTCTAAAGACTTAGTTAACTTTACGGCTCAGGGGACAGGGGGGGGGGAGGGGGGCACTTCATTCTAAAAGTGGTAGGGGTGTGCAACACACCAACCGAAAAACATACCCGCAGTATGACAGATTTCTTGGTAACTGCAGTATGAAATTATACAATTTTGATACCCACAGTATGAAAGAAGTCAATTTTGATACCTGCAGTATAAGTATTCAACAAAAAAATATTGTAAAATGGACCAGCAGAACAAAATTAAGACAGGAAAGCCTTATTTTGGGGACCTGCACTATGAAAATGATGAAAAAATATATATATATTTACTAAAAAAATTAATTAATAAATTTGAATTTTTTATTATTTTTTTAAACTATAAAAATACACCTGCACTACGAAATGGTGCCAAAAAGACACCTGCTCAGGTGGCACATATTTGGAAGTGCCTCCCCATCCCCTGGACTTTACGGAAAGCTCATTTAATCTAAGAAGGCTCTCACTCAGGGGCGTAGTAGGGTCACCTCCAAGGGGGTTTCAAGGGGGGCTAAAATATAAAAATGTGTAGATTGTACATTAAAGTGTGCATCAAAGTAATTCTGCTTATTGGAAACTTGTCAATTTTCAGGAAGTTTTACCAAATTTTAGGAAGTTTTATTAAAGTTTTGGGAACCAAATTTTGCTTTCATTCAATCAATATTTTCTGAGATTTAAGTTGTTTTTAATTCTTTTATAATTTTTCCAAAATTATACCTTCCAAGTGGGAAGAAGACATTCAAGCAGGCAGGTGCATTCCTCTCACATGGAGCAGTTGTCCCCTTCCCCTTGCTTTCTACACCTCTGCTCTCACTGGCTACCCAATAATTATTCAGTGTGGTTGAATTGAATTTAAGTGTTTGTCCTGTTTTATTCCTAGGTGTCTGCCGGCAGAACGACCATAGTTATTGCCCACAGACTCTCAACCATCAAGAATGCGGACATGATCTGCGCTTCAAAGAGGGAGAGATTGTTGAAAGAGGGACACACGCTGAATTGATGAACATTGAAAGTGGGGTATGATCTATGACCTTTTTCTATTGGTTGTATACCACTAGCTGGTAGTGCACCCCTGGTTCGTCGCATCTTTGATTGAAAGCTCTCTGACACAGATTGACCAATGCTGTTTAGCTGCTTTTAAACTCCATCAACCAATCGTTCCTGCCTTTAAATAAGCTTAAGGAAAATTAAGGAAAATTCCTAACTCTGTATTTTGAATGCTCAAGGAATATGTACAGCATGGGTGGGATTTGTCTATTAAAAAATTGGGGAGGGATTTCTATCCCTGTAATTTCGATTCTCAAGGAATGTTTAAAGTACAGGCGGGTTAGTTACCTACCAATTGTTTGTTGGGTGGGGAAAAAGGGAGGGGGGTATAAATGTGTAAAGCATGGGAAGGATTTGCCTAGCAAAAGTTTTTTTTTTTTTTTTTGGGGGGGGTGGAGGGAGATTAAATATCCTAAAAACAAATTTGCATTCCAAAAGTAATGGGGAGGATTAGGGTTCCAGGAGTTTACCATCTTCATTTTTTATTCCAGTATCAGACCTACAAAAGCTCCATGGTATGCATAAGTATTTTATTGGCTTGGCATTACAATTCCCTTTTCAACACTAAGAAAGTACAAATAATTGTTCAATTGGTAATCAAGTTTTATTCATCAAACGAGTTTATTACTTAATCAATTTCTCTTTACCATGCCCACCAGATCTATCAAGGACTCGTACACCAACAACAGACCAAGGAGACTGCGGAGGAAGTCAGGTAGATTACGACAAAGATGTGGCATCAGATGATGAAGAAGAGGAGCTGGCTCTAGACAACAAAAAGATGGAGGAATTAGAGGCAGGAGGCATGATGCAGAGAAGTGGATCTGGAAGGAAAAACCTACCCAAAAGAATCCTATCTCGAGTATCTTTGAAGAAGAATGAGAAAGACCCGGAAGAGGTGAGCACCTGTTTTTTGTTTCATTGGAAGTTTGATTGCATAGGTGGCATTAATAGGGTTGATTTTTTCCCTTTTTGTATATCTTTTGTATGGAGATTTTATTGCTTAATGTGTTCCTGTATCCCCCCCCTTCCCCCTTCCCCAACACTTTTGGTAGGTAAATTTAATTTTGTATGTTTGCAAACTCAAGTTCTTGCAACCTGTCCATAATTGTGTATGTAAGCTGAGTGCTCTCTCGGGAAATCAATGACACTTTCTGCCATTATTTTCCATCAGCAAGAGAAAGAAGACAAAGAAATTGAGAAGCAGTATTTCAGCTGGGGTCGAGTGATGCGAATGAATGCGTCAGAGACATTCTACATCATCATTGGCACTATAGGAGCCGCCCTTAATGGAGCTGTCCAGCCAAGTTTTGCGATCTTGTTTGCTCAAGTGTTAAAGGTTGGTGATTTAAAGAAACTTGACAAACTATAACTGGAAGTAATTACTTGGGACATAAAAAATATAAAAAACATCCACGCCAGAGGCATGAAGGCCCATCATGATTTTCTCTGGACTTCCCCTGGACTCCAGTCCATCGCAGGTCAGCTCTCAGCAGTGCTGGTACTCATTTTACAGCTGAATGAACTGGATCCTTAAAGTTTCAAACAGTCAGACCAGACCTGATACATAAGCAGGTCGGGTCAGATTTTTCCTCTTTATTTTCTTTATTCTGAAAACCTTAGTTGTTGTGGAAGTTGGTGCTGAGTATCATATTAGCAATGGATGAAGTCCTTATTGTGTGGTTATCTTAATTAAGATAAAGTGGTCTCACTATTTGCTACAGTAAGTTTGTGCTTATGATTTGCTGGAACAAATTTATTAAGGAGAAGGACACGTCATGTATATGAGAGAAGACTTAAAAAGAAACAAAATGGTGAAGATAGCATTAAAAAAGCTTATTTCTTTAAGGAGATATGTAATTAGTTGGAAGTTTGGTATCGTTTTTGTAGAAACGACTGAAATCAGACTATTTGTGATGTCACTGCCTCAGATTCCTCCAAAGTCTTTATGTATTCTATCATATTTTGTCTTTTGATTTTATGGCCTAAAACCATTGAATACGTCAGGAAAATAATAAAACAAAATCTTGTAAGGGTAATCATAATTTACCACCTGAAGAAAGTTTGAGGGAAATACTAAAAAAGTTAAATGTATTTTCTTTAAAATACATTAACAATTGTTAGAAATGTGAGCATAAGGACACCAGTTCCATCCATTGTAGACTTACTACACCAGTCATTTCTACAAGGACAAAACTCCATCTTAAGTTTTAAACTTGGATATTCCTCAAATATAATAAGATTTTGAGTGGTTTCTTCACCATTTTGTTTTATTTAAAGTCTTTGTTCATATAAGATAAACTCGCTTGACCCCTGAACTAATCCTTTAATCACTCCACCCTGGAACATAAGGTCTTTATAAAACAGTGAAAATCTTGCTTTGTTGCTCAATATGTAACTGCCAATTTATTATCCATTATGGACATTGAAGTAGTTTGTTTCCCCTGCTCCCCCTTCCCACTATTTTTTCCCCCCACTATTTTCTACTTTCTATTCCTACGCCCACTCATATAGTACTAGTTAGAAATAATATACCAAGTTCACCCCAGGCGGGTGGAAGAAAATGTCTTTGACTTGTTCTTTGTTAATTTGTCACTAGTCACTCTGACTATTGAGATAAGCCTCACTGTGCTTGTCTGGTCATCAATTATTGTTTCATTTTCAGTCTTTTGGAATCTCAGCTAGGAACTACTTGCCTGTGTGCACACTTAAGAAATGTTCAGACATTTAATAAACATTCTTGATGTAATACTTAAAAGTAAGATATTTTTTATTCCTAAAAGTTGTATGTTTCAAATTGTATCTTCATAGAGGTACGAAGTGTTTTCTTATCCCAGTGTTTTCCTGGTTTCAAGACAACATCCTGCAAAAGATTGGAATGTTAATTTTAGGATTAGGCAAACCAATCACAAGGAAGGAAATACACTTGACATGTTGGGGCTTAAAAAGATTACAAAATTGGAAAACTATAGCTCTTAGAGTTAGGCAAAGCAATCACAAGCAAGAAAATTTACATGACATATTGTGTTTGAGTTTTTTTTTTTTTTTTTTTTTTCAAGATTACATTTTGGGACAGTTTTGTGAGAACAAAACTAATTTTTTTTTATTAATTTCTACAGGCATTTTCTGGTCCTAGAGAAGAATTAGCCGGCAAAATGTTACTTTTCTGCCTTCTGTTTGTCGGTATTGGAGTTGTTTGTCTGGTTGCTCAGTTTTTCCAAGTAAGTGTATTCCTTTCTATTCGTAGATAGTTTCTTTTCTTTTGTTTTTTCTGTATAAAAATCATTATTTCTTTTCTTATATAGGGAAATTGAATTGTGAATAATGAGAGTAAAAGGATGGATATTTTGATGCACTAAATCTAGATTTGTAAATGTAGCATTTTTGAATTCCCATCAAGTTTGTCATTTAAAACAGTCCGTTTTTTTACAAATATGGGGTAGGACCTTAAAGCTCTTTCTGGTGAATATCAAATATGTACTGTCTATTAACTTTTAAAGGATTAGTTCAGTGGTCAAACAAGTCCATCTTATTTAAATGAGGACTTCAAAAGAAACAAAATGGTGAAGAGACCATTCAAATATCTTATTCTGTTAAGAAGACATTTAATTTAAAAGCTCTGTCTTATCTGTGTAGAAATGACTAGTGTAGTGAGTCTGCTATGGAAAGTTGGCGCCCTCATTCTCACATTCTTAGCAATTGTTAATGTATTTCAAAGAAATTTTATTTAACTTTGTACTATTTAAATTATTTTTTCTCTAACTTTCTTTAGGTGGTAAATATAATTACACTTACTAGATTCTGTTTTACTACTTTTTGACATATCCAATGGTTTTTAAGCCACAAAATTGCAGGACAAAATATGATGGAATACATAAAGACTTTGAGGAATGGGTTAGTTCAGGGGCAAGTCTATAGTATATGGAAGAGGACTTTAAAAGAAACAAAATAGCAAAGAAAGCATTTAAAAATCATATTCCGTTAAGGAGATATTTAAGTTAAAGTTTGTTATAATTTTTGTAGAAACGACTGAAATCAGACTTGTGATGCCATAGCTTCAAATTCCTCAGTCTTTATGAATTCTATCATATTTTGTCCTGCGAATTTGTGGCTTAAAAACCATGGAATATGTCAAAAAATGAATCTAGGAAAGGTATTTATAATATATCACCAGAAGAAAGTTTCAGGAAAAATAATATAAATAGGGGAAAAATTAAATAAACTTTTTGTAAATTATGAACAATTGTTAAGAATGTGAGGATGTAGATGCCAACTTTCCATAATAGACTTACCACACAAGTCATTTCTACACAGAGCTTTAAACTTTTGAATATCTCCGTAACAGATGAAGATTTTTGAATGCTTTTTTCACCATTTTGTTTCTTATGAAGTTCTCTTTTATATGAGATGGATTGACCACTTAACTAATCCTTTGATATCTCCTCAACTGAATAAGATTTTTGAACGCTTTCTTCACCATTTTTTTTTTTTTTTTAAGTTCTCTTTCATAGGAGATGAATTGAACCCTGAACTTATCCTTTAATATCTCCTCAACAGAATAAGATTTTTGAACACTTTCTTCACCATTGTGTTTCTTTTGAAGTCCTCTTTGATATGAGATGGGCATGCTTGACCACTGAACTAATCCTTTGATATCTCCTTAATGGAATAACATTTCTGAATGCTTTCTCTACCATTTTGTTTCTTTTAAGGTCCTCTTTTATATCAGGTAGACATGCTTGACCACTGAACTAATCCTTTAATATCTCAACAGAATAAGATTTTTGAACACTTTCTTCACCATTTTTTTTTTTTTGAAGTCGTCTTTCATATGAGATGGGCATGCTTGACCACTGAACTAATCCTTTGATATCTCCTTAATGGAATAACATTTCTGAATGCTTTCTCTACCATTTTGTTTCTTTTGAAGTCCTCTTTCATATCAGATGGACATGCTTGACCACTGAACTAATCCTTTAATATCTTTTTATTGGAATAAGATTTCTGAATGCTTTCTTCACCATTGTGTTTCTTTTGAAGTCCTCTTTCATATCAGATGGACATGCTTGACCACTAAACTAATCCTTTAATATCTCCTTAATGGAATAAGATTTTAGAATGCTTTCTGCACCATTTTGTTTCCTTTGAAGACCTCTTTAAAGATGGACATGCTTGGCCGCTCAACTAATCCTTTCATAAAATTAAGCTCAAGTTGGTGCTACCTGGCCCTAGATCTTTAAATCTTTTGATTGTCCCTTCAGGGTTTCATGTTTGGCAAGTCGGGTGAAGAGTTGACGCTCAGGTTAAGGCACGGTCTGTTCAAGGCTATGTTGAGACAGGTAAGCATGTGATCATGTGAGGTTTGGGGAAAACACGAAAAGAAAATTGTTGTGTGAATAAGTTCTTAGTTGTATTAGAAATGCATTTTGAAGATATACATGATTTTGATTATTGTGAACATATGCAGGCGCACATCCAGGGGGTGCATTCGAGGCCATATCCTCTACACTTAGATCTATTTTTGCCAAAATTTCCCTTTGTATTTAAAATTATGGTTCATATCTACCTAAGTCTTGAGCTAGAGTGTGAGAAGAGTAACATTTTTTAATTCTGCATCAAACCTTATGCACAACAGAACAAAAGTTAGTCAGAACTGATGTCCATGCCTCCCCTTTCATAAGTTTGTGGCTAAATTAATCTTGTGCATCCCTTTTTGATCTTAATGTCATATTTCCCTGAATTTTCATTTGCATGTGTATGATTGGAGGACTACAGTGTGAAATTTTGGTTTTCCAGGCATCAGAGAAAGTCCAAAATCCTTAAGTCATCTCATTTTTTGTCCACTCGAGAAAAAACATTAAAACTCTATAGTTTATTCGCACGAACAATATATTAGCGATTCTACATTATTTCCTTTCGATGAAATGAATACTTGTGATAAATTTTGTTAAAACAGTTGGTACGATAAATTTATTATCTTAATCTCTTGATAGTCCACAGAATATGATTTCACATTTAATCATTCAGTAATAAACGTACTACAAATCAGTTCTCAAATATCTTGTGACTATTCACTTGTCAAACCCAAAACTCTCTCTTCTCCATCTTAATTTGAACTCCCTAATCAAAAAAAATGTGCTCATCAACTGGTACTGACACACCTTAAAGAAAATAACCAATCAGTGTAAGGCATGCACAATGAATATCCAATGGAAGAATTTGCATCATAATCTTAACACAGTACATAGTGTGATTACCTTAAACCAATCAGAAAGCTGATTTAGAATAGATCACTCAGCTGCATCATGACTTGTCCTTCTCCTTAAAAAAAATTGTTCCAGAAAATCATGGCCACTAGTCTACCAACTGTGGTGTAATGGTTATTATACATGTCTACAGACCACGAGGCCCTGGGTTCAAGCCTGGATAGGGTAGACACGCCAGTGCACCACAACTGGTTATCAAAGGCCTTGGGCATTGACTTAGTTGTCGATGTTATGTTTGTCCGTACGTCGTACCTATGTTGTCATCCGGGTCGTATTAAGCGTTTCATGATAGCATTTTTACTATCATAACTGATACGCAGGCGATGACCCCGTCATTGTAATTGTGTGATCACTCGTCGTCGTTATAGCCACAAACCTAATGTAGGAAATAATGAGACCACTTATCTCAATTAAAATAAGGACTTCATCCACTGCTAATATACTACTCAACACCAACTCCCACAACAACTCAGGACCAAATGGAGAACTAGTACAATGGAGCTATTGATAAGAGAAAATTTGATCCTAATTGCTTGTGGTTTTCAGCATAAAGAAAATAAAAGGAAAAGTCTGACCCGACCTGCTTAAATTTTAGGCTGGGTCAGTCTGTTTGAAACTTAAAGGAGCATAACAACTAATGTGGTCCTGGGAACCTGAAAGAAGATAAGCTTTCCCTTGTTCACAATAACCTACTTGCGTTGGCTTTAAAACAATACATAAGTTAGTAATTACTATGAGAATCAAAATCTCACCTTGTTTGATACTGTTTTAAAAGGGTAATAAAAAGTGATTTTCTGCTAGTTAAAGGCGAAATATGCTCTGCTATATATGACAATAGTAAAGAAACAAATTGGTGAAAAATAAAGATAACTTGTTCCATTTAGGTGTTGTAGTACTTTAATGATTTCACCAGCATATTAAAAGTGACCTTGCAGTGTAAAATGTGACATATCAAAGTGGCAGATCCATGAATTATTTTTTTATGTATTTTTACAAAATGCAAGCTTATTTTTCTTTCATTTAGAGTTTAAGTTACATGAGCAGATGGATGAAGCATGTTCTTGCAAAGTGTATGTTATACCCCATCTCTAAAATTGAAATAATAATTTAGAAAAAAGAAATTAATTTATACAAAATACATCAAAATTGTCTTGGGTCTGCAACTATGACATCACACTTTACTGCAAGGTCACTATTCAACACATTGGTGAAATCTTTGAAATGCTGTTACTCCTACATAGAACAAGTTATCAACATGATTTTTACACCAATTTGTTTCTTTAATAGAAACTATCATATTCCTCTATCATATATATCAAAATAAAAAATTCATGGGAATGTTCCTTTAAGAAAGGAATTAAATATGAACATTATATTTGATTACTTTTTGGCAGTGGATCAGAAAGCTTTTTCAGATGTATTTGGGTTGGGGGTGGGGGAGGGGGAGCTTCAAACCTTCCAATCTTTTGTCTTTTTCATCTTTATAAGTAGTCATGATGAATTCTCTTAGGGTTAAAATTGGGAGAGCCTGCCATTGCCCCATAGTGCCCCAACTTCAAATGCCTCTGATATTTTCTGATTTTCTTTCAAACTTTCTTCAGGTGGTATATTATAAATACCCTATGAAGATTTTGTTTGACTACTTTCCTGACATATCTAATGGTCTTAATAAGCCATGATCGTAGGACAAAATATGATCGAAAACAAAGATTTTTAGGAATCTTGTGGCTGTGATACTCGTCTGATTATAGTTGTTTTACACAAATGATACCAAATTTTAAACTTATATATCTCCCCAACGGAATAAGATTTTTAAATGCTTTTTTCACCATTTTGTTGGCGACGACCACGAGTGAACACACAATTACAATGATGGGGTCGTCACCTGTGTATCGGTTATGATAGTAACAATGCTATCACGAAACGCCTAATACGACCCGGACGAGAACACAGGTACGACGTACGGACAGACATAACATCGACAACCAAGTCAATGTCCACGGCCTTTGATAACCAGTTGTGGTGCACTGGTGTGTCTACTCAACCCAGGCTTGAACCTAGGGCCTCGTGGTCTGTAGACATGTAAGATAACCGCTACACCACAAATGGTAGATACCATTTTGTTTAATTTTAAGTCCTCTTTTATATCTGATGGATTTGCTTGACCTCTGAACTAATCCTTTAACCTCAATAAAAAACTGGGTGTGCATTTTTTTTTATAGTTTCTATAACAGCTAGAATTCCGGAGTAAGTGTAAATTTTCACGTTGTTTAAAGTACGTTTGTGCTTACATTTTGATGGTGTTACCGTTTTATGATGCATTCTTTTGTTTCCAGGAAATTGCATGGTTTGATGATCACTCCAACAGCACTGGAGCCCTGACTACCAGACTTGCAACGGAGGCATCTCTCGTTCAAGGGGTAAGATACTACTTACAAATATCAATGCAGACTACATAGGGATTGTGCCATGTAGCAGTCCTCTCCTCTCTTCTGGTTCGGAAGTTTTAGTTTATCTGTCAGCTTGGGAAAAATTGAATGAAAAAAGTGACATAAATATAAGATATTACCATAATTATAAGATATTACCAAGTGACATAAATATAAGATATTACCATAATTGTAAAATATTACCATAAACACAAGATATTACCATAAACACAAGATATTACCAAAAACAAGATATTACCATAACCACAAGATACTACCATCAACATAAGATATTACTATAAACACAAAATATTACCATAAACACAAGATATTACCATAAACTAAGAAATTACCATAAACATGAAATATCCAATAAACCTAAGCTATTACCATAAACATAAGCTATTATGATAAACATAAGCTATCACCCTAAACATAAGATATTACCATAAACATAAGATATTACCATAAACACAAAATATTACCATAAACACAAGATATTACCATAAACACAAAATATTACCATAAACACAAGATATCACCATAAACACAAAATATTACCATAAACACAAGATAATACCATAAACATAAGATAATACCATAAACATAAGATATTTCCATAAACATAAGTTAATACCATAAACATACAATAATACCATAAACATACGACAATACCATAAACATAAAATATTACCATAAACACAACATATTACCATAAACACAAGGTATTACCATAAACACAAGATATTACCATAAACATAAGATAATACCATAAATATAAGATAATACCATAAACATAAGATAATACCATAAACATAAGATATTTCCATAAACATAAGATAATACCATAAACATACAATAATACCATAAACATACAACAATACCATAAACATAAGATATTACCATAAACACAACATATTACCATAAACACAAGGTATTACCATAAACACAAGATATTACCATAAACATAAGATAATACCATAAATATAAGATAATACCATAAAAATAAGATATTACCATAAACATAAGATATTTTTATAACATAAGATATTACCATAACATAAGATATTACCATAAACATAAGATATTACCACAAACATAAGATATTACTACAAACATAAGATATTACCACAATCATAAGATATTACGACAAACATAAGATATTACCATAAACATAAGATATTACCATAAACATAAAATGTTACAATAAACATAAAATATTACCATAAACATAAAATATTACCATTAACATAAGATATTACCATATGTGGAGTAACTAATCAAATGATTTGCTTGCATATATGTAATGATAACTACCTCCTCTCTATCAGGGAAATTATCTATGGTGTGTTATTGCAACCATTTCCTTCTGAAATTGATTATGCTAAATAAGAATATTACATTTCAAAAAGTAGGGGTTGAATGAGAATATTTTAATAATAAATCATTTTATAAATGCAAATTCCAATAAACTTTGCTTTTTATGTCTGCAAAACTGGAGTACATTTTGGCCTGTTAGCAGAAGTGTACTTTAGCATTGATTAAGCTTAAAGGATTAATTCAGTGGTCAGGCAAGTTTATCTTATATGGAAGAGGGCTTGGGGAGCAACAGAATGGTGAAGAAACTACTTCAATATCTTATCTTGTTAAGGAGATATGAAAGTTTCTTATCTATGTAGACATGACTGGTGTAGTAAGTTTACTATGGAAGGTTAGTGCCCTCATCATCACATTCTTAACAATTGTTAATGTATTTCAAAGCAAATTGATTAAACTTTTTTACCATTTGAATTATTTTTTTCCGAATGTTCTTTAGGTAGTAAATTATAATTACCTTTAAATAGAATCTATTTTACTACGTTTCTGACATATCCAATGGTTTTAGCTACAAAATCTCAGAACAAAATATGATAGAATACATAAAGACATCACAACTAGTTTGATTTCAGTCGTTTCTACACAAATGATACCAAACTTTAAACTTGAATATCTTCTTAACGGAATAAGATTTTGCAATGCTTTTTTCACCATTTTGTTTCCTTTGAAGTCCTCTTTCATATAAGATGAACATGCTTGACCACTGAACTAATCCTTTAATAGAATAAGATTTTTGAATGGTTTCTTTACAATTTTGTTTCCTTTGAAGTCCTCTTTCATGTAAGATGGACGTGTTTGACCACTGAACTAATCCTTTAAGAATCTTTCATTTGAAAAGTAGGGATTGGATCAGATAACTTTTACAAACATAGAATTCAAATATACTTTCCTTTTTATTTTCTAACAAGGTAACGGGAGTTCGTTTTGGCCTAGTGGCAGAAGTGTTCTTCAACATTGTGGTAGCAATAATCATTTCGTTCATCTATAGTTGGCAATTGACGTTGCTGGTGTTAGCATTTGTTCCATTGATTGGTATCTCGGGGCTGTTACAGTGGCAGTTGTTCATGTCAGGCTCAGAAGTCCTGAAGGTGGAACAGGAAGAATCGGGAAAGGTAGGATTCTTTGCACTATACTTAAAGTTGTATGGATAGGTAGAAGCAACATTTATAAGCTAAATTGCTTTTTAGCTCAATTTTAAGCAAAAATGTATTAAACGCCATCATTGTAGCAGCAAATTGTATCGCAATTGGTTGAACAGCTACTGCTTCACAGTGCCTTTAAATCTCAGGCATTAATTTGCATTTTTCATGCATTTGCATATTTCATGCATTTGCATATTGCATGCATTTGCATATTTCATGCATTTGCATATTTCATGCATTTGCATATTTCATGCATTTGCATATTTCATGCATTTGCATGTTTCATGCATTTGCATATTTCATGCATTTGCATATTTCATGCCAATTTTGTGATGTTTTACAGGGCGACCTTGGTGGGTTTTTTTGGGTTTTTTTTTTATATGTCTATCATCAATCTGTGAAATGTTGCTTACAAAGTTTGGCACAACATTTTAGAGAGTCTTTGCAATGCCCCCATTGAAATTCTATCAGGAATAGACTTAAACTCTTTCTCTACTAGCACTTTTTTGAATATGCGCTCATGAGGCAGAGTCAAAGATTGGTAAAACGGCGATAATATCGCCGCATGGTAGAGTAATGGTTAATTAAGGTCTGATATTTGAAAGGTCCTCTGTCTTCCAAGCAGCAGAGTCGGGCTCGTTCCGCTGCAGTGACCCACTGGGCTGCCCACCGGGATCATGCTACATACATTTTTTGAGTTGGCACACTTGTCACGGCTTGAATAATCTTTACTGTACTAGCACTTTTTTGAAAATACGCTCGGGAGGCAGACTCAAAGATTGGGCACCCAAAACTGGATATTATCGCCGCATGGTAGAGTAAGAGTTAATCCCATCATTTTTGTTAACGAAGATTAAAGCAAGATATTTAGATGATTGGGATTATGATTTGGACCTAGCTCTTCCAGTTATCTGCTCAGATTTTAATCCTCTTTTAACCATCATTAGTTGTTGTCCTCCTTAAAATTTCAAACAGTCATATAAGCAGGTCGGGTCAGACTTTTCCTCTTTATGTTGTTTATTCTGAAAACCACAAGTAATTAGAATCAAATTCCCTTATCAATGGCCCCATTGTATTCGTTCTCCTGGTTGAGCAATTATTTTAAGTAAGATAAGTGGTCTCATTATTTGCTACATTAAGTTTGTGGTCATAATTTTCTGGAACAAATTTTGAAGGAAAAGATCAAGTCATGTTATTGATAATTCTGCATGTCCAATATATACTTATAAAAGGAATATTCCTGTGAATTTTAATTTTTTGTGTATTTGATAGAGGACTATTGAAGATTACATTTCAAAGATTGCGTGAGTTCGTTGAAAAGTGACCTCACAGTGTAAAATGTGATGTCATAACTGCAGATCCAAGTTTATTCTATATGTATTTCTATGAAATGTTAAATATAATTTTTCTTTATTTAAGAGGGTAAGGTACACTGGCAAATTGGCAAAACATGTTCTTGTAAAGTGCATGTTACACCCAACCTCAATATTTAAACAAAAAATAATGTCCAATGATTTAGAAACAGAAAATTCATTTTTAAAGAAATACCTAAGCATCATGTTGGATCTGCAATTATGACATCACATTTTACAATATAAGGTCACTTTTCAACACACTCGCGCAATTTTTGAAATGCAATAACTCCTTGACGGAAAATAGTATAAACATGATTTTTACACCAAATTGTTTCTTTTATAGTCCACTATCATATTTATGAAAATGAAAATTCACAGGAGTATTCTTTTGAATATAAGTATGACAGGGTTTATGTAGCTTTAAGTAGTATAATACCTGCTACTACCTTCGAAATGTTGTTTTGTCTCCCTGAGATGGAAGAGGGAGGGGGAGGTTAGAACAAATTAATTTAAAGACTATAATCTTGGATAAAACTGTTTTTACTGGACAGTTCAGCATTATAAGGGCTAATTATTATTTCCTTTCACAATTTTTAACTCCCCACCCCTCCCCTTTTCTAATGTTGGATTTTTTTTAACCAAACTTGTAAAAGAAATGTAAGGAATGGACAACATTGAATTGGGTGTGGAAAGGAGGAGTTAAAATAGTCAGGTATAGGTAGTGGGGCATTAGGAAAATTAAAAAAAAATCATGCCAATGTCCTTAGAATGATAAAATACTAATTAAAAGTGAGAGAAGACGGATGGAAAAACTACTAATAAAAAAATGTGATTATTTATGATGTATAATTGTTTAATAATATACAACAGAAAACTAGCTTCATAAAAGCAAAAGTGTTCCACTGAATTTTGTCCAAGACACTTAAGTGAGATGTGAAGATACTACTTATTGAAAAATATGGACTTTATTGTTGGACCATGTGGTTACATTACAACAAGGTAGCAAAACTACAGCGATGTCGGAACTACGGGGGCAACGAGGCGACTTCCCCCATTGTCCTAGAGTAAGAGGGGGGCAAAGAGGGGCATGCGGGTGTTGCCCTTTTGAAAGCTAGGGTAGACGGGGCAGGTGGTGCCCTTTTGAAAGTTGAGGGCGGACTGGGCCACGAGGGCCCTTTTGAAAGTTACATGAAATTATTCTAGGTCATTCTTGAAGCTTAAAGACAATTAAAAATCCACTCACTTCTACATAGTACATACACAATGTAACACATTTAGTATTTATTTGACACACTTCATGTCATTTAAGAGGGGAACTGCTACCAAGAGCCATGATGGGAGGGGGCATGGCACTAAAAAATTTTAAAAGCCTAGGCCTTTTACCTATGTGCCCAATAAGCAATTGTCAACATTGGTCCTGGCTCCCCAATTTTAAACCCTTAGGCAGGATTTGCCCACCAAAAGTGAGGGGATGGAGGGAAGGGGTGGGGGGGGGGGAGTCACGCTAAGATATAAAAATCACCATACAAAAAGTATACATTTGGAAAAAGTGGGGGTGGAGCCAGTGCCCCTTTTTTCCCCCTCCTCTCAAATCCCGCCTATGCTCAAACCATATACGTGTAGGAACCAGGAGATGGGGTGGGGCATGTTCTCCACAAAAACTGACAAAAGTGCCCCAATAACTGTCAAAAAAAGTGCCCTTACCTGATTTTCTGCCCCCCTTGCCCCCGAGTTTCTTCTGACACCCCTGACTATCAAGTAATACCTCGCAGAATCACAACCTTAAGAAGATAAGGCAGGAAAATAACGCAAAAAAGTTATTGCCATGTATAAGTGGTAATTCTTATCATTCAGCCTATATCTTCTTTTGTAGTCGTATCATAGAACCAGACCTGGAATCTACGATTCCGACAGTTATACAAACAGGAATTCGTGACAAGAATTGCACCTTCAAATTTGAAGAAAGATGGCGTCTAACTGAACTGAAACACTTGAAGGGGCCACAAAATTATTTACTCTGAACAAAGTAGGTGGATCCTGGGTATATAATCACTTCAGAATCAACCTTGCTTGGTGTTATGCCATTTAATTCATTCAAGGATCAGGGGTCAAGCAAGTTTTATCTTATATAAAACAGGACTTGAAATGAAGCAAAACAGTGAAGAAAGCATTTAAAAATCTTTTTCCATTCAAAATCTTCAGTTTTTATACTAAGGGATATGTCAGAAATTAGTAAAACTGAATCTAATAAAGGTAATTATAATACACCACCTAAAGAAAGTTTGAGGAAATATGATTTAGATAGTACAAAATTTAAATAAACTTTCTTTAAAATTACATTAACAACCGTGAAGATGAAGATGCCAATTTTTCATAGTAGACTTACTACACCAGTCAATTCTACACACATAAAACAGAAGTTTAAACTTGAAAATCTCCTGAAAAGATTTGTATACATTTGCATATATAAGTTATTATATGAACTGATGCTTTCATACATAGTATGCTCAATTAGGAACTGTGATAGCTAGGATGAGACTTCTTATGGAGCCTATGGGATGTCATGTGGGATATTGGGTAGGATGCCATGTGGAACATGGGATGGGATGCCATGTGGGAGATATGGTGGGATGCCATGTGGAACAGGGTGGAATGTCATGTGGGACATGGGGTGGGATGCCAGGAGTAACACAGAGTGTGACATAGGTTGGGATGCCATGTGTGACATAGGGTAGTAGGTAGGAGGCCTATGTGGGACATAGGGTAGGAGGCCATGGGGACATGGGATGTGATACCATGTGGAACATAAAGTAGGAGGTTATTGGGACATTGGGAGGGATACTATATGAAACATATGGTGGGATCCAACGTGGGACATAAAGTGGGATGCCATTATAATTGTTATTATTATTATTATTATACCGAATATTATAGTGCTAAAATTCATGAAAAAACATGCTCATAAGCACTGTACATGAAATATAATATAAATTAATGTAACTAGAAGTTATAGTCCATATGCTAGTTTAAATAGATATGTTTTTAATAAAGATTTAAAAGTGTTCATATCTGAACAGTCTATCTGATGCACGTTGGGCATATTATTAATGCCCCTATGATAGCATAATGAAAGGAAAGAGCTTGCACACTTAATGATGATTGGATTTATGTGGGACATACATGTAGGATAGGATCCATGTGGGATAGGGTGGGATGCCATGTGGGTTATAGGGTTGGATACCATGTGGGACATATGGTGGAATGCCATGTGAGACATACTGTATGGTGGAATGCCAGGTGGGAGATATGGTGGAATGCCATGTGGGACAAGGCATGGGATGGGATGTCATGTGGGACATGGGACGATTTGTCATTTGGCCCATGGGATGGGATCCATGTGGGACATAGCTTAGGATGCCATGTGGGTCATAGTGTAATAGGCCATAGTGCAACCCATAGGCTTTGCACTGTACCAAGTCGAGTGTTAGGCTACGGTCACATTGACTTTACCTTTGAAGCTTAGGCTTCATCCAAAGTTTCTCCTGATGTTGATTGCATCTCGACCGTGACCTGATGTCATGTATATAAGTGTCACTTTAAGTGATTTGATATCTTTTTAGTGCCGTTTTGCATCATATTTGTACGATGGTTTCAGTGAAAGTTCTCTAACGTAGCTACAGGGATCGTCCCTCAGTCTGTAGGCCTAAGTGTATTTACTGCCAGTGTATATGTAAGGTTAAAATGTACATAGTGTATCTTATTGTCAGGGCGTCATATTCTAAATGATGTCATGTAATGATTATTCATGAGCTCTCATTCACAACTTGGCTTTGTTTACATGTGACATCATAGTAGTAAGTTAAAGCACCCGTAGCGTAAGTTTTAAATCTAAAATATAATGTTTTGGGCGTAATAACAAAAACGTTAAAGGCAATAATAAGAAAATAAACGGTTTAAAGAGTTGTGTATGTTTGAAAGAGAGAAGCTTCTGGACTGTGGTGGGATGAGGATGTGTGTTGCAGGTTGTGAATAATTGTATGTTAAACATTTCTTATTGGCCAATAAGTTTAGTTAGTTTATAGCAAGGAACAGTTATTGTAACTGTTGATTGATATTATTAAGTAAAAAAGGATTATTTTCATGCTTGTGGTCTATTTAATTTAACATCCTGTTGGGGATATTTTCCAGCCTGATTAAATTGAGTTACGAATTGATTACATTGATATGTGGAACTATGTTAACTTCTTTGTGTCTTATATTCTTACCTATGGAATTAGCAATTAATCAACCTATTTGGGATCATCATATCTACAATTAGGTGGGTCTTATTTTCAGTCCTGTTACCCAACATTTTATAGTATCCCCGAAATATATCCCGAGGTTTACATTATTTAGTATCTTTGATATACTCGGAGGTTAACAATAGGATGGGATGCCATGTGGGACATATGGTGGAATGCTAAATGGGACAAGGGATGGAATGGGATGTCATATGAGACATGGGGTGGGATGCCATGTGGGAGATATGGTGGAATGCCATGTGGGACAAGGGATGGGATGGGATGTCATGTGAGACATGGGGTAAAATGCCATGTGGGACATGGAATGCCATGGGGACTTAGTGTGAGATACCATTTTTATAATTGGCCAGGTGATATGATATGGGTGTCACTTTGCATGGGCATGCGAACCATATTGGTATTTACCGATCTAGTTAGAAGATAAAATGACTTGATTTCTCATTTCTTCATTGCAGTAGGCATAGGCGATTTTAGGGCGGAGCAAGGGGCCACTTGTCCCCCCCTCCCCCCAAACTTTTTTCCAAATTTGTATCATTTGTATGGGAATTTATTACATCTTAGCATGATTTTGTGGTTTTGTTCCCCCCCCCCACCCCCCCCCCCACCCCCCCGCTCCCTTACACACACACTTTTGGTAGGCAAATCCCGTCCATGGGTCCATGGCAGTAGGAATATATCTTTGTCTCTGTTCAATAACATATATTTTTTGTTCTTTTTTTACAGCTTGTATCTGAGGCTGTTGAGAACATTCGCACAGTGCAATCATTGACACGAGAGGAGAAATTTCACAGTAATTACTGCCGCTCACTTAAGCTGACATACAAGTATGTGCTATCGCTTAAAACCGATGTCTTTTTTCCCTTCCACCTAGTCCAGTTTATGATTCAAAGTTTTTTTATTGTGACATATGTGTCAACCTCTATCTCGACTGTAATTATTCTTTATTGGGGATTTTGGCCCACCAGCATTATGTAATATAAATTTATAATTGAAACACAATTGCTTGTTTAAATGGTTTAATCATACATGAGAAAATAACCATCTTTAGGAGGAATGGTCCATCAATTATTGATGGGTTTTGCACAAAGTCCTCCCAAGCATATAATGTATATTTATATTTAGGCTCAGCCAAGGACTAATCTGATTCCCTTCACTGAACAGCAGTTATGTGGCTTGAGCCCCAGATGAATGACCTATTGTGTACAGTGTAACAGTAGCTGGTTGCTAACATGTGAACTGTGAATAGACTATGAAGATGCAGTCAGTTAAGAAGGTATAGATCACCCCTGTGTTGTGTGTGGTGTAACAATAGCTGGTTGCTGATTAATAAATTGTGAAAAGTCGCTCGGGTTGAATGGTGTGGCTTATATACCCATGATTTTGAGAAAATTGAGTGTGTCGGGTTGGAGGTCTAAGGGCTAAGGTCTAAGGGCCAATAATTAATAATGATGTAATGGATAAAACATTATGTTTCACTAAAGAAATTGTTTGTTTCATCAGGAAGGGCGTCTCCAAGGCATTGGTAGGAGGATTGGCATATGCATTTTCTGAGGGTATTATCTACTTTGCCTACGCGGCGGCATTCGCCCTTGGAGGTCATCTCGTGAAAGAGTGCATTTTGGAGTTTGACGAAGTCTTTCTGTGAGTATTCAAAATGAAGCCCTTAAAAATGACCATTGGAGAGTAATATTGTATAATATTGTATGTGATTTGGCATAGTCTGTATGATATGTGATTTTTTTATGTCTATGGACAGGTAAAAAGGTTTTCTGTCCACCCACGTACCGAAAAAAAGCATTACATTATGAGTTTAACAATTGTTGAATTTAGAAATAGCATATGTAGCTTTCAAGTTATGAGTAATTATAGTTTGAAATTGTTTTAATATATTGAAGAAGAAAAAAACTCACTGCCTCTCAAAATGCTTCTTGTTTTATTTTTTCCCTTAATTTCAGACCTTGAATATGCTTTCTCCAGCTTGAGGTTGGGAGGGTTAAGAAACAAAGGATTTACATGGGGAAATATAAACTATGTCCCATTTATACATCAAAAGAGTAACACAAAAGTTTGCATGTTTGCCCATATTTGTATAAAAATCATGAAAAAGCTGTAAAATGGCAAATTTTTAACCGATTGTGACGAAATTTTTTGCTTTCTTTATGTTTTTTTCAGTGGATTTGATATCATTTTAGCAAATGTTGCCTCTACATGTCCATAACACATTTAAGATTATTTGTGTATATGGTGATGTTAGTTTTTTGTTGTGTTTAATACAACTGTGCACTTCACTCATGAAGAAAACGTATGCTTTGATGCACACCCTTCCTTCTGCACCATTCCTGCTCTGATTTCCAGTGGCATCATACATTTTTCAGTTTGGGGGAGAGAGGGCGACAATACCCTGATATTCTGAAGTTTTGTGATTTGAATATTTTTGTCATAATTTTGCTGGAACGTCAATATTGTTTGTTTAAAAAAAGTAATGGGGGAGGGGGGAGAGACAAAAACTGTAACTTCCTTAAAATTGTGAGGAGCCATAGCCCCTTGTCCACTGGTTTTCCAGTATCTCTGACTTTTCCCCCATTTTACAATTAGTAGGTGAGGTTGGCAAACATATTCATATTGCAGGAGCAACATGGTGAAGAATTTATTCAAAACTTGAATTCAAGTATGGAGATATTCAACTTTAATAGATTAGGTTAAATTGACTGATATCAGACTAAGAATGACATCATTCCAGGGGTGTGTGTAGATCAGGGCCATATTTCCTGTGAGGGGAGAGGGGGGGGGGGAGAAGGGGACATGTCCTCCCACTTACTTTTCAGTAGAATTTTAAAAAATCAGTACATTTGTGGGAAAATTTGCCTCTTTGTCTCCCCACTTCTTGGATATAAGGCCATCGTCCCCCCACTTTCCGAATGAGAATTACGACCCTGGTGTAGATTTTTCACCTCTTCCCTCCTATGTTGATTTACCCATGCAGGTCTGCCTATCTCTTCATTTGGAGGGTCATGAGTTCATAAGTGGAAATTGGCCTCCTCCCTTAGACTTACCACTACACCGCAACCTCATATTCCTAAGATGTTTTTCTGTAATGCTTTTAAATATCTTTGTAAGATTCGGTGCTTGCAACATTGTGTTTGCAGAAGATAAGTTATAACTAAATCATATATTGATCAGATATATTATATCTCAAAAACTGCCAGATGTTGTTATCTAAACAGAATTTGAGTTTCTCTTTGCAGATCAATCGATTCAAAACATTTTGTGGGTGATAAAATCTAGTAAAAACACCAAGTAGCAAGCAAACCTGGATTTTGGGAAATGAACAAAATGTGTGTGCATTTGGGGATGATTGATGCAATTTTTCTAGACATATTTTTGCTTTCCGTCAATAGCGTTTTCTCAGCTATTGTTTTTGGTGCCTTTGGACTCGGACGAGCCTTTGCCTTCACCCCAGATTTCTCCAAAGCTAAAACGGCCACCGCTAGGATGTTTCAACTGATTGATCGCATGCCTCCAATTGATGTTTACGATAATAAGGGATTCAAACCGGTGAGTATAAGATAATGCATTTCCACTTTAAACTTAGAAATACAAATATTTAAAGCTACAGCCAAGGGGGTGAGCAAAATTGCCCAAAAAAATTTCAAAAGACATTCCCCCACCCTCACCTTCCCCAGTTCTACAGTTGGAAGATGGTAACTTTCAACATTGATCAGGGGAAGGGAGGTTATATGTCTCAACTACTTTTGGCTATGATAGTAGATTTGAAGTCACTTTGAAAAAAAACATGTTCTTAAGATAATAACACTGTACTAATGAGCAGTGGAGATCTGCTTCAGAAAATAGGGAGGGGGGGGGGGGCACTTTGAACTCCTGGAAATTCCCTTTTAATACTGATAAGGGGACTGTAAGGGAGACTTTCTAATTTTTTGTTTGTCTTGTAACTTGTTTTTTTCTCCCAAGAGTTTTGTCCCAATGAAGAATCAGCAAGAACTTTAAATATGGGGCATTCATAGGACTAGTAGACTTTGAATGTGGGGTTTAATATGTTAATTTGTAACACATGAGTAAAGGTTACTTACATATCCAGCCAACGGGAGATGCATCTTTGGGTCGGAAGCAATGGAAACTCTGGTCCAGCTCCGAGCATATATAAAAGTACATTTTTGTTAAGTTATAAGATATTTACATCCACACGTAAGAACTCCTCAAGAAGAACAAGTTCAATTCTAGCTGGGAACAAATATTACATAAAACACACGTACGTTTCACGGTGCGGTTTAAACTATGTCCTCTCACTGACGCTGCAGCCACCACCAATAAAGAGAAAAGTTTCGTTCGAGATCAAATGTTATTACAGTTCAACATCCTTTTGTACAGAAAATAGAGAGGGGGTAGCTGAACATTGAATACTGCAGAACAATGCATATGGCTGTATGCTACAGCCAAGCATTATAAATTGCTACAAATTATTCTGACAGACTGGGTGTAAGATGAACATTTTTGATAATTTTCTGTCTCTGTTTCCACTTTTTTCATACCAGACGGATTTCAATGCCACAGTCACTTTCGAAAATGTACGATTCAGGTACCCAACCCGCCCAGACGTACCTGTCCTCCAGGGGCTTTCAGTCATGGTGGGCCCGGGAGAAACTCTAGCTCTCGTTGGCAGCAGTGGATGTGGAAAGAGTACCTCTGTTGCGTTGACTGAGAGATTTTATGATGCACTATCAGGAGTTGTGGTAAGGCTACGTTTCTTTGTCTGTTTGTTTGTTAAACTGTCTGTCTGTCTGTCTGTCTGTCTGTCTGTCTGTCTGTCATCAAAATATCTCAAGAAGTTGAGAATGGATTAGGATAACATTTTGTATAATGTTTTGTAGGCCAACCATAAGGGTTCTTAATCTTAGGTTCAATAAGAAAAATGTGAAAATGGACAAAATTTCCACCCAGGCCTGCCGATTTTTTTCTAAGCCCTCGAAATTCCCAAAGAAATACCTGACACATCTAATTTCTAATAAAAAATGTCCACATGTCTGTTCCATAAGGATGAAAAGCAGGAAAATTTACCACCTTCTTGTCAGCTCTTGAAGCTGTCGGTTACCTTAGTAAAATGGTAATGGTAAAAATGTCCAGAAAATATGCTAAAAGGTCAAAATATTTCTTTCAGCGACCGACCAATTTGAAAGGCTGGCTGCACCCCTGCTACACTTTAGACTTTTAAGTCATTTTGTTAGACCAGATTCAAAAAAATGTATGGCATAATTTTTGTTTGTTAGAAAGCAGCAAGATTTGAGAGGAGAAGCAAATTGCTGAATTGAAAAATGTAAGAAACTGTCATATTCTAATCTTTATTCTCCAGCTCTTGGACTCCCACGATCTCAAAACCCTCAATCTGAGTTGGCTTCGAAAGCAGGTGGGACTCGTGTCTCAGGAACCAACACTATTTGATCGAACCATTGCTGAGAACATCGCTTATGGGGACAACAGCAGGAAAGTCTCACAAGATGAAATCGAAGGCGCAGCGATTCGAGCCAACATTCACAATTTTGTCGTCTCATTACCAGAGGTAATAAACGTACAATAATTTCCTGTGATGCAATGAACTTTGAGTCCGTTTTTTTTCATAGAAATGTTCTATATGAGTCCTGAAGTATGTATGTTATTAAAGATTTTGCTGTGTATCTGGAGCTACATGATTATTCATATCACATACACATATTACAACAAGCTTGCAATCTATCGAAATCCTAGTCTGCTGAAAAAAGACCACTAAATCAAAATCTCTCAAAATCCTGTCTTCTGAAGAAAAAAATACCATTAACCCTTAAAGCCTGAGCCTCCCTTTTAGGAATTCTGGAGGTCGGACATTTGGGAATGTTGTGGTGCATGGCGATGTAATAATGCTTTTGTGACGATCTCAAACTTCAGTTTGAGATCAGAATTTTTTTTTTCTTCTCAAATGTTGTGTATGAGATAGTAGTTTCCAACATATATTCATTTTCGCTGACTGGCTGAGGTGACACAAATATTCATACAAAATATCCCATTGACTGTAATGATAAAGTTTCCCCTCCAACTTGGCAAAACTGTACTGAGCTCGTACACAGTTATGTCAACTCCAACCTGGAGAATTGGAACTCTGATGTGGAATGTTATATGACCTCCATCAAAATGGTTAGAATATGAAAAAATCAAGGAGTTCTTTCAGGTGATGCAAAAATCCCCCCCCCCCCCTCTCCCTTGTATTTTGGTATGATCTTAAGATTATTTTTAGAAAATTGCAGTTATAAATGGACAAGAATATTGTCAATCTGGCATTAAATAAGGGTTAAATCAAAATTTTTAAAAATCCTGTCTCCTGAAAAAAATACCATCTAATAAGTAACATAGACAAGAAAGTCGTGGATGTAATATCTTGAGAAAGTAATGTATGTAGTTTGAAAATGAACTTAAAAGGCAAAATGTAATGATGTTGATTGTTTTATTGAATGATTGATTGATTAATTGTCGTTGTCATTGTCCACTTATCTACAAATAATTTGTTTCAAGCATTTATCAATAAATGTTGTCGATCTTTCCACAGGCTTATCAGACGAGAGTTGGCGATAAAGGAACTCAACTCTCTGGTGGTCAGAAGCAGCGTATCGCTATTGCTCGGGCACTTGTCCGCAACCCCAAGATCCTTCTATTGGATGAAGCTACCTCTGCACTGGATACAGAGAGTGAAAAGGTAAAGATCAATTTCATTTTATTTATGAAGTTGTAAAGAAAATTTGTAATAAATGTTATTTGAAACTGAATGGATGAAAACTATTATGTGTAATTTTTTGTGAGCATGCGAAGCATAATGCGAACTTATGTAATGGCGATTTTGTCCGTCCATCTGGCCGTCCATCTAGCCGTCTATCTAGTCGTCCATCTAGCCGTCCATCTAGCCGTTCGTCCAGCCGTCCACAGTTTTCCTGAGATTTCCTCAGAAATGTTAAAGTTTTTTGAGAATTCCTCAGAAAATCTTAAAGTTTGTTCTGAGTTCCTCTGAAAAAGTTAAAGTTTCTTCAAAAATCCTTATGGAAGGTTAGAATTTCCTTACAAAATGTTAATGTTTTTTCAGAGAAACTTGAGACAGATTAAAGACTAGTTTCCTTAAAAAGTCTACAAAACATTTAATATTTCCTTAGAAGATAAGTGTAAAATGATATCATTTTTCAATATTCTTTGGAGATCATCAAGCGCACTCTCGTATTACTGGAGATTTAAATCGGTTGTATCAGGCATGATTTTTAAACTCTGACTTTATTATTGTGATCATTTGCATAAAGTTACTACAGTATATGAACTGACCAGATTTTTTTGTATTTAGTATGCTCAGTCAAGGAGTGTGACAGGATGTGACTGCATATGGACATAGGGAGGGATGCCATGTGGGACATGGATGGGGGCCATGTGGGACATGGATGGGGGCCATGTGGGACATGGATGGGGGCCATGTGGGACATGGATGGGGGCCATGCGGAACATATGATAGAAAATATACCATGCGGTATACACCAATAGCTATATCAGGCATAACTATTTGACTCCGCCAGTTTTTCTTATCCAACAAGTCATTTACTTATAAGTTATTATATGAACTGACACTTTCATACATAATATGCTCAATCAGGGACTGTGATAGCTAGGATGAGACTTCTTATGGAGCCTATGGGATGTCATGTGGGACATGGGGTGGGATGCCATGTGGGACATTAGGTGGGATACCATGTGGAACAGGGTGGAATACCATGCGGGACATAGGGTGGAATGCCATGGGATGGGATGTCATGTGGGACATGAGCTGTTATGGGATATCATGTGGGACATGGGGTGGGATGCCATGTGGGACATGGGGTGGGATGCCACAAGTAACACAAGAGTGTGGCATAAAGGTTGGAATACCATATGTGACATCGAGTAGGAGGCTATGTGGGATATAGGGTAGTAGGCCATGTGAGACATGGGGTGTGATGCCATGTGGGACACAGGGAGGGATGCTATGTGGGACAAAGGGAGGGATGCCATGTGCTATATATGGTTGGATTAATGTGGGACATACATATAGGATTGGATCCATGTGGGACGTAAGATGGGCTGCCATGTGGATCATAGCGTGAGATGTTATGTGGGACATGAGATGGTTTGGGATGTCTTGTGGGACATTGGGTGGGATGCCATGTGGGACATGGGGTGGGATTCCACAAGTAACACAAGAGTGTGACATAGGTTGGGATGCCATGTGTGACATAGGGTAGGAGGCTATGTGGGACATTGGGTAGGAGGCCATGGGGACATGGGATGTGATGCCATGTGGGACATAGGGAGGAATGTCATGTGGTATATACGGTTGGATTAATGTTGGTCATACATATAGAATTGGATCCATGTGGGACATAGGATGGGCTGCCATGTGGGTCATAGGGTGGGATGCCATTTGGGACATGGTGGAATACCATGTGGGACATATGGTAGAATGCCATGTGAGACATACTGTATGGTGGAATGCCATGTGCGAGATATAGTGGAATGCCATATGGGACAAGGCATGGGATTAATTGGATGTCATGTGGGGAATGGGGTGGGATGCTATTTGGGACATGGGGTGGGATCCATGTGGGAAATATGGTAGAATACCATGTGAGACATACTGTATGGTGGAATGCCATGTGCAAGATATGGTGGAATGCCATATGGGACAAGGCATGGGATTGGATGTCATGTGGGAAATGGGATGGGATGTCATTTGGGACATGGAGTGGGATGCCATGTGGGACATGGGATGGGATGTCATGGGGTAGGATGCCATGTGGGACATGGAATGCCATGTGGGACTTAGTGTGAGATGCCATTTTTATAATTGGTCGGGTCATATGATATGGATGTCAATTTGCATGGGCATGCGAACCATGATGGTATTTACCATTCTAGTTTAAGTGAAAGTAACCAATTGTCATAATTTGTCGAAAGCATTTTAGGAAAGTTGTTACTTAAACTCAGAGGTCAATGTAGGTCAAGTGCATTGAAATTTCGAAGGTGGCCACTTAAATTTGGCAAAACTTGCAGAAAATTTACCAACTTGAACGGGATACCTGTCCATTTCACACATCATCCGATTTATTTCAACTTGTCTGGTTGCTATCTACTTAAGGTTTTATTTATCTTGGGGAACATCACAAACTTGAGATTTTGTTTATTGTTAAAACTTCATTAGTGGACATTTGCTCTTGTTCCTTTGGGGGTATTGTTCAATTTTGGTTACACCTGATCAAACCTGCAAGTTTTAGTTTGGGCAGGATGCTGTTGTCACAGCCTGCTATAACATTTTGTAACCTCAACCCTTTCTCTACCATGCGGCGATATTATCGCCGATTTCAAACCTCCTATTTCTGAAAATAAAATCAGAACTTTACTAAAGTCCTATAGGAGTAATCTTGGTATCATTTTAAAGTACCCGGATATTTCTTCCACAAAATGTAAAAATGTTTCAGGGTCACGTATGTTTTTTTCCTTTTAAATCTTACAATAACTTCAAGATCACATTTTTGCTTTAAAATCAAACATGCAAATCCTAAGGTAATTTGTTGTTGATTTCTAATCTAATTTTTATAATCCCTCCCCACCTACAATCTGTTGTTTTGGAGAAATTTCTTCAAAATTTCATGAATTTTTGCTATTTTTGACCTGTTTTTCTCTTCTTTAACAAATCATGTACCAAAACCGTACATCGCACATGCTTTGTTGAACCACCATTCGAAAGTGCTTGCAATTTTCTTTCATTTGATATATAAATACATGCATAACCCTCTCTATTTGGAACCTTTCCTATAATAATTCAATTTCACAACAGCATTTTCAATGATCATATGGTGTAGTGGATATGAACGCGAGTGCACTATGTTCGAGTCTCACTGTAACTACTGCGCTATAATTTTTCTGCTGCAGTTTTCAGGGGTTATTTGACTAAAATTATTTTTGGTATTTTTCATCTTTTCTTTCTGCACGCGAGTGGACCATGTTTGAGTCTCACTGTAACTTCTGCGTTCTAATTTTTCTGCTGCAGTTTTTAGAGGTCATTTGACTAAAATCATTTTCGGTGTTTTTCCATCTTTTCTTTCTTTCTGAAAAATTGGAGATAGCATCATTGGAAAGGAAATTTGATCAAGAATCCAAATATTCAATACAAATCTCTGTTTTCAATTTTGACAAGAAGTTATACTTACGCAAAAATTGGCCACTTATTGACCAAATTTAGCCAAAAATTGCTTAATTTTGCATATTTTTGTCCAATTTTTCCCAATTTGGCTTTTATTACACAAAAGATCAATATCTTAGCTTCCATTTAAACCAAACTTGTAATGAAGAAAAAAATAAAAAGAAGGTTGTCATTCCTAAAATTTCCAATTGTTTTAAATTAAGCATGTTGTCACTCTTTTTTTTTTCTTTTTTTTCTGCAGGTGGTTCAAGAAGCTTTGGATGAAGCCAAGAAGGGCAGGACCTGCATCACCATCGCCCACCGTCTCTCAACCATCCACGACGCTGAAAAGATTGCTGTCATTCGTCACGGAAAAGTCGCGGAATTTGGAACTCATGAGGAACTGATACAAATGAAGGAGCAGTATTACTCATTGTACACAGCTCAATCTTTGGCAACATAGGTGTAATTTGGAAGGCACATTACTTGGTGGTTTGTGCGCCTAGATGTGTATAGATATACATATAGATGTGCATATAGATATGCGCATAGATGTACATATTAATGTGCATATAGATGTGTGTATAGATATGCGTATAGATGTGTATATAGATGTGCGCATAGATGTGCATATAGATGTGCATATAGATGTGCATACAGATGTGCATATAGATGTGCATATAGATGTGCATACAGATGTGCATACAGATGTGCATACAGATGTGCATACAGATGTGCATACAGATGTGCATACAGATGTGCATACAGATGTGCATATAGATGTGCATATGGATTATAGATGTGCATATGGATTATAGATGTGCATATGGATTATAGATGTGCATATGGATTACAGATGTGCATATGCATATAGATGTGCATATGCATATAGATATGCATATGCATATAGGTGTGCATATATATGTGCGTATAGATGTGCATATAGATGTGCATATAGATGCATGTTTGTGGAGTTGTAAGGAATAGCATTTGTTTTAAGCAAAGACTATGCTTTAATATTCTGGTAATAGACTGAATACTTCATGTGAGGGAAACCTGGTGATTTCTTATTTTTAAGACACTCCATGAAGTTTGAGAAAAAAAGTTTGGATTTAAAAAAAAAATTGACTGATTTTTCTGGACCATGGCTATACATTTTGAGAAAAGCCAACATATTGCAGAACACTGTGATATGACGGAATAATTATATCTTATATGTGAATTGAGAAACATTCTTTAATCTGTGGTTTTAGCATCAAAGAAATATGATGATGGAGAACTGTTTAAAAGAAAGTTCTGACATTTTGAACCATTGCACATTTTATTCAGATTTAAAAGTCGTAATTGTTAAGAAACCCTCTGTGCTAAATGCTATGTTTAATCTCGTATAATAATATATCCATTATTACAGACATATTATCAGGGCTACCGACAGCTAATGCAGGCCTGGGGACAGTCCTGTTCACATGGGGTCCTTTGGGAAATCCATAGTTGATTACACGGCTGCCCAAAGCACTGCTAGATCCAGGATTTAAAAAAAAGGAGGACCCAGCCACCATGCGTTAAAGGATTAGTTCAGTGGTCAAGCATGTCTATCTTAGATGAAAGAAAACTGCAGAAGAAACAAAATGGTGAGGAAAGTGTTCAAAAATCTTATTTCATTGAGGAGATATTCAAGTTAAAAACTATGTCTGATCTGTGTAGAAATGACTGGTCAGGTAGTCATGTGTCTATGATGGAAAGTTGGCATCATCATCATCACATTCTTAACAATTATTATTATGTATTTTAAAGAAAGTTTATGTACTTTTTTCATTACTTCAATTATTTTTCCTTAAACTTTCTTCAGGTGGTATATTATAAATACCCTTGCTAAATTCAGTTTTATTACTTTTTTGACATATCGCATAGTTTTTTAGCCACAAAATGAAAATAAGGTAGAATACATAAAGACTGAAAAATCTGAGGCTATGACATCACAACTTAGTCTGCTTTCAGTCATTTCTGCACAAATGATATCAAATTTTAAACTTATATATCTCCTTAATGGAATAAGATTTCTGCATGCTTTCTTCATTATATTGTTTCCTTTAAAGTCCTCTTTCATATATAAGATGGACTTACTTGACCCCGGAACTAATCCTTTAAGAATTTTGACTAATGCAAAAAAAAAAAGGAGGGGGCATCAGCATTTTGGCCACCAAAAAAGAAGCCACTGATATTCTTTAATGAACATCTCTTTTCTTCATTTTCATGGGCCCCCTACCACAAACCTGAATCCCCTACAATCTGCATTTCTCTAGGATGCTGGGGGTAATGCTGGGCCAGGGGATTCCATCCTGTCAGTGTTACTATGTATTATGTCTTTGTTGAAAGAGAATTAGATTATTGGGTGGTTTTCTTTGTTTCATAATATCATATTCCTTTTGCCCTCATTTCAATTTCCAGTTTCCTTTGAATAATATGTTCTTCTAGTGATGATAGGCTAGCTTTTGTTTAGTTTTATAGATATCTTTTTTTAGTGGTAAAAGTATTTGTTTTATTCAGTTTAATAGAAATATGTAAAGAGGTTGTAGTTGTCTTCTTCACCAGGCTGATACAATGAGAACCAAGGCGTACCAAAGGTTGTATTTTTTACAAAAACTACAAAATACTTCAAACTTGACAATATTATTCTTAAGTTCTTTTACCAGTCAGTAATACAAAGAGTGTTGACTTTCAGTATTATCTGTATATTCTGGCTGCTTACAAAAGATTCACCTAGTAAACTAGAGAAGATCATAAGGGCCGCAAGCCGCGTTGTTGGTGATGACATATGTCTGAAGTCTGTCTCTGATCTCTACAATGACATCATGCACTGAAAAATAACTAAAATATTAAATGACAACACACATCCGCTCTTCCCACTATATATTTTCTGCCATTCACGGAAAAGACTTTGTATGCCACGGTCCAAGCATAACAGATTCAGGTTTTCATTTGTACCCAATTTTATTTCCTATTCAACTTGAAAGCGGTCTGATTGATTGTGTTTTTGTTTTTTAAGTGAAATTTGTATATATATATATATATAAATATATATATATATATAAATATATATATATATATATATATATATATATATATATATATATATATATATATATATATATATATATATATATATATATATATATGTATATATATATATATATGTATATGTATATATATATATATATATATATATATATATATATATATATATATATATATATATATATATATATATATATATATATATATATACTATGTATATGTATATATGTATATATATATATATATATATATATATATATATATATGTATATATTATATATATAAATATATATATATGTATATATATGTATATATATATATATATATATATATATATATATATATATATATATATATATATATATATATATATATATATATATATATATATATATATATATATATATATATATATATATATATATATAAATATACATATATATATATATATATATATAAATATATATATAAATATATATATATATATATATATATATATATATTTTTTTTTTTATCTCTTGGGCGTTATTGTTTTTACCATTTAATAATATTTACCAACATTTTTATTTTTCCTGATTTACTGTTTTTGATATAACTTTTCTGTAACTTTTACATTTATAACTTATATAATAATATCTTTGTACGTTTTGCTACAGGGCGACAAATTTCCATATTTTGTTGTGGACGAAATAAATTTATCTTATCTTATATTATCTTCTTTGAGATTTTGCCTTACCAAAAAGTGAGTGGAAGTGAATATCAACTTGTTGCCAATATTTCAATAAAGCTCTCCTAAAGATTATACCATCTGCAGTTTTATACTTTCTCATGTTGAGACGAAGAGGCTTTATTATAGATTCAAGTTAGTCTGTTACACTGCGTTACCACTCGGTTGTATTCGTTTTTCGATATGTTTTTATGTCATAAAAATATTTATTTGTATTCAGTTTTATAGAAATATGTAAATAAGAGGTTCTTCTTTGAGATTTTGCCATACCAAAAAGTGAATTGAAGTGAGCGGAAGAAATGTACTTTTCTGAATAGATCTATAAATATATTATCAACTTGTTGCAAGTATGTCAATGAAGCTCTTCTAAAGATTATACTGTCTGCAGTTTTATACTTTCTCATGATGTTGACCAAGAGGCTTTTCATAGATTCAAGTTAGTCTATTACAATTTAAAACTAAGTTGTATTATTTTCCATGATGTTCATGTAAGGGCATAATTTTGTGTACAAATAGATCGTCATCCATCCACTAAGCTCACCAAGAAGTTGACCATTGAGGCTGACCATTCCATTAAGTGTGCAAGCTCTTTCCTTTCAGTATGCGACCATAGGGGCATTAATAATATGCCCAACGTGCATCAGATAGAGGCATCATATTACACTCGCATGTGTTGGCAATGTAATTAGATCGTAGCTGTGCCAGGCTAAGCAAATTATGATATCATATTAGGTTGCCCTTGCTCTGACGAGGCGTGTGATGTGCAATTGTCGATTTGGGCCAAAATCGGCAGTTCCAGTGCATTCTAAACAGAAAGCGGAGGTACACCTCATGTCTGGGCGACGACGAGTGAAGTGAACACACAATTACAATGACGGGATCGTCGCCTGCGTATTCGGTTATGATAGTAACAATGCTATACGGAAATGCTTAATACGACCCGGACGAGAACACAGGTACGACGTACGGACAGACATAACATCGACAACCAAGTCAATGTCCACGGCCTTTGATAACCAGTTGTGGTACACTAGCGTGTCTACCCAACCCAGGCTTGAACCCAGGGCCTCGTGGTCTGTAGACAGGTATGATAACCGCTACACCACAGTAGGTAGATACCTCATGTCTCGTAATGCATTACTTTTTATTCATGCTGAAAAGTTTCTCTCTAAGCCTACCCACACCCGACACCTGAGTTAATCCTGAAAACTCAGGTATGACAATTACCAACCCGACTTCCTGTTCAGTGTATTGTGTTTCCACTCCAAACAATGATTAATATTTGCCAACCATGCACGCCACAGCCGAGTAGCCCAAGGCTATTTTGTGTGTATAAGATTACACAAAACCAGAGCTGATTAATCAAGGCACTTTTGTGATTGAAATCACTCATCCGTGTTAGGTGTCTTAGTGGGAGAAGTTTGTTTTCAAATTGGTGGTAAAAGTAGCTGTGTATCTTAATGCCTGAAGTAATAATGTGCATCAAACACGAATTCATCATCATACTGTACAAAAACTTAAAAAATACAATTGGGAAATCTTTCAAAATCAATATATCTTGAACGGAATATGATATCAACCTGATTTTTGTACCAAATTGGCTCGAGAAGTATGCTCTTTCAAATAAAATTTCACAAAAAAACCATAGGAATATTCCTTTAAAGGATTTGTTTTGTGATGAAAAAAGTTGAATAATAGAGTTGACGTGGCTGAATGGAATTTATAATGAAGTGTTTTGAGAATGAATAGGAAAAAAGTCTTCACTTGAATAGAGTGGAACCTAATAGACTTCTGATAAACTCAAAATTAATTGACAATGAATTTTGATTCTGATGTTATAGAAGTATATTTCCAGAACATTTATTAATCTTTGTTCTGTGCTTTCAATGATATTTTGATAATTGTTTCATGTTTAACATTTCATTGTTTCTGAGGTTAAACTTTTGGTGCAACCTAAGATAAGGAAAAAAAACCAAACATTGAAGTCATGTAAGGTCGGTGGAACCATTCGCAAAAGCTGCTGATTGTGCTTTGCTATGATTAGCAGAAATGTGGGGGCTTGGGCCTTTTCTCTCCCCACCCAATTTGATAATGCAGCTTATGTCTATTTAATTATCGAGTAGAAATAGTAGCGGTTGTAATGTGTGTGACAGTTCATAATAATATTCAAGAGGATTTTTAGATATAAAAGTTTGTTTACTTTGGAATGGAAGGAGCCATTTTGAGTGGAGAAAAGTTCATATGAAGTTATTAACTTGAGATTTTAATTTGTAAATGTTCTTCAAAGTGAGTCCATCTGGTGTTCTTTCTTAGTGTATCAGAGAATGATCTTTGGCGTAAGGCAAATGTTTATATACTTTCTATTTACAGAATTATTCCCATGATTTTTCATGTGTATTTATATGAAAGACGACAATTCAAGGACCAAATTGGGGTGAAAAAAAAAACCTCGTTGATATCTTATTCCGTTTGTTTGTCAAGCTTTTGTCAACAATTCCCACAGTATGTTGAGAGAAGTGACTGCCGCAGTAAGTATAATTCAACAGTGTGATGTCATAGCTGCATGTCAATGACAATTTTAATGTATTTTTTTAAATGTAATTGATTATCAGAAACATTTGTATTCAAATTATTATGATGTGCTACAAACATGCAATTTACAAGAACATATTTTATCCATCAATACATGTACACAGTAATTTTAATAAAATTGTGTTTTAACCAATTTGTTTCTTGAATAGTCATCTATGATATAGATACACATGAAAATTCATGGGAGTAGTAGTTGTATAGCGCATTTAGTTTCATAATTGTGCTTTTTTGCTGTTTTACAAGAAACTAGCTCTTTTAATAATTTATTAAAAAGTGTGCTAATTAATTATTGTCACTTTCTAACCTTAATTGTGATTCTTAGCACATCTGTGAATACAAATTCGTGAATACATAAATATTTATGGTATGAATGATTGTTATAAATCATTTGTAATTGATAATGAGTGCTATGTATAATTATATTTTCTAGAGTACAGAGGATATAAATGTATTCAATAAACTGTAGAAACATTTCAATGAATGTAGAGGCTTAGTTTTTGTGTTCCAAAACTTGTATTGTTTAAGTGTGAGGATGCAAGTGTGTTGATTTAATAATTTGCTGATTGTAAAAACAAACTAATTTTTAGTAGATAATCTTGAAGGTTCAAGTAACAAAGAAATTATATTTCAACCTAAAGTGAGGTGTACCAAATCAATAGGGTGTTGACGGAAGTTGAGGCAAACTTTTTTCCCGGTTGGGAGGTAAAATTGGAAAAAGATTTACCTAAAATTGGTATAGTATGGAAGGAAATTTAAAGGAAATTTCAGTAAAAATTGGTCAAATTTGGTAGCATTTCGAGAAAATTATGGTAATTTTCCCTAAATTTCTCGATTAGCAGCAACTTTTTCATGGAAACTGAATACACCAGTGCATCCTTTTGCAACCAGGAAATTTTTTGGGTTCTTGTACTCTTGCATTGACCCTTTCTCTGCCCTTAGGCTGTGGTTGTACAAAACCAACTTCAGGGGTAGTGTGACAACTTGGTGTAAACTCAATCGCCTGATTGCTTTGATTGAATTAATCCTGATTTGCCATACAATGGGTGGAAGATATTGCAAACTAAAAACTAACTTGACCCTTTTGTAAAGATGCATCCGAAGCAATATCCCCAATTTGTAATAGTATTTGACATTTTTATCATTAAAAAGAAAGTTTTAGTAACTGGACACAAAATTTGCTGACAAATTTGTACTCCATCTAAAGGTTTGAGCATGTTGTGAGGTGTGAAATATCTCTCCAATAATCTTCTTCCTATCTATGGGATAACTTGATGATTTTTTCTTCAAGGGGGCAAAGATGATGACTTTTCCTATCTATAACCTACATTTTCTAAATTATTATGTACTTTTCCCAATTTTTCTGGCTGCGAAAAAAGTTGTTACCAATTTTGCATCTGACTTTAATTTAAGAATTAGAACGAATCAGATTTGGGAGGGTATAAGACCAATTAAAGCAGGCAGGGGGCATAGGAAAGGTCACCTCTTAAGGAGAAAGAACCTAAAATAATTGTTAATGTTGCATTGGTAAACAAACTCAATCGAACAATGCACTTAGTGGGAAATCTTAAATTTTCGGGAAATTTCTTTAAATTTGTGGGAAACTCATCAATTTCACATTTTTTTTCTTTAAGTTTACCACAACTTTCAATTTTTTTTCCAATTATTTTCAATTTTACCCCCTAACCAGGAAGGAAGTGTGCAACCTGAAAACGGAAATCCTCTTAGGGGTTAGCCTTAGCATCCCCTGCCCTGCTTCCTACACTTCTGATGAAGAACCAATAGAAGAAAGATAAAGAAATCTGAATGAGTGGGACAGATGCAGGGAAGATTGATGCTGCAAAGTCTCAAACTGCGTGAAAAGAAATGGAATCCATACATGTGATTCTTACACGTTTTCACTACAGGGTTATTTTAGTATAAAAGCATGAACCCCTGGCAAAAATTGCAAGTATCTACGTTCCAGAACGCTGTTTGAGTTTTTAAAATACCTACATAAAAATTGTTTTAAAGGAACAAAATATAATAAGAAACTTGCATGTCTTTAAAAAGAAAAAAATCTTCACACGCATGGCCCTCACTCTGCAAAGTGGGATCGAGTTGAGCATTTTATTTCCTTTAACAAATACAGCCAAACATTACCTTACGTTTTGATATATATATATATATATATATATATATATATATATATATATATATATATATATATATATATATATATATATATATATATATATATATATATATATATATATATATATATATATATATATATATATATATATATATATATATATATATATATATATATCTATCTATATATATATATATATATATATATATATATATATATATATATATATATATATATATATATATATATATATATATATATATATATATATATATATATATATATATATATATATACACTATATATGTATATATATATATATATATATATATATATATATATATATATATATATATATATATATATATATATATATATATATATAAATATATATATGTATATATATATATATATATATATATATATATATATATATATATATATATATATATATATATATATATATATATATATATATATATATATATATATATATATTATAACGATAACGTGTAGATCAAATTCCTTGATATCTGCTGTCTGAAAATATATACCTAATAACTTTTTGTAAAACACAAAATAGGAAAAACTATATTCATTGGCGTTGCTAAGGACATGGGCATAATTCCCACATTTTTGCTGTGCCCCCTTCCTAGCGGTGCCCCAAATCAAAAACAAACATCAAACAATTTCACAGGTGACTTTGGTTTCAAACATATTTTCTGTCCCTTTTTCCTACCATCCTCAAATGCATAGGCTCTAATAAGTAGTTATTTCATGTTATAACTTTTACATTAATAAAAGAAATTTAAATTTTGGTCAATGTTTCAATCATTCTCTTTGATAAAGTTTGATTTTAAATTTTACTTCAGATTTCACCATTTTATTAAAAAAATATCAGAAAAGTCTAATGGAACTGGATATTGAGAACCCTTATACAGTTATACTGTATGTGTTGAAGATCCATCCAAATATATGTGGGCAACTTATTGGAGGCCTGGGATTAAGAGTTTCTCAAAGGATTTTGTGAACTTATGCCGATTTTCATTCAACTTTGAGACAAAATTTAATTGCACAATATACAATCCAAATATACAGATGATTTATTTTGCCTTTCGCACTTTGTGATCCGTTTCACAGCTTTTTCGCCCGAATATATTCACTGTTTTTGTTCGAATTTCCTCATGATGTCAGGACTGGGTGAATAAATTCTCCCTGCCTGTTTACAATTGGAAACCCGAAAGTAAATTGTCTAAGGTGATTTTGCTGTTAGAATTACAATTTTGACTTATCCTCACCGTGATAATTCGAAACTGTATGATCGAAACTATCATTCAAGTTTAAGCCATACACTTGGGGCATCAAAAACGCGAAATCTTCAGCTGTGTTCAGTAAAGCTTAACAGTTTGAAGAGGGAAAATAGCCTTGACTAAATAACTTTTTCTGTTTTCTTGCGAAATGTAGAATTAGCGGCATACTAGAGGCAAAATATGCATTTTTCTTTAGGTCACCAAAAGAAAGGTCCCTTTTGTGTAGTGCCTCCCCCCCCCCACCCCCCCCCCCTCCCACCCCCTCTTCCTTCTCTACCCCCTAATGATTTATGAAGGAAAAGGCTCTCAAGTACATTCTTACAATCTGTTCTTTCTGAATTGTAAATTGCTATTTCTAGTAATAAGGATAAGGCTAGAATCATGATGATCTTTAACAATATTAAATTTTACTTATTAGATTATTGGCTTTACTCGGTCGGTCTTAAAGTCGTCGAAAATACTGGAAGTGCACTTGACTAACACGCATCCACATATAGATTTGAACTTAAACTGATAATACGACCTAAATAATGACGTGCTACCTAAAACTAATCGAGGAGAGCTGAAAATGGTTCTTTTGACCAAAATTTTGCTTTCGATTCCCACGCGAGTAAGTTTTATCTCGACGGATTATCCTAAATGTGGTTGTGGTATTCTGTATTAACTAGCTAGCGCAATATTTAATATAAAGTGAATAGGATATAGTGGAAGAATAGATAACCTTATGATTATTCCTTACACTGCCAGTTGCAGTTTACACCTCACTTTATCTAGATCACTAAGCAGATCCGCGAAAAATATATTTAATGCCAAAGTTACTAGTGCTCTATAGGCTTCACCCGAAACTTAAACCATCGTGACACGTAACGTTATTGTCTATGGGAAAAAACCACAATTGTTGGTGATTTCGACCAAAATTACACAAACATCAATTGAAAACGCTGCTCTGTTATTTTGAACTTTCCATGAATGAACGAAAATAGGAAATTAGAAAGGTTGTGTACCTTTGTAAGTCATAAATTATCTGTATGCTATCGTAAATGAACAGCACATATTTTGAAATTGAATTACGCAAACCTTTTTTTTCTATTTTCAGGCAAATATCACTTCTTGTCTTTTAACAAATTGATAACAAGGTACTCTTTCTTTTACTTGCTTTTTAGAGAAAGAAAAAGGTTAAGTTCTTCGACAAACTGAGAGTGTACGTGAGAGGGGGTGGAGGAGGACAGGGTTACCCGCTTCATGGAGGCATTGGCGGAAATGGCGGTAACGTCTACGTGCAATGTGACGATGACATGACTCTGAAGAATTTAAAAGCCTTACATCCTTCAAAACGATTTATTGGAGGAACAGGAGCTAATAGCCAGTAATTAAGTTAATTCTATGAGTATTTTTTTTGTTCATGTACAAGTTTCACTCTTGCATGTTTTAATCTATTATCTTCAATGTAAAAGCAGTACATATTCTACAGCTATAACATGTCCTACAGTCTAGTCCCCACAATCTCTCTTTGGGATATCCAGATATCAGTTATTATTTCTAATTATTTTACATGAAATTTTTCTACTGAATATCCTTCAATCCAGTTGTATCTCTTGGTTTTTTTTGTATATCTTTGACCACCACTAGACTCTTTAAATCTGAAAGATTATCATGTTTAATGCTAGACTTTCAAAATGTTCAAATATCAAAACAAATTTTTGATAAATTTCAAGTATCCAAAAAAGTTTCTGTTTAAAGCCCACTGGCCCAAAATTATTTTTTGTGGTATAAACCTAGAATACTTCTTTGATTTTAGAAGAGTTTGTGATGAATGATCATTTATTAAAATCCCTTTCTTTTTAATGTCTACCCATCAAAAAACATTTTCACTGAATATCCAGCTAACAAAAATGTTTCTCTGTAATTTTGATTTGTCAACAATTATGCTTTAAAAAAGTAAATTATGAATGTACATCTATTAAAATATCTCTGCTAAATTTCCAGTCATCAAGAATAATTTGCTTGGTATCTATATATTGCAAAAGTTTTTCTAAAATATCCACTGACAAAAATGCTTCTTTTTCTGTGAAATCTACGTATTGAATATACATTTGTAAAGGATTATCAAAAATATTTCTTTGGAAGTTAAAACCTATTATAAATGGTTGTGTTGAATGTCCACCTTAAATTGATTCTATTAAATATTGTTATATCAAAACTGTCTCCTATGAATGTCCACATATCATAAAAGTTACTTCTAGATGTTCATCTCGAATATATATTTATTTTGAATATTTTGTTTAAAAAACTGTTTCTGTTGCATCTACGCCTATCAAAAAGTACCCCTCTTAAATGCCCACAAAATTAATAAGTATGTAAAAATAAGGAAATCAGATTTAAGATGTTATAAACAAAAAACTGTAAATTATTTGGAAGTTGGGGCAATAGGGGGCGAGTACCTTTATCCCCTAGATTAAATAAATGAGGATTTTTGCCCTACATGATAATTTTATAAGACTGATAAAAAAGAAAAACTGTGATGACAATGAACAACTTTAATTACGCACTTCCCTGGTGTTTATATTGCACAGAATTTTCGCTACACACAAAACAGTCTAAGATCATTATTGTTATTGCCATGAAATATGGTGAATCGGGAAATATTTTGTATTGATATTTATTTTTACAAGAATTTAGTAATGTGAAAGAATGAAGAGGAATACATTTTGAAGGTACTGTAAGGCAACACCAGAGGCAACATTAGCTTTACATTAATGTAAAATGTTCTGAAAATGATGAAAATCGCAACACATTACATCAATATCCATAGAGAGATTCTTACTGCTCCTTTCTCCATGGTATGGAGATTAAGGCTTCTCTAAGCAAATTCTACTATTTCTTTCTGTCTCTTGCTACTACTGCAGCATCTCCCCAATTGTTCCATTCAAAACTGTTTCTCTCCTTTTCATAAAAAAGCATGAAAATAAAAAGAGATGAAAATGAAACTGGTGCTTGATACGTGTAAGAAGTGCTTCTCGAAGACGTCTTCAAGGATATTTTGTATTTTCAAAACATCGATAGTGGTACCATTTCTGATACTCAAAGGTAGGTAATTCCACAGTGGTGGAACAGCATTATGTATAAGAGCTTGATAACCTGTTTTCTTTTTCCAAGGAAAATTTATTCTAAAAGGAGTGTCAGTCTAAGGGCTCTGTGTGTTTATCTTTTTCTTTAGGAGGAGAGTTCTTCAAGGGCCAACTGGTGAGAATGCAGTCATCAAAGTACCCTGTGGTGTATGCATTGAGGATGACTCGGGGAAGCTTCTAGGTAAAACATTTGTCCTTTCATTTTCTATATTTTCAAACAATTACTTTCTGGCACAATCATATCCTCTTAACCTGTCTGATTTACACCAACTCCAGATCTTTTCTATCCCCTGCCACTACTATTTCCGACTTCTTCATGAACAATCTCCCCTCCAACATTATCACCTTCCTCTGCAACAGCAACCTTTTCCCCTTGATTTAATATCCCCACACCCCCACCCTTTCCTATCTCACATCCCTCTCCTTCTTACCACCTTTTCTTCTACAAATTATTTTCTATAAAATTTTCACTTCCCTCCATCCTTTCTTCCCTTTCCAATCATCTCTTTCCTAGCTTTTGCACCTTGATTATTTAAAACCCTCTTGGCACGTTTGACTCTGACTGTCGCGGTGCCATTAAACCTCATCAAACCAAACCAAACCAAACCTTGGGCACAATTGGACCAATGCTGCTGAGGTTTTGTTCTCCCCCCTCCCTTCCCATAACTATCCAAACAACCTGTATTTTCATTCCAAGAAAGATTATTAGTTTTCCTAAATTAAAGAACTTCAATATTTTGGATTTTTTTTTATTTGAGACTTTTATTACATGCGCTTTGTTAGTAATTAAGTGCAAGTTGAAAAGTAGACAGGGTAAATACAGTATGCTCAATAAACTTACAATAAATAGAATTTCATAGATTAGTTAGAAATGCATTTAAAGAATGAAGATTACTTATACACTACAAATTAGTTGTAACTCTTGACAGTTATTAATATGAAATTTAGATCTTTTAGTGAAGAAATTCAACAACTTCTAAATATTGACATCTATAGGGAGGAAAAAGCATTGCAACCTTCTTTTTTCTAGCCCTATTCAGTTTCTGAGTTGAAATGAAAGAGTGAAGCTTATCATTGTTCCAATTGTTGTCGCCAAGAAATACGATGAAATGGGGAATAATTGTGTATTGATCTTTATTTTTGCGAGAATTTAGTAATGTGTGGAAAGAATAAAGGGGAATAAATTATGAAGGTACTGTAAGGCAACACCAGAGGCAACATTAGCTTTACATTAATGTAAAATGTTCTGAAAATGATGAAAATCGCAACACATCACATCAATATCCATAGAGAGATTCTTACTGCTTCTTTCTCCAGGGTATTGAGATTGAGGCTTCTCTAAGCAAATTCTTCCATCTCTTTCTGTCTCTTGCTACTACTGCAGCTTCTCTCCAGCTGTTTCATCCAAATTTGTTTGTCTCCTTTTCTACCACTCTTCTCCATGTAGTCTTAGGTCTTCCCTTCTTTCTTCTACCTTCTGGTGATGGATATTCTGGCAGAGTTTTCTTCGTCCTTTCTTAATACATGACCCAACCATCCCCATCTTCTCTTAAATACCTCCTTGCTTATCTCCACTGTGCCTGTTCTTTCATATAGTTCTTCATTGGTGACTTTCACTGGCCATATAATCATCATAGATAAATAGGGTCCATTTAAAAAGAATTGGAAGTTTTCAGGCCTATTTTTCCAGTTAAAAAACAGTTAAAGATTTTTACGGATTATTTTTCATTATCCATTTCTGCTTGTAATAAAAACACTCTTTAAGGTATAGATTGTTGTAACTACTGCTATTTAAACCTGTGGCTGTATGGGTTTCTTCAAATCTTTTTTTTTTTTTTTTAACCCAGGAGATCTTAATGTGCGAGGTCAGAAGGTGTTGGTTGCAAATGGAGGGCCAGGTGGAAACCAAAGGAACAATTGGTGCGGACAACGGGGGCAAATACAAAATTTGAATTTGGTATTGAAGCTTATTGCAGATGTGGGGTTTGTTGGGTAAGAAGATGCACATTTGTTTCGTGATTTCTTTACATTGCGATTTTTTTTTTTTTCGTCCTTAATTTTCTCCGAGTTCGTTCTGATTTGGGTGACTTTACTTTGAATTTTCTTACACATGAATACAACATGTTTAGAAAGAAATGTGTGTATGTTAGTTTGGAATTCTTAGAACTTTGTCTCCCTCTCAAATGAGATTCCTGCAGAAACTGAAAATGATGTACAGGTTGATCAGATTATTATCTTTGATATTTTGTTGATAAAAAAAAATATTGTAAAAAAAGTCTGCCTTTTTTTTTATTCTGTCAAAATTGTAGTAATATACATGTAGTGTTTCTGTTCCTGTTCCTAGAATTCATTCATGAAAAATAAAAAGAGTATTGTAGCGCAATACTGGAAGGCTGAGTTTTCATCAGACCTACCTTGTTTTTGTAAGAAAGAAGATGTCTACTTATATATTTCTGGCAGGGGAGGAAATTATAGAGGACCATGTTACCAATGGGCCCAGCAAAATGGGAAAAAAAGGGGTGAAATTCAAAAAATGAAAAAGAAAGAGGAAAAAAGGTGTGAAAAAAGGAAAGACAGAAACACAATTTTCTTCTTAAGATATATTCACAAACTAGCTATTCTTTAAAGGCCACCAAATTGATATTTCATGTTGGAGTTAAGTATTTGGTTTACTCACATAAATGGTTTGCAATGCATTATGGTCCCAAAAAATGAAATATTAAAACAATATTCACATCTTTCCAGTTTTATGCAAAAATCACTGTTTGAATACTCCACTTTATATAGTGTATAAAGACTTGTTATATCATTTGTAGATTTCCAAATGCAGGGAAGTCAACATTATTGAAAGCTTTATCAAGAACAGAGCCGAAGATTGCAGATTATCCATGTGAGTTGATTGTTTTCATTTTGAAGTGGTTTTTGCTTGGGTTTCAGTTCAGGATCTAAAAACATTGTTCAAAAGGATTAGTTTAGCAAATGTTAATTTTTTGGGGAAGGATGAAAAGAGAAATTGATTGGGGATTGAAGATAAAGCTGTTTTTCATGATCCAGGTTTCATTGTCATATATATGATAGAGGACTATTAAAGAAACAATTTAGTTTAAAAATCAGGTTCATATCGTATTCACTTAGGAGTTAATCACATTTCAAAGATTTCACCACTGTTGAAAAGTACAGTGTACAACATGATGTCACAAAGGCAGATCCAAGACAATATTTGTGTTTGGTTATTATTATTTATTTTTTTATAAAACACACTGGTAAAGTATTTGAAATGCAATTACTCCTAAATGAAAAAGATATTAACATGATTTCTTACCAAGTTGTTTCTTTATGTTTGTCTATTATATATATCAAAATGAGTACAAAATTCTTCCGTTTTTTTTTTTGTTAGAAAAGTCTCAATTTCTAGTATAATATTTTAAAAGGATTAGTCTATAATTTAATAAACATCATCAAACATGAAAAAAAGTATTTTTATTGGTGAGCATGCAAAGCATAATGCGAACCTATGTAATAGCGATTTCATCCATCCTGGCCGCCACAGTTTTGCCTAAGATTTCCTCATAAATGTTATAAGTTTTTTGAGAATTTCTCAGAAAATGTTAAAGTTTCTTTAGAGTTCCTTAGAAAAAGTTTGCATGAAATTTGCTACAGTGTATGAACTGACAAAATTCTTAACTTAGTATTCTCAGTCAGGGAGTGTGACAGGATGTGACTGCATATGGACATGGGAAGGGATGCCATGTAACATTGGATGGGATCCATGTGGGACATAGGGTGGGATGCTACATATGTGGGTCATAAGATGGAATACCATGTGGGTCATATGGTGGTGGGACATATGGTGGGATGCTACATATGTGAGTCATAGGATGGAATGCCATGTGGGTCATATGGTGGAATGCCATGTGGGACATATGGTGGAATGCCATGTGGGACATATGGTGTAATGCCATGTAAGAGTTATGGTGGAATGCCATGTGGGACAAGAGATGGAATGGGATGTCATGTGGGACATGGGGTGGGATGACATGTGGGACATGGAATACCATGTGGGACTTAGTGTAAGATGCCATTTTTAAAGTTGCAAGCAGGGTCATATGATATGGGTGTCAATTTGCATGGCATGCGAACCATGACAGCATTTACCGTTCTAGTTAAATTATCTGTTATATCATATCTCTATTTATCTGTGTAATTTCTATTTGTACCACAAGTTATGACATTGTTGAATTGTAAACTGTATATTTTCCTTCTTATTTTTCCTTAGTCACAACAGTCAGTCCCCAGATTGGTATGCTACAATTTGAAGACCTAAGGCAGGTAAGGAAAGAAATTCAAAAGATTTAAGAAAATGCTCGTTAACTTTTTATTTTCGTTTCACCTTTCTCTTATTATGTTTTGTTTCAGACAATTTGTAATTATCACATTGTACCTTACTTTGTATGTGCAAGTGTAGGCTAGAAAAAGCCATTTTAACAATAGATTATTATTTGTGAAAACAAAAAAAAATTCTTATTTTAGTGGGCAGGCTTCATCATGTACCATTTATATCTCAACTGAAGTTAAAATGATGGAATCAATTTTGTTTTGAAGCAACTGTAACTTATGACATATTTTGGGTCATTTTTCACATAAGCTTAGCAGATTTAATGTTTTAAAAAAAAGAAAACAATTCATTTTAAAGAAATATTATTAACAATTATTAGCAATTATTAACAATTATAAACAATTCTTTTTCAATTCTTTTTTCCCAAAATAATGTTTTGAAAAGAAAGGGAACGATTAGTTTTTAGTGGGCTGGCTTTATGATGTACTATTTATATCTCATCCGAAATTAACATGATGGAATTAATTTTGTTTTGAAGCAACCGTAACTTTGACATTTTTTGGGTCATTTTTCAGATAAGCTTAGCAGATTTGCCTGGACTGATTGAGGGCGCTCACTACAATGTTGGAATGGGTCATAAATTTTTGCGACATGTGGAGAGAACAAAGCTGTTGCTTTTCGTAGTTGACCTTTGCGGTTTTCGACTGTCACATAAACACTTCTACAGAAATGCATTTGAAACTGTTATGCTTCTAAATAAGGTAGGAGTGCAATGTTTCTGTCTGAAGAAGTATTTAATGTGCAGAAATTAAACTTTTACAATGCATCTTGAACACTTGAAGACTCTTTATGGTAGTAGCACAGAAAATGAGACAGTGTAACAAAATTCCATCTCGAAAGTAAAACATAATTTCATCAAAACCAGTAAAAAATTGGCCATTTAATATCTTTTTCAATTTTCAGGCTTTATTTTAATAAATTATGCAAATTTTAGGTCAATTTGTGACATCAGAAGGAGAAAAGACTATGAATTTCCTGATGGTAATTAACCGTTTTTCAATCCTTCATCATTGTTTTGTGAATGGGGTCAGTTGAATATGACCAACAGGTTTTGAATCTCCATCACACCTCAGTCAATATTAAACAGGAGAAAGCTGTCTGATGATTTGCAGTGACTGGTATTTAAGATGTAAATTTAGATAATTAAGGTAGTAACACACTGAACACGACGCGGCGAGGGATTTTTTTTAGACAATCATACAAGAAACAAATATCATAAGCTGTTTTGACTTTTTGTTTACACACGATGAAGTTTACAGTTGAGGCTCTCTTATGATACTGGAAAATTTGTTTGAAATGCTTTTTTGTTCAAACTGTGGAGAAATTTGCTTTACTTGGGCGTGATTTTCTGTCGCGACGCAAATTTGACTTAATTGGGCGTAGAAAGGCCCTTTCAATCAATTTTCAGTTATCATCTGAATAGCTATGGGATGACGATGCTTCTCTGAAAACAAGAGGTCAAAATGTTTCTCTTCCTATGTTTTATTCAATTTTGTTTAAAAAATTGCTCGCCGCGTCGCATTCGGTGTATAACGGCCTTTACAGTAAAAACTTCCAGCTGTATTCTCTTCAAACATACTTTGATAGCATACATTAAAAATTCTTTAAACCTTTGTTTATGATTTTGTCATAATTTAAAGGTATATGTACAGGTAGCAACCACTTTGCATAAATTCATACATTTGCATAAATTGATACAAATGCCCTTCATAAATATTTACCACAAACACTTTCTGACAAAATCGATCCCAAAATGTGACAAATCCGGCTTATTTGTAGTTCTTCAAATGTATGCTCATTACGTATTGGTTTTTTGTGGCGTAAGGATAAGACAGAACAACACTAACATTATGTGAAAGATTCAATGTACCATACAGTAATACTTACAGCCCAACGTAACAAGTGGAGTTCACCAATCATAAAGAAATAATGGATCGGAATTTGTGTCGATATTTCCTCTTTATCTGCAAGAAAATTCCTTAAAATAGTTAGCATATCGCTAACTAAGCGATATTTTGATGTCTGATTCAATGAAACTGATGTTTTGAAGTAGCCTAGGTCAATGTAATACTGGAAGTTATAGTTATGCATTGTAGGCCTTGCTGTGTCCTTATTCTTACATCAAATGCCTTTTTTGAATAGTAGAAATCCAGCCGTTTCTTGGGCTTCATTTTTCACTTAATCACGAATATTTCAGAAACGAGTTGAAATGTTTGAAAGATGTATATTAATAAAATGTTCAGAAAATTAAAAGGAATATATTTATGGCAAAATTGCTACTTGTTATACACCTGTAAAGACCATTCTGTTCAGAATGTAAAGCTCTTTTTGATGATTGTAACTGTCCATATACCTTGAAGGAGATATTCAAGTCTTATTAGAAAAGACTAAATTAAGACTAGTTGTAATAAAACTTTCTTACATTCCTAAATGGTTTCAAGGGCCACGCACCCCAGAATTAGAGGGTTTAGATGCTTAAACATTCCTGCAGCATCAAGCGCGAGATGTCTTTGTTATTGGTTCTATTTTTCTTTGGTCTCTGTTCACCTGGTACAGTAACACTAACACAGCATAGAAAGTACACTTACCACAAGGCCTAATGTTAAGCCTAACGACAAAAGTTGGCAAACGTGACTGTACAAAAACATTTACTAAACTCAGTTTGGCAAAATATGATCGCTAATGCAATGGATCCAAACAAAATTCGCTAATATATCTGGCTCAACTACAAAAGATGCCAAGATTTAAAAAAACAAATATTAATTCTAGGCATAAAAACTTGATAACCAAGCGGTTTGTTTGTTCGTTGCTTGTACACACAATCACTGATGTGATAAATTGTACAAAGTCAGCTGAAATCATAAGTCATTTCAGATTTGAATATTCATATCAATGATGCTCCATACATTTGTGTGTCAGACTAGTGTATGTAATAAATGCGAGTCTCGCAGAAAGTGAAAGAAAGTGGAGTGGCAGCACCTTTTTTTTTGGCATGCATGGCCCTATAAAAACCATTAGATATGCCAATAAAGTAGTCAAAACAGGATCTAGTAAGGTAATTGAAATTAAATAAGAGGTTCAGCGGCTTAGTGGTTAAGGAGTCATGTTCATATTCCAAAGGTACCGGGTTCGATTCCCATCGTGAGCACTGCATTGTGTCCTTAAGCAAGACACTTTACTTGCTTTAGTCCACTCAGCTGTAAAATGAGTACCAGCACTGCTGGGGAGTTAATCTGTGATGGACCAGTGTCCCATCCAGGGAGAATCATGTACTCTCATCCACTTGTGCCATTTAAAATGGGGATAAGCACAGGCTCTATGAGCCTAATGGCTTGGATGGATTTAACTTTAATTGTAATTTACAAAGTGATCCAATGAATGAAGAATAAAAATTTATTTTTCTTAAAATACATTCACAATTGTTCAGGAAGTACAGATGAGGGCACCAACCTTTACAGTGGAATAACCAAAGCAGTCATTTTGATAAAACTACTTTTTTTGTGGCTCAAATCATTGGATAATAAGTCTGTAAATTAGTAAAACAGAATAATAACAATAAAATAAAAACTTAGTTTATTTTTCTTGAAAATATATAACAATTGACTACATTACTACTGTACTTTCCATACCAGTCACTTCTACACATATGAAACAGAACTTATAACTCTTAATGATCTGAGATATTGAAATAGTTTCTTAACCAGTCTGGGAGACTAAGCTAATAGACGTCCAGCAGCCATTTTGTTCCTATTTTGCGATAAACATGTACAGAAAGATTAACTTTGAGACTATTATGTTATATAGATTGTAAGATGTTGTGATGTCTAATTGTATTTCTTAGAATCTGCCATCTCAACAACAAAATTATACTGTTACAAATATTTGGATTGATAAAATAACTGTTTCACACCTAAAAGCCTAGCTTTCTTCTTGATTTTTCCTCATATTTCAAAAACAGCATGGTAAACATTTAAAAGGAAATGGATAATATTTAGCTATGAAAACAATTAATTTTTGCCGGGCAAAGAAATTTTTTGCAGAGGTATTTAAATTTTAAAAATTATTAGCACTACATAAGGCTTAAACGTTAGTATAGCAATGCATCATGGAAAATATCACAAAATGGTGATGTCCATGTCACGAAAAGTTCCTCATTGAAGGAAGCGTATGGCTCCTTATTTTAGGACATATCCCGGATAGTTAACTGTTTTGTTTCCTTTAAAGCCCTCCACGTTAGGATGTACTTGCTGACTCCTAAACTACTCCTTAAAAATGCCTGTAATTGGAGAATAGGCACTAGCTTAGTTGGTAGAGCTCATGACTGAGATGCTGGAGGTCCTGGGTTCAAGGCTCGGTCAAGTCTTACTCCATTCTTCCACAGCTATGCAGACAAATTCGCCAAAAATCAAAGCGGAAGCATTTCGTCTGCAGTTCCTACTCCTCATTCAGCTGTCGAGAGAAGTGACAATGGTTGAATGGCGCACACAGTCTTTCACCATTATTTTTGAATTAGGCCTGTAATCATGTATGTGTGCTTAGAGCTTTTCTTATGTGTGTTTTGTACATTGTACACTGTTTCTTCTTTTCTGTTCTCTGTAGGAGCTTGAGCTGTACAAACCAGAGCTAGTCAGTAAACCAGCCATTCTTGCCCTCAACAAGATAGATGTGGATGGTGCGGAAATAAATGTGAAAGAAACACTTGACCTTTTAGAAGATGGTAAGTCTTGTTGCGAAAAACTTGTTTTACTTTTAATTGTAAGGAGATAGATAATCTATTCACAAACAGGAATGTACTGAATAGCATGATGAATATTCACAATAATAGCTTCATTTTCTGTCAAGCTAGAGAAAATTAATCGGGTAGAATATGGAGCAGTCAAAAAGACCAGAAATGTACAACTAGACTGGTTCGCTCAATTGGTAGAGCACCCACTTTCCAGCCGGAAGGTCGTGGGATTAATCCCTGGCCAGGTCATACCAAAGATTTCCTAAATGGCACCTGCTGCCCTCTTGCTTGGTGATTAGCATAAAGGATGGGAGCGGGGTAATAGTACAGGCTTGTGCACCCTTGGTGGTTGCCACCTCGTTTTATTTTAAGCCCTTTAAGCATGCAACATGTGTGGATTCAGCACTATATAAGAACACAGTATTAGTATTAGAGTAGGTTGCTATGTTTTTTTGTAGTAAAATATGTTGTACATTGCCCATAAAGAGTATATTGATTCAAGCATGGGCATTCCTATAACCTTCTACTAATATAAAGTACACAAGGTCAGACTGCAAAGCAAAACATTTCTCATCATTGACATGATAGATATAATAAAGTGCATATTACTTTGTACTACAAGCCATTGCCAAGCACATTTTTTTTTCAAAACAGTGCCATCAGGCATTTGTTCCTTCAGTGTCAATTTCAATGGATTGAAAAATATTAAACAGAAAAAAATTGCATGGATTGTTCATGCCAAAAAGTTTATTTTGAAGCCTACCCGCACCCAACACCTGAGTTAATCCTGAAAACTCAGGTATGGCAATTACCAACCAGACTTTCTATTCAGTGTATTGTGTTTCCACTCCTAACAATGATTGTTTATCTGCCATTCCCATGCACACCACAGTCAAGTAGCCCAAGGTCATTTGTGTGTATAAGATTACAGAAGCCAGTGCTACGTAATCAGGGCACTTTTGTGCTTGAAATAACTCATCCGTGTTAATTATCTTAGTGGGAGAAATTTGTTTGCAAACTGGTGATAAATAGTTGTGTATTATATGCCTGAGGTGATGTGTGCATTAGCTGTGAATGATTGACGGACCATTTCTCCTAAGGAAAGATATTACTTTATGTTGTTGCTACAAAACCTGTCCATAGATCTTTAAATGCATCCTATAGAGGGATTTCATCATGTGACTCTAACTCAACTGGACTCCATTTTGCAGGGCAGCGGTATTGTTACATACTAACCTACAAGTACCACTTCAGTGAATTTTACTAAATGCATTTTTTTGATTGCTTCCGATTTTTCTTCATATTTTACTTAAGTTTTATATTTTCACCAGGTATACAATAACGTTAATGCCAGCTGATTGCTCGTTATACACAGACAAAGCCTACATACCTGATATAAAGTGCTCATTGCAAATCCTAGTGTGAACGGTAGGCTGAAGCTGTCTTGTTGTACAGCAGAAACCCACTTCAAACGTCAATCAAGATCAGATAAAAATTGAGAAAATATTTTTGATTCCCCCGCACACATCTATTAGTGCAACCAACAGCACAGCAAGATTCTGGCATAATTATCTTACAAAAATAATCTTATATAACATCATGGAAATGTATGTAAGTCTAATTAAGTGTACAGCAGAAGACAGTGGTATTGCTCGACAAAATGGCGATGTAAACAAAGTCATTTGACGGTGTGACTTCAGCTGAAACACCTTATTGGCTAGAAATAACTGTGGTGTTTGTTAGTTTATGTTGAGACAATACATTCCAAGACGAGGTGTGGTGATGTTTGGAAATTGCAACATGATTTCAATTAAGAAAAGATTGATAGATGTATGTACTTTTTTTTCTTTCAGAAAATAACATGGCAACCCATGCAAGCGATCAAAATGATGACGATCAATTATTGCAAAACATTTTCCCATCTCAACCAATTGAATTCAAAGACACTGTCGTTATATCAGCAGAGAGAGGTGATGGGCTGGATCATCTTAAAGACGAGGATGCGGGAAGTTATTGATGAAGCAGCAGAGGAAGAAAGATTGCAAGAACGTGAAAAGGTGGAGAAAGTCAGTTAGCAAAAGTCGCATGAATTGGAGGCTGATTCTGAGGATAAAACATATAGGGGCGGAAGTTGAAAATCATTTTCAGCTGAGCATCCTTTTGGCTGTGTGAAAGTGTTTGCAATAGACTATTGATTGGCATGGGGCAATGAGATGTGGTCATTTGACAAATTTGAATCAAAAACAAAATGTCAGACTATAGCAAGACATCAATTTGATTGGAAACCAGTTGAATCTGGCACTGGTTTGTGAATGTAGTCTTGTAGTTTCTTGAGGGGAATGTTGTGTGCAAATCGAACTTTGGTGAGGGAGAAACTGTGAAGACCTAACAAAACGTGACAATTGTAACAAAATGTCAGAATTGCACCTGGATAAATAATCTTGAATCTCAATTATCCACATATCAAGTGTCTGCAGATCTTTTGTATTAGTTTTATTTCCTCTACTATAATTAATATTCAAGAATTGTTTTCAACTTCAAAGAAAACGTTTAGTAATTTTTTTCACATTTTGATCAACAAAATCATGCTTTAATTGAGGGATTGCCACATTAGTTGTTCTGCTCTTAAAGTTTTATGATACATAACCAGGTTTAAATTTTTGTCTTTATTTTCTTTATTCTGAAAACCTTAGTTGTTTGGAAGTTGGTGCTGAGTATCATATTAGCAATGGATGAAGTCCTTATTGTTGTTATTTTGATTAGAGAGTGGTCTAATTTGCTACAGTAAGTTTGTGGTTTGATTTGCTGGAACAAATTTTTGAAACAAGTCATGATCAATTATTTCAATTTGTTGCCTTTTTACCATATTAGTGATTAATAGATAAGAGTTATAACTTGAAATGAGAGTTGAATAATTTATAATAAGAACTTATGCCACTGTTCCCTTGTCTTTACAAACTCTGGTGGTGCACTGTACTGCACATATCCCTATGAAAAACAAAAGTCAAAACTTGGATATTCTGGTTAGCTATACCTGACTAAAATGATGATTGCGCAATGGAGATATGTAATGAAGCAGTTATAAGAATAATTAACCCTTACTCTACCTGCGTGGCGATATTATCGCAGTTTTGGGTGCTTTGACTCTGCCTCCCAGGTGCATTTTCAAAAAAGTGCTGGTAGAGTAAGGCTTAATCAACCCGTGACAAGTGCGCCAACTCGAAAACATATGCAGCATAGGCCTGGTGGGTGGCCCACGGGGTCACTGAAGCGGAACGAGCCTAACTTTGCTGCACGGAAGACAGAGTACCTTTCAATAATTAGCCTGTTCTCTACCACGCGACAATATTATCACCGTTTTGGGGGCCCAGTCTTTGACTCCGCCTCCCAGGCGCACTTTCAAAAAAGTGCTGGTAAAATAATGGACAAGCAGAGATTAGTAATAAATATGAAACTGATATAAACAAAAAGTTGCTTCGTGTTGTATTATTGTGTGTGACACACGTGTATTGTCTTCTGAATTTTCAAGCGGAATTTGTACTAGGGCTGCTACAATATGTTGATTATCGCGAGATAGTGGTAGTGTGAAAACTACTTTAACCAACATGTCGTGATATGCCATTTTCACATGTAAACTGTATATAAAGTTAAACTTTATCAAACAGAATTTTAGAAATATTTCAAATGAATGAGATTTCAACAGAATATTTGCAGCAAATCTGATTAATTCTTTGATGCTTCCTTTCCTTTGATCATTGGTTTTATCAGATCTGCCTGCTGAAAACCTATAAGCAATTTTCAGAAATGAATAATCATAATATAGATATGGTGATATGTTGTGATATTTTTGTCGATGATAATCGATATCTGGTTTTACCCATATTGTATTGTACTTCTCTCTATGACTTTTTTTGTATATTGAATATAATTGATCTTGGGCTTGGAGTTTGTATCTACAGTGTTTATTCTAGAATACAGATATTGGATAATGAAACCTATACCCCCCCCCAAAAAAAAAATTAATAATAATACTGATACTAATACTAATACTACTAACTAACTAACTAACTAACTAACTAACATTTAAATAAATAAATAAATAAATCAATAAATGAATAGTAATAATGATAATAATAATAATTGAATAAATAAAATCCTCAAGTTTTGCCCAAAAGGGCCAAAAATATTGAAGTTTGGACTTTAATCTACAACTTAAACCAAAATCTCCCATATTGGATGTATTTTTATAGGGATTCAACCCCAATAAACGAAAAGCTAGACATACCCCTGGTCACCCCCTTCCCTGTTCTACTCCAAACACATATTCTTTTTAACTGTTTTTATCTACAATTAAGTGCACCTTTCTGAATGAGGTGAACCGTTATAAATCTTGCAGTTTGTAACTTTAGTTGATATTACATCATGATGGTATTAATTTACAGATATAAAAGGTAAGATTCTCGATCATGGACCAGTGTCATAGTATAGGATCATGGATCTCAGGGGGCCCTGTTACAATTGCACTGGTAAATTAAGTTTCCATCAAGTTTGTTGCAAATTGAGACAATTTCAATTTTCAGGAATTCTTCAATTTTCAGGAAATCTCCTTCAATTTTAAGGAAAACTTCAGTTTTCAGAAATCTCCTTCAAATTTTGAAAACCTTCAGTTCTCAGAAAATCTTCAATTATCAGGAAATCTCCTTCAAATTTTGGAAAAACTTTAATTCTCAGGAAATCTTCAATTTTCAGGAAATCTGCAATTCTTAGAAAATCTTCAATTTTTAGGAAATCTCCCTCAAAATTTTGGGAAATCTTTAATTCTCAGAAAATCTTCAATTTTCAGGAAATCTTTAATTCTCAGGAAATTTTCAAGAAATTTTCAAGAAATCTTTAATTTTCAGGAAATCTTCAATTTTGGAGAAATCTTTAATTAGAAATATTGCTAGAAGGTCAACTTGAACCTCTAATTATTCAAAATCATGGTCACTTGAAGGCTCCTCCCCCTCCAACACACACACACACACACCCAGACATATAGGAAGTCCCATCCGGGGACATGCATTTTGAATCATCTTATCATGGACATCTTCCTTGGACTTTATTTTTAGCCTAATGAGATGTTAATTGATGCAATGATCACAATTTTAAGACACATTTTTATTAACACTCATCGTTTTCTTTTTGGTTTAAAACAGGAATTTTCTCTACATACTAACTGGATACACACATGTGTATGTCCTCCAACCGGGACCACCACATATAAGATACCAATCGCAGACACACATGATGTGTTCAAAGTTCATTTGCCCAATACTGAATCACATAACTGAGGAGATAGATGCTAGAATATCTTACTATGAGAATATATGTAAAGACACATATTTTGAGACACAGCCTGCACAGAACCAACTAAATGAGGACAGCAATGAAAATGCGTAATAATTCAGGTGACATATTGTTTCACCCTGGAGAGCCCAATTCTGCAAGAATACCAGCCGAGGACATCCCTGATTGTTGGTAGGTTGTCCCTGATTGGAAGGTGTGTTTTTATATAAATGTCCCCGTTTGAGACCGCATGCACACACACAAACACTTGTCAGAAGTTGGCTACGCCACTAATTAGCAGAATTGGCGCTACCATATGTTAAAGGAATATTCCCGTGTATTTTCATTGTGATAGATAGATCACTAATGAAGAAACAAATTGGTGAAAAATCCATCTTGATATCTTATTCTGTTAAGTAGGAGTTATGTCATATCAAAGATTTCATCAATGTGTTGAAAATGAACTCGCTGTGTAAAATGGGATGTGCAATTTTTCAATGCATTTCTTAAAAAAATGATATATATATTTTTCTTTTATTTAGAGTAGGTATATACATGTAGGTATTAAAGTGCATGTTATACCCAATCTCAATTATTAAACAGAAATATTTTCACTAATTGAGAAAAAGGCAAATAAGCTTCAAAAAATACAGAAAAATTGTCTTGTATCTGCAATAAATTCGTTGTCCTGTAGGCCTGAGGTGAATGCAGGAAGACTTTCTCAGTTACGTCAATCAAAACTGGTAATTCCCTGTTAAAAACAACTTCACACATGCCATAGTGTTGGTAAACAACTTCACACTTGCAGACTTATTATTTTGCATACTCGTCCATGCAAATCGAAAACGTATGAATATTATGAACGACTGTGCGACTTTAGACTATGATGATGCCATTAAAGTTTGAACAATATCACCGCAAAATAAACAATTGAATGATTTTCTTTTATGAAACAGGAAGTACAAAAAGTAAGTGAAGAACAAGAGCAGTGACATACTTCATAAAAGTTTCTGCATTTCCCGGATGGTTAAATTCAACAATTATGGTTCTTCTGGAAAAGCTTTTCAGAGATAAAGGCAAACTATCCAAAACAAAGAAGCAAATTTGAGTCATCCCTAAGATGACCACATAATTTTATGTTTGGATGTCTTATACCAGCCCAGTTTAAGTGTGATTCCCCTTCTCATCAAGGTCCCCTTCCTCTTCCAATCAGGGTCCCCTTCCTATTCCCATCAATATCCCCTTCCCCCTACCCATCAGGATCCCCTTCCTGTCAGGGTCCCCTTCCCATCAGGGTCCCCTTCCCGTCAGGGTCCCCTTCCCGTCAGGGTTCCCCATCCCGTCAGGGTTCCCCTTCCCGTCAGGGTTCCCCATCCCGTCAGGGTTTCCCTTCCGTCAGGGTCCCCATCCCATCAGGGTCCCCTTTCTGTCAGCTTCCCCTTCCTGTCAGGGTCCCCTTCCCATTAGGGTCCCCTTCCAGTCAGGGTCCCATCCCGTCAGGGTCCTCTTCCCGTCAGGGTTCCCCTTTCCGTCAGGGTTCCCCATCCCGTCAGGGTCCCCATCCCATCAGGGTCCCCTTTCTGTCAGGGTCCCCTTCCCCCTTCCTGTTCAGGGTCCCCTTCCCATTAGGGTCCCCTTCCCCTTCCCATCAGGGTCCCTTCCTGTCAGAGTCCCCTTCCCCCTTCCTGTCAGGGTTCCCACTTCCTGTCAGGGTTCCCCCTTCCTGTCAAGGTCCCCTTCCCATCAGGGTCCCTTCCCCTTCCTGCCAGAGTACCCTTTCCCCTTCACGCCAGGGTTCCCTTTCCTGTCAGGGTTCCCTTTCCCGTCAGGGGCCCCTTTCCATCAGGCTCCCCCTTCCCGTCAGGTTCCCCTTCCCGTCAAGTTCCCCTTTCCCTTCCCGTCAGGGTTCCCTTTCCCGTCGGGTTCCCCTTCCCATCAGGGTCCCCTTCCCGCCAGGGTCCCCCTTCCCGCCAGGGTTTTCCTTCCTGTCAGGGCCCATCCCATCAGAGTCCACATTCCCTCCAGGTCCCCCATCCCACCAGGGTCCTCCTTCCCGTCAGGGTCCTCCTTCCCGTCAGGGTCCTCCTTCCTGTCATGAAAATCATGTCAGTCACTGTGGCACTATACAGGTGTAGGAAGCTTTCGAAAAATGGAGGGGGGGGCACGACTTATTGTGGGCACTTTCCATGCCGTATGCATATGTCTCACCCAGTCTGTAGAAATAATTAGTGAGCCCAAAACAAGAAAGTAAAAGGGGCATTTCATTTTGAAAGGCATTGCGCCTAATCCTCGCTACAAATTTTCAGTCTTTTCACCAGCAAGAACCTTCATTTCGGCGGGTATGTCTTTTAGACTGCTAAAAGCAATTAAGAAAGCCATTTCAGATAGTTCAGTGATTTTACGCATCAGTGATTACACTCATATACCCACAATGGAACTTATTATGAAGAGCCAGGTATTGTGGATTTGATTACTGCAGGGCCAAGTCATTCATGTAATGTGGGGCTGTGGATTAATTTGGACTTTTAAAAGAAGGTTTTTATCAGTGAGTTATAAATACTCCAGTGAGTTTGGATGCATTGGACTAAAAATTCATAGCCAAAGTTATTCATCATGGGACACTTTAGCCATATTTCAAAAAATAAAAAGTGTGCACACATTCCACCACTTCTTACACCTTTGACAGTAATTGAGGGGCACTTTTCATATTTAGTCAAGAAGGGGCACATTTGTTATTTTTTTAAAGTGGAAGGAGGGGACATTTAACCGGTTCTGCAACACCGATGACTATATACCCATGTCTGTGTGGAGGTGGTAATTATTTCATTTTCAGATGCGGTGATGACTGGATGATGGGAAAATCGCAAGTGTTCTTTCAAGTAGATCTATAGGATAATTTTTGGATAGGCCTATGTTTAAGGTTGTGATTACGTAAGGTTTAAATTCAGGAAAGATGTAGACCACACATTGAACTTATGTGCACCCCATGTATGCGTCATAGGCATCCAATTAACTCCAGGGCCATCAGAATGATTTTAAAAGCAGGGGAGGGGGACTGAATGTTGAAAAGACGTCTAAACTTAACTCAATGGGGAAAAAATAGCGCTCGGGCATTGCTCGCCATGTTCGGGCCCCCAAATATCGATTTTTCCATAGAACCCAAATCTTGATTTTTGCTCAGGCTCGTGGGGTTTAGCCACCCTTCCTAATCCCATCATATTGTTACGCCACTGATCTTGCTGGTTATTCTGTTATTGGTGTTATAAGTCCTCTTTCATATAAGATGGACATGCCTGACCACTGAACCAATCCTTCAAAATAATCATCATATTTCAATTCAGCATTCTTTGGTCACTAAATGGTGCAGTGCTGCATTCGACACTGCAATTGACTTGAAGGTAAGGTCAAAGGGAAATGGGAGACAACTTCCCGGTTGATTCTTTCTTGCACGTTGGGAAGATAAAATTGGGAAATGTTTATTAAAATTCTAAAAAAATGGTCAAATTGAGGGAAAATTTTGGAAAAATTAGGCAATATTTCCCCAAAATTGAAGGAATTTTCGGAAAATGAAAGAAATTTACCGAAAATTTTACGCGATTTCCTGAAAATTGAACGAGATTTCCTAGGTTTGTTTGATGGAAACTTAATTTACCTGCTGCGATTTTCCCACTTGTAACCTGGAATATTTGGGGTTCTTGCCTCATGAGGTGACACTTCCTACGCCCCTGGTGTAGGCATACCCACAAATCAATACATTATTTTTTTGGTACAAAATTTTAACCTTGATCGCGTTGCCACCCCCACCTCCCACTGAGAAGATTATTATTTCCCTAACAATGTAATCATGGCTACGCCAGTGGTAACCCCCCTCATAGGCTTAGGAAGCTATTTTGAAGTGGGGCAAAGTGGGTCTTAAAGATTAGGAACTTTTTTGTGTTATGATATTTTTGCGCGCAAATCCGAGCGCGTAGCGCGAATTTGGCGCATGGAATCCAGGAGCCCGCTTAGGCCCGGCCAGGGGGCGAAGCCCTCGGAAGACTTTCAATTTGAGCAGTTATCAAGATTTTTGAGGACCGTAAATGTTTTCCTTGTCCAGAAAAGTCACTATGTTACGTATATTACGTCCATTGGTGGAGGAAGGTAAGTGTTTGTGAAAAATCTAACAACATGTGTGGAATCTTGGAATCGATAATTTCATAGATAATCCATCCTATTTACAACATTGATAGTAAATACAGTTTATTCATTCACGTGGCTTAGCTAAGAAGCGCTGCCTTCTCTTGTTGCTGAATTATCTCCATTGTCAAAAGTTGATCTGATCAGGGAGTTGGCATTCACAAGCGTCGCATTGTTCAAGCGCATATGTGTAAAGATGGAGCGCATACCTGTTTTCTGTCATGGCCCTTAGGCGCGAAAGGAATAATATTACAAACTCCATGCTCAAAATCCGCCATCTTTTAATTAAGAATTTTTTTTAAATTTCATTTAATGAAGAGATTATGGACTTCAAATTAAAAGCTGTTTATTAAAGATTATATTCTAATGGTTAAGACGCTACAATCAATTTTAGCAATGCTAATTGAAAAATGTATGGCCTTGTTTTTTTGTTTTTTCTTGCCAAAATCATGTAAATCGGCAACGTTGAGGAATGCAGACGATAAGTTTCGGTGTCAATCCGATATTTACATAGCCAGGTCCAAAACGTGATATGAAGAATGGTATCGTTTACATATTTTTGACTGTTTCAAAAACATATTACAAAATATTTATTACACCAAAAATTGTTTCGAAGAGTCACAAAGAGATAGTGAAGGAGAATGATATTATTTGAAATTACAAATGAACCAGGCTAGTCTAACCGGAAACCTCAACAGCTAAGTTAAGAAATTGTTAGCGTACGTACGTACGCCACTTTTCATCTGCTTGAAGTAATCTTGCAACTTGAATCTTAATAGGTTAAGGTAAAAGGCAGGGCTGGATTTAGCAATGGGCAACGTGGGCAGTTGCCCATGGGCCTCCACAACCAGGGGCCTCCACATATTTCATGGAGAGAAAAAATTGTAAAGGAAAAATGTGGTAGCAACCTGTTAATTTGCATTGGTAGGAGTGGTAGCAACCTGTTCATTTGTATTGAAAATTGAGCAGGCAAAAAGTTTACAAAATGAAAATTCTTGAACATAAATTTACTTCAAAAATCACAAAATACTGCACCATTTTGCATCTAAGCACCCTTAATTATTCCAAAAAATTCCAAGGGGTACACCCCCTCCTCTTAGACCCCTCCCCCACGACGGCGGTCATTAAAGTAGTGTGGGCCTCCACTCCTGAAGTTGCACATGGGCCTCCACATGGCGAAATCCGGCCCTGGGTAAAGGTAATGGAAACTTATAGTATAGTGCACATTACTGAATTCAAGGGGTATTACTGTATTCAAGGGTATGTATTCAATGGAGGCTTTGCAAACTTACAGGTTAAGTCGGCAAAAATCCTTCTGGACATGAACGACAATCGTCCGAGCGTAACAAGTATAAGGAGAAAACAGTTAAAGGATTATTTCAGTGGTCAAGCAAGTCCATCTTATATAAAAGAGGACTTTAAAAGAAAGAAAATGGTGAAGAAAGCGTTCCAAAATCTTATTCCGTTAAGATTCAAGTATAAAGCTCTGTCTTACCTGTGTAGAAATGACTGATGTAGAAAGTCTACTATGGAAGGTTGATGCTCTTATCCTCACATTCTTAACAATTGTTAATGTATTTTAAAGAAAATTCATCAAGCTTTTTTTTCTATTTGAATTATTTTCCTCAAACTTTCTTCAGGTGGTAAATTATGATACTGTTTTACTACTTTCCTGACAAATTCAATTGAATTCAAGCCACAAAATCGCAAGACAAAACATGATAACATCCATAAAGACTTTGAGGCTCTCTGAGGCTATGACTTCACAACTAGTCTGATTTCCAAGTTTACTAGGCTAAGTTTAGCATTGAAACAGTTTAGACTTGGTGAGTGTATATTAATGTCTGGTAGTCTGGCGGTAAAGCATTTCAATCTTTTAGTGTTTGAGCAGTTAGGGAAAGAAGGAGTAATTTACATTCGTTTTAGCATAGGGAACATGAAAATTCAGATATCATGATTATTTCTTGCATTGATTATTGCGTTTGGGATTAGGTTATCATTATCAATGGCGATGATTGTTATTGATTTTACATGGCATATGGAAGCGGGGGTAATTCTTTCTTCTTAATTTTAGCAGAGGCAAATCTAATTCATGACGTCTTTATTTAGTGTATCCATTCTATTGTATTAATACCTTCATCACCTTGTTATCTTTCTTTGCTTTTCGTTTTTGAGGAAACTAACTGAGGGCGGTTTCAGATTAGGGAGGACAGACTGACAGAGGCGCATAGGAAGTTTAAGAGGCGTCTCCCGAAAGA
>JAIGNY010003865.1:165000-227500 GCA_020152595.1 Chiridota heheva
ACCTAATACTCATGTGACACGTGGTAACAGTTTGAAGTTGACCAAAGAGTTCTCACGGACATTCGGCAATTTAGCTTTTCGCAAAGAGTTGTTAATGAGTGGAATGGTTTGCCTGGGTGGATAGTTAACTCCAATTCTGTTCACAATTTAAAAGTCAACATTGATAAGTTCTCTACTAACTCTGGGCGTCTTTGATTATTATTAAAAACAAAATTGTGGTGGTGATGGTGCTACTTTGGTTTTTTTTATGGGGTGACTAACCCTTCTTATCCCGTAATCTTGTTATGTTATCCAAGCCATATGATTAGGCACCGGCAGGTTAATTGCTTAGGCCCGGCGGGCAAGTGCTTAGGCCCGGCGGGCAGGTGCTTATCCCCGGTTTCTATGATGAAATAAAGCGTAAATTAATCTGTTTACCATCTCTATTCATTAGTCCTGATCCGGAATTTTGGAATTTCAAACGAAAATGAATGCATTGTCTGATTATAAGAACTGACGATGAACAGCATCGATCAATCTTGGGAACCAGTCATGGTTTAGAAATGAAAAACTTGTCAACAAGCTGACAAAAGACAAACGGTCGATATTGATTATAAAACCGTTAAAATGTGTGGTCAGTATTTGAATATATAGGCAGATAGGTTACAGTCATCAATATTTTGAATCCCAGTATAAAACGTTGGTACAACCTTTGACCGCAAAATACAGTGCGTATCCGATGTAACGAGGCGACGACGAGTAAACACACAATTACAATGACGGGGTCGTCGCCTGCGTTTCGGTTATGATAGTAACAATGCTATCACGAAACGCTTAATACGACCCGGACGAAAACACAGGTACGACGTACGGACCGACATAACATCGACAAGCAAGTCAATTTAAAAACCAGTTGTGGTGCACTGGCGGGTCTACCCAACCCAGGCTTAAACATAGAGCCTCGTGGTCTGTAGACATGTATGATAACCGCTACACCACAGTTTGTAGACATCCGGATGTAAGGTTTAGGTTTAACTTGTATACCCTTCTTTGTCCCTCCTCGCTTTACACTCATGTGCGTTTGTCGTTGTATGATTTAACATGTACAATCTGACAATCATGTGGGTCCGCTTTGTTAGGCCTTGGCGGCTAATAGGACGGGAATTCCATTGCCTCCAATGCTGAAAAATATAAATTGGGGCAGAGTCGATGCATGCATTCAGGCTATATAAGGGTGTTGAAAGGGGGGCGGGCGAAAGGCATGAAAAGAAAAAAACTCTTCAGCATAATTTGCCAATTTTCTTACCCAAATTGGAATACAAATCAGGCAAATATTTCGCAAGATCAGTATATTTGGGAAAGACTCGAAACACTATTGGGCTTGTATATGCGTATATGTTTGCATATTATCATTATAGGCCTATGCATTGCACCAGACTTAAACAAAACGAAAGTAACCCTCAACCTCCACCCCTCCTATGCGAAGTTATATGCCCCTTACTTAAGATCAAAGGAAAAATATATATTACAAGGGTAGGACTCCCTATAAGGAGAATCTGACCAAGCGCTTCTTTTGAAATGTTTGTGCCCCTTTGAAAAAAGTCCCGGCTAGCTACTGACCTGTATTTTAATATACATCGGGTGCATCATTGATTGTTCTGTATTTCAAGTAGAAAAACAAGTTTGCCGCCCTCAATTTTTTCGTTTTGACGGGCATGTTTTAACTTTTATTTCGTAACCATTTGTTTCCAAATTATGCAATAATAACAAAAAAAAGTAGGGTCACAATATCAATTTAAGTACATACATTATTTCAGAAACAACATACAATTCTGGCCTTCTAGCCAGTAAAAAAAAAATGGAAAATTGGAAAAGGAGAGAGAAAGAAGTTAAAAAAATTTATTTCATAACTCTCAGAAAACCTGATTTAAATCACAACCTGAAAAGCATTAAAAGAAAATCTCTTGTAAACGTAACAGCATCATGACCTTTAAGAAATATAACATTGGAAGATTGGTTGTCTAATTGTAAGTTATTTGATTGCTCAGTAAATTTAGGTGCACATACATTCATTGTACACAGAATTGTGTCGGAATTGGGGAGTAACTACATTTTTTTTTTCTTTTTCTAATTTTAAAGACGAAAGACTTTCAGCAATTTGGTTTAAAATTAACCTTTAATCATGAAGCTACTCGATTTTTTTTTTCTTCTCCAAATTACCGGTCAGGGAAGGGGAATTTCCCTCTGTCCCTAAACTACGTTATTGTGGGGAAATGCATAAAGGTGTTAAAGCTGATTAAATAAACACATTTAGTTTCGAAGTGTTAATACAGGGAGCTGTTACTTTGACTGGTTAGTACAACCTTCGTCAGCGAACAACAAAATCCGCATTTTGTGACTTCGGTGACAAAGTGATAATAATTGGGAATGACATAATACGTATCTACCTATCGCAACCAACAACGTTTTTGGGCCACTGACTCATTTGGTGTAGGCTGTGACAGGCGAAAGAAAGAAGATTGTTTCGCCAACACGAATTTTTTTCTTCCCAGATTTTTAATAAATAACAATTTGGTACGAAAAGTGACAAAATTATCATTTAGGCTAATAGGCAGGATTGCAGGGGATTCATACCCCCCGCCCTCTAATTCTTCCCGTATGTCTGCTATAGCTATGAGCTAAATCCAAGGATATGTTACTTTAGCTAAAGTAACATATTCCACAGCACCAAACGAATTCCAAATCACGAGATCCCCCTCCCTCCCTTTCCCCTCCCCTTTTTCCGAATCCCGCACATTTTCGGGAACTTCCCATTATCCTTTGTATGGTTTTTCTTGTACGTTTGTGCGATTTTGTGATTTCCTTACCCCCACTTTGGACAGGCAATTTTGATTTTGACACTGTTTTCGCATCCCACACTTTCTGCACGCAAAATCCGCCACACCCATGTTTTCCCCTCGGATTTGAGGATCGCCAGGCTCTAGAGATCGCCGAGTTTCCTTTAGGCCCCACACAGGTTTAAAACGTTTGGCGAGATATGATCTGTATATTGAAATTCATATTCGCGTATAGACTAACCCGAGCATGCATATTGAATCTACGGCGATTGTTATTGTTACTTTTGTGATTTTCGCAGAAGCTTTACTAGTGGATATTTTACGTGAAAGCAAATGTTTATGGACGTGAATGATCTTAAGGGGCATTTGAAAGAATTATATTGGTAAGTTCGAGTGTTTTTTCCTATTTTAATTGAACATTGCCTAGGCCTAACGTATTGTTTTACACAGCCGCTGTTGTTTGCCGTAGGCTTAATGGGTGCAGTGCAGTTAGCTAACGTAGGCCCCTAGGCCTAGCCTAGGCCTAACAACAGTAACAACAGTAGTATCGGATAACATCTGACTATAGTATAGTGTAGTATACGCTATAACCACTACATGGCTGCTATTAACAGTCAGAAAACGATATATAACTTATAACATTGAAACTGCAGCATTGGCTTATCATAGAAGCGTAGATCAATTTTGACTGTGCTAGAAAAAACTAGGCCTTTCCACGACGATCACAGGTCAACTTTTGACAATGCCTAAGTTTTATTGTCATGGATCACTTTTACATAGGGCCTACGCCTAATACAAAATAAATAACGTTACTCGTTAAATATATGCAATGATGCTATATTGAGACGTTCACTTACATTTTGTGCGTAAGTTTAACAAAGAAAACTGAAAAGTTGCGTTTTGTATAAGAGCCCTTGCTACTGACTTATACACTTATCAGTTGTATGTCTCACAAATACTACCCCCGGCAATGTCAGTGAAAGGTGAGTCATTGACATATGTGAAATAGTGAATCACATGTGGGTCATTGTACCAAAGAGTCACCAGAGTGACTGGGGTGGGTCAATTTACTTCAGACCCATTGACTTTGAACAGAGGTGATTGATTTAGGATGTCATTTCCCAAAAATGTCAGTCACCTAAGTGACTTGAGGGGTGCGTCAATGTACATGTTTAGTTCACCCACTGATGCAATGACTCGCCTTGTCCTGATGTGTAGGGGTGAGTCACAATTGACAAGTGCATTAGTTTTAATAGATGTACAGTATCTAATTAGTTAAAAGTTGTCGAACATGGTGAAGTCAATGCATATAGCATTAAATCGAACACTGCGCATTTACTGATGAACATTTGAAAAATAGCAGTGCCAACCTTTCGGGTGATACTCACACTGTACCCTTTTTACTCAAGTGAGTGATTTGGGAAGTACATGTAATCGGAATGTCATTTCTTCCGTAGTTTAGATTTTTTTTTTTTACATACAAAATGTTTATCATTTTATTTGTAACTTTGTTTAAAAGATACTTCTAAAGTTTAGAGACACTAATGAAATCAAATTCATAGTTCGTAAGTACTTTTGTCAGTTTTGAGAAGGGTTTTCATTTCATGATTATGTTATTTGTTGTTGTCTGAGTGGTTTTCAACGTTACAAGTGTATTTTGCATTGTCTCACTCAGTATGCAAGTGTTGCCTTGCAATTAGTGCCCTACTGAGTGAGGTGTTTATCTAATTAATTACTTACTGACTCAACAGAAGTTGACCGAAGTTTTTGTGCATACACTGACTCTGTAACTAACACAGTTTTCAACTTACTGTAAGTGTGTTAGGCCATTGCACCAAATGAAACCGTGAACCAAATAACCTACTTCTAAGTTATGTCCTGTCCACAAGGCACAAAACCAACTTCGTACAGTTCGGAAATGCAACCTCAAAACAAAAAACCTGAAGAGAAAAGGTAGCCTAACGTTAGTTATTTGTCATATACCCGTTCCAGGCCTTTTACTTCCCCACTGATCTGGTTTTTTTTCTTGTTGGCTGATGTTCACAGATTCCTGTCGTTTCTGACTTAGGCTTACGACTGACAAGAGTTATTCAACTCCTAGCGACATTATAGATTTCATTCTAACTGAGTTGCAATGCTCCGCAACGTTTTCGGGCTGAAACTCATTAAAATTACCTGTCTTTTGTGTGTCCAGCTTTGCACTCAAACACAAACTTTTTTCTACGTACCAGCGAACAAAAATCGGACAAAGTATGATCCAGCCGAGGCAAAATTAGATGATTCGTGGCACACTTTCTCTGTCCGTTATTCGCACCCTACCCGTTAAGTTTGTTCTGAAGATGTCAAAGGTAAAAATTAGAGTCATTTGACTACCGCCTGATAATAATTGCAATGGTGTTTGTAATTTCTACTTGGGGTCCATTTTAACTTTTCCTCATATCATGAAATACAAGTGGGAGAATAATTTAAATTATGCAAAGAAATGCAACTACTTATCATTCCCTTACGTTTAAAGAAGCTCTAAAACTGTAAAAAGTTAAATAATTATTTGCCGATTTTAAAGACGGCACATAGATACCGCACATAGAAATTTATAGACATACGTGTAGGTGGGTAGTGACAATAACTAGAAGTAGCCTAGGCCTAGTTATTATACACATCCCTCAGTATGGTTGACATTGGGATTGCCGTACGAGGGTTGTGATAGATTGTATACAATTTCTATGTTTTTTTTAATTCACACGTAGAAAATTGATGATTGAAATATAACTTACTTTTTGGATATTCGTATACCAATAAGTCTAAATAATACACTGTTCCTAAATCTTTACCTAATTAGCACTACGATGGGATAAAGTTTTCCGATTTGATGTTTTGGTTGCCATCTTTCTTAGTTGCCATCTTTCTTAGTCACTGCACGTTTGTGATCAACTATTTAAACATCCTGCAAATAAGTTTTATGATGTCCCACTAAACTGCAGGTTGATTTTTCGCTGACAACATGTTTTTGGTTCATATAATTTTATTGAATAGTTTTAGTATAAAAACTATGTGCGAAAACAAATAAATAAAACACCAAGAAATGTTTAAATTATATAATTGTGTTTCATGCTTATTATCTTAATTTTGTTTCCTTAAATAATCCAAAATATATTGCCCCCGATAGCAGTGTTTTGAACTTTGACTGTACTTTGGAGAGTTCGTCAGACAATTTTTATGGATTTAAAAGTAGCCCAGTAATTATTTTGATAAAAGTAACTAGATCACCGTAAAAACAGTTTTTGAAGACATGGATGGGCATCAAACATCATGAATAAGCATTGTGTGTGGAAAAATGGATGGGCATCAAACATCATGAATAAGCATTGTGTGCGGAAAAAAAGTTCAAGTGGTTTCGTTTTCACAAAAATCATAAAACTGAGATTTTCCTATGTTTTAACACAAGGCTTAAAGAGTTCAGCAGTTTATAGGTTTTTGTAGTACCCTCGGATGGCCAGCCATCACTAACGGCAGCCATACTAACACGGTACTACTGGTAGTACTAGCCTAGGCCTAGTTTAGTTAGTAACATAATATAACAAGTTAATATTCTAAGAAGGGTTAGTCACCTTATAAAAAGCTCAAACTAACACCACCACTACCACATAAAAAAATATATATAAAAAAAAACCAGAATTAGTAGAGAACTTATCAATGTTGACTCTGAAATTGTGAACAGAATTGAAGCTAACTACCCTCTCAGGCAAACCATTCCACTCATTAACAACTCTTTGCGAAAAGTTAAAATGCAGAATATCTATCTGAGAGAAGTCTTTGGTCAACTTTAAACTGTTACCATGTCACATGAGTATTAGCTGAAACATGCTGAAATAACAGGAAGTCAAAGCATCACTACCAGATAGGAATTTAAAAACATTATCTTCTCAAGTTAAGCGTGGTCGAAAGAAGAATTCGCAACCTAGATTCATAAGAGAGATTCCTTACTTCATGAATAAGTCTAGTAGCTCTTTGCTGAAACCTGCTTTAAAATGAACTTTTTTTATTATAAAATGGACTCCAAGCCTGAATAGCATACTCATGGCCCGACTAACTGCTTGGCCGTTTGGGCAAGAATTAAAAAGATAAAAAAATACTAAGAAACATGAATTAGGGATGGAAAGAAAAAAAAAAAACAATGAAAAAAAAAAAAAAATAAATTTAAAAAAATAAAAAGGATTTAATAAATAAATAAAAAAACCTTTAAATACAAAATGAAGAAAAAGTATTCAATACAAAGTAAATTAAAAAGAAAAATAAATAAGCAGAAACGTATAAATTAGAAATATAATAAATAAAAAGAAAGCAATAAAAAAAAAAAGTATCTAATTAAGGAAAATATAAATTGAATATGAAATAAATAAAAAGAAAACAATACAATAGAAAATAAATAATACAAAAAAATCATATGGAATTTTAGAGAACAATGAAAAGAAAGCAACAAAAATAGTAAATAGAAAAGAAACACAACTATAATTAAAATCGATAAGATCTTATAACACACAATGTTCCACTACAATAACAAAGAATATAAAAATACTATACAAACAGGTAATATATCTCCCAAATTGATTTTTTTCCTCTAAATATATAAACATTACTACATCTATAAAAGTGATAAATCTTTAAACAGAAATATAAGTGCAGACAGCCTTTTTATCTGTTTATTATAGAAACAGAAATGTATAAGTACAACAAAATATATATGAATATAAAACAAATTATAAGGAGGGAAAAAAAAAGGAATATGTAAAAAGAGAAATATGCACAGCACTTTGCGCACCACAATGCACTTCACCAGGATTTGCGCCCAGGCGTGGTGAGTATGGGCTGACACCAGCGCTCGATTGCGTTATGTTTGTGCAATGTAATGCTATGCTCAGCATGAAGCCAACTTAAACCCTTAAAGACCCAGGGTTCAAAAGGTGAAGAAAACAAATTATCAGAATTATGTTTTCAAAATAAATTTGTACAACTTTCCTTTTGTTTTCTACCACTACAAGTTTAGTTTCTATAATTGTTAAGACAATAAACTTTTCAAAAAAGAAGTCAAATTAAAGAAATTATTGACAAAATATGCAAATTTGCACATTTTATGCCAAAATAATAGCTTGTATGAATAAAAAAATAAGGATTTTTTTACATATTTAGATTGTTTGTAAGATTGATACCAGTCTTATTTTTTTCTCAAAGCAAAACATGCAAAAACATTGAAAATAAACAAAAAAATTCTAGCGAAAAAGGAATGCCACATGGTCCAATGCGGGGATCGAACTTGGGCCATAACGTGCTGTACGCTGAGATTTGCCACTAGACCAAAGTGTCTAACTAGAAATGAAAATGTTTGAAAATATTTTAAATTAAATGTAATTAGAGAGGGGGTACTTGCTCTTTCTGATATCAATTGAAAGTACATGGCTTGACCTTTCTTACGATACGTTTCGTGTATAGTAGGTATATTGCGATCAGAACTTACAGTTTTTTCAACATTTTGGTCTCAAAAAGGCTAAAAACCATCAAATTTGACACAATTTTTGCCAAAAAAGTTATTGATGGTAGGGGCAGTCAAAATTCAACCGGAATTGGATACTTTGATGTCTTTGACACTTGTTCATGGCTTTTTAAGCAAAAGCTAGGTCTAGAAGTACAGCATGGAAGCTTTTAAAGAAAAAACGTTTTTATCTTAAATTTTGTGCATTTTTTTAATTGTCTTTTTTTTTATTCTCATTTTTTGCAAAATTCTTCAACATAACCCCCATCAAAAAGTTATATTTTCTGAAATAACTATTCAAGCTCTTTTAAATGACACCAAGATCACTGCTGTGGGCCTATTTGACAAAAAGTATGTCCCTATTGAGCATGACATGCTTGGTCTGGGTACTAAAGAACCTCATGTGGAAAAAAAGGATACGGAAACAAATTCCAACCTGATATTTGTAGAGGCTGTAGGCCTAATTAGAAGGGCAGGAGAACTTGTTGGAAGCAATAGAAGGGAGTGCTCCGGCTAACAGTACCAGTACCCTTCGATACTGTGGCTCAGACAGCTGTACCTGCCGTACCTACTGCCTAACTGCCTGCAGGCGCAGCCTGATGTAAGTGTTCGAGTCGTACGTTAACGAATCTGATATGCGTATATATAATATCTGTGGTGCGCAGTGAAACTGCTGCCAAGTATAACCAGTAACAGATTGCAAGTGTACGCAACACATGTTACATTGCATTGTGGTGCGCAAAGTGCTGCGAATATATGTATTTTTTGGTTGTACGCATATATTTTTTTGTATGTGTATATTTTTTTGTATTTATAATTCTGTTTGTATATATAAAAGGCTGAGACTATACTTACATTTAGATAAATTGATTTATAGTTACATTGATTTAAAGATATATTGATTTAAAGAAAGATTTAAAGACAAATTTAAAGATAAAATGTTTATAGAAGCATTTTTATTATTAGATATATTAATGTTTATATATAAGTTGTTATATTTGGAGATATATTTTCTGTTTGTATATTACTTGGATTTTGTTTTCTTTTATTTATTTCATATCTAATTTGTCGTTTTCTTATTACTATATACTTAGATTACACATTTGTTTCTTTTTATTTGTTTTATTTTTAGTTTATATTTTTCTTATCTTTTTTATTTTCTATTTTTTTATTTATTGCATATTCAATTTAAATTTTTTATAACATCCTTTTTGTATTGGTTTCTTTTTAATCATTTCATTTTTAGTTAATGTTTTATTAATAATTTTTCTTAATTTTTTTGTATTGAATTCTTTTCATTTATTTCATATTCAATTTATATTTTTCTTCTAACATTCGGTTTTTTTTTTGATGGTTTCTTTTCAATCATTTCATTTTTAATTTATGTTTCTTACTAATATTTTTCTTTAATTTTTTGTATTAAATTCTTTTCATTTATTTCATGTTCAATTTATATTTTTCTTATAACATACTTTTTTTTTATTGGTTTCTTTTTTTGTTTATTTCATTCTTATATTTAGATTTTTTACTCTTTTTTTTCTTTTCATTTTTGCCCAAACGGCTGCCCATTTATACAAATTAAGAACATCCTCTCTTTAAACGAAAAAAACAAAAAAATTCTTTAAATCAAACCAAGCATCCTATTTGCCCTTGTAGCTGCTTAAAGCACACTGTTTAGAAAGGCTTCAGATTGCCATTCATGCATTAGTAGGCCTAGCCTAGTTTTGATCAGTAAAGTTACAGTCTACAGACAGCTCTATTTCTACTATCTTGTGCATCACATGAAATTGTATTGCTCGTGAGAAATAACAGGTTAACATAATTTAATATGTTTCAGTAAATTGTGAGACTTGATTTGATTATCATGATGATGAAATCATGGAATTGCAATAATATTTCCAAAATTTATCTTATGTGCTTTTTATGTGTACAAATGCAGAATTAAACACAAATTTCTAAACTTCATTAAAACTCCACAAAATTATTGCCATAGTCACTACGGCTCAAGTTATTGTTATCAAGGATACCTCCCCCTCCAACACGTATTCTTTGTAGGTAGTCTTAGTAATCAGATTTCCTATTGCTTGCCAAATTGGGGTAGGGGGCAGGGGTAGGAGTGAGTTTGAATTTACCAGACTATCAATACAAATTTCTATAGCTTGTTCAGTACAGTAAAGTTCATTGGAAGAGTTCAATGTTCTTTTTCAAATCTAAAGGACTTGTTTATCAGAATTTTGAATGCTCATTTTTATGTGTAAAATAATCCAAAAACCAGTTTATGGACCTTTAATCTTGGCACTTCTATATGGGAATCACTTATTACAGTAATTCACAAACAAAATGTTAAATCAAGGGCAATATCCTGCACTTTATTTTGAGCATCAAAATTTCCCCTTGGTAGTTTTCTACAGATGGCAAAGATATGATTGGCAATTGACTTCCTTTTCAATTTACCAGACGTCCAATACAAAGGCTAATATCCATTTGGAATTTGAGTCATGCTTGTGGAGTTTGCTCAGTAAAGTTCTGTGGAGATGAATGTTAGATGTACTGTACATGTGGTCCATGTCTTGTTTTTAATTTGTCGACCGTTAGGTTCCTATAGCAGGAGTGGAAAATACAGTATAGCGGGCCTTGGCATCAATGGTCCTAGACATAATTGCAGGTCTAAACAAAGCAAAGTAGGTGAAAAGAAAGGAATAGGGAGAAAGAGGAAAAGCAACAACAACAAAAAAATGGAAAGGAAAGAGGGAGGAAAATGTGTGAAAGATAAAAAGAAAGAAGAAAAGATAGAATACAATTTTTCTCTGTAACAAGCTAAAGCTAAATCCATCCAAGCCATTTGGCTCATTGAGCCGGTGTTTTTCCCCAGGTTTCCATGGCACAAGCGGATGAGAGTACATTAACTCTCTCTGAAGGGGATGCCAGTCCATCGCAGATTAACTCCACAGCAGTGCTGGTACTCATTTAACAGTTGAGTGGACTGAAGCAAGTACAGTACAGTGTCTACCCTTTCTGACATAAAACCTCTTATTGCTTCCCTTGTTCGTAACTGCTGGCAAACCTCATGGGACCGCCAAATTGATAACAAACTCCAAGTCATCCAACCTACCATTTTGATCAAACCCATCATCCACAACCTCTCCCGTGTGGACAACGCTCACATTACCCACCTCACTCACTCCCATCCTTTAGTGGCTCCCCCCACCCCTCTGCAACAATTGCCATTGCACCCTCACAGTCCATCATGTTCTTCTTGCTTGCCCCCTGTATAACCTTCCCACAGCTTCCTCGCTCCCCACAACTTAATAGCTGAGCTCTTCAAAAAAATCCTGCAGATAAAATTATCTCCTTCCTTCATCATGCTTCCCGCTACAACCATATTTAGTTCTCCTCTCCCACTCCCCTCTCTCTACTTAGTTTTTTTCACCCATGCACCTCCTCTCTCAATCCCAGCTTTCTGGCTTTCAGTTTTCGTGTTTCTCTCAATCTTCCCCTGTTTTCTTTCCTTCCTACTTCTGGAATGATCTAACCTCTTGGGCACAATTTGACCCTCGTTGTTGTGGTGCCGTTAAGCCCTCATCAAACAAACAAACTTGCTCAAAGACACAATGCAGTGCCCAGGACCGGGAATTGAACCCGGTTCCTTTCGAATACGAGCAAGACTCCTTAACCACTGAGCTACTGCATCACTTTTATACCTCTGTAACAAAGCATTGGGTTAAAGTTGTTATTGTGTTGTGATATATTTACAGAAAGTTTGTTCAAGACTTTCTACGGTCCCAGAATGTAAAATATTTTTCCGCTCCTGACATACAGTAATTCATAGGTACACCAACTGGAACTGGGGAAGGTATATGCCATGATCAGTGCGAAGGACATTAGGATTCACATAATAATTTACATAGTAATGGTAAATGCTACAGTATTCCATGAAATTTTGTCCCCACACATATATTGTTCATCTTTCTTCTTCATCAGTGTCTGTGTAAATAAGAAAAAACTTGTTTGGCAAAGAAAAGTGATTGAAAAATCTGTCTAGAGTTGTCACCCATACATACTCTATGAGTACAACACAGAAATAATTTGTAAGGGGTTGTACATTTAATATGTAAATTGAAAAGACTTGATTCGTGTCAAGGAATTCTGCAAATCCTTTCAACCTAAATCATGAAATTGTTTATTTCAGTACCACAGGTAGAGCAAATCATGTCTGAAATTGATATACAGTAAATCAAGCTTTTAAATTCTTATGGATGACTTCAAATTGTGTGTACCATACTTGACGTAATAAGCGCCCAGGGCGCTTACGAAAATAGAATAGCACCACTTTTTAGGCCCAAAGTACTTCCTAATAAGCGCCCATGCTCAGGGCTGCATACAGTGTGCTGTTCAAACTGCATTGTGTAAACTGGTTCTATACTAGCCCCACAAAACATAGTGAGGTCAGATGCAATATAAGCAAATAATGTAACAAAACACACATTATTTTAGGTCTTCAAATTAATCAAATAAATGATGTAATCAGTCAATAAATGTTGGGTGGGCGCTAATACAGCAGGGGTGCTTATACGTCAAATATGGTATGTGTACACCATGTGACTTGTTCTTAATTTCATTGATATATTGAAAAGATTATATAGCAGTGATTAGAGGTTGCGTAATAATTTTTTGTCTGGCATATTTGGTCACGGCAAGCCTTGAATTTCTGCGTATTTTGTAAATTTGCCAAAATTTTACTAAATACTTCATTGCATGCAATCGTTTTTTATACATCATAGTGTCTTGCCGTTGAAAATCAATATTCATGATTCAAATCACACACACATTCGGCTGACAAAATTCCAATCAATGACTTTTTACAAACTGTAAACCCGATTAGCATAATCCTTTTTAAATGTGCGAATCACAAATGCGCAGTAATCACTAATGAATGGGGAATTATGCACTTTGATTTCGCTGAAATCTGAGTAATTTAACTTGTAAAATGCACCGCGAATGTGCCGCAGTAAACAGTGAAACTAGCAATAGGCCTAACGTTAGGCCTTAGGTCTTAAATCCTACGCAATCAAGGCCCGTTTTATCAACCAAAGAACACTTGAAATGTGACAATCAGTACATTTACATCCTACGCAATCAAGGCCCGTTTTATCAACCAAAAAACACTTGAAATGTGACAATCAGTACATTTACATGTAAATATTACCTGATGAGTCAAATAAATTTTGCAAGAAAGAAAAAATATTGCATAATAAACAAACAGAAAAAGCTTTTAACAGAGCTGAAATTCTGCATGCTTCGCAAAGATGGCGGCCATTTTTCGAGAGGACTGATATTTCAGAACTTCCTGGTGATGGCGTAGTTTTGAAATGTTTTACGGTGAGGTATATCATAGGCCTAGTTTGCAAATTTTCACAGAATTTTGAAAGCCGTAGCGAATAAGACAGAAAAGTTACACGATGTTGAGTTTAATGACATTGAAAGGAAGTTATCTGTTCTTTCTAAACTGAATTACCATGCATATTTTCCATAAAAATGATGATTTATACAGTAGAAGTAAACGTTTTACGATTTGGAAAGCAAAACTCAGGGCAATGCAGTCAGTACTTTTGCCATACTGGTTGCGCGATTTTTTTACTTCGCCTCGTAGTTTTGGAGCAATTTTGGTGTATTTCCGAAAATTACGGTACTAAACTCGTGTACACGATACACGCTTGCTTTTTTTGGCGTGTACACGTTTACTAAAATCCCTAAACGTTCACAGCTCTAGTATTTACAAGTCACTGCATAATGTACAGAGCACTGTGCGCTAGTGAAGCTTGCAAGTATTGTCACACACACACTTGCGTAGGCCTACCTCGCTAAAGTGATGAAAATTGCGCTTAAAATACAAAAACATTTAAAAATTGGACTATTGTTATCATAAAAGATATTAAGAAAAAGTTCATACCCGAACCTTGTTGATTGTTGAATCATGAAATTTGGGTTAACAATCTCGAATAAAATTGAAAATACTTTTTTTTATAGTATCCATATTTCAATGAGGTTTTCTTTGACCAATTGTCAACGATAGTATACTACTGAGATCTGGAACACGCCTACTTCTTTACAGTATAGTAACTTGATTTGGAGATTGTGATCACTTCACAGATATACGATTCACACAATACAGGAGGAAAGTAGAACCCTAGCTAATAATATCATTGACAATTGACAGCCTGCATTAAAAAAACATCAAAACTTTTACGTACACTGTACAGTGTATGTATAGTGCCTATCATATGTGTTTATGTACAGTACTTACTGTATATGGGCATGTTAAATCATTCGGCTGTCTTGTTGTTGTGTGATTTTTCTTTTATTTATGAGTAATTTAAAATCATTTTTGTGTGAAATAAAACTTCCAATCGTATCAGAGAGGTAAGATGTTCATGATTTTCATTTAAGTTAATGAAAAACTCTGGTGTAAATTTTGACATGCTATATCTAAATCTTACGACGCAGGTACAACCTGGGTCGTAAGAAATTTCAGCTATTGCATAATATACAACAAATTTGTTGTTAATGCGAACTCTAGCATTGATGCTCTTTTTTTTTATTGATGAAAGATAACTCAGTTTGCTGTACAACCTACAGCATATCATTTCATATTTCCTGAAACATTTGCATGGTGTCATATTCCACAAAAATCACTGTGCAATTTGTTGAATATGAAAGTGAAGGGAGAATCTTTCGTAGACTTTGCTCCATGGATAATCCTTTTTTAATACAAATCATGGATCACATTTTATATAGTATGTGGACATCTTGTAATGTTACAAGTCTTTATAGTTGCATTTGATAAGTTTTTATGTATCGTATTGGGAGTAAAAGGAAATTGGTCATGCCAAGCCTGATACAGGGTGATCATGAACGTTTTAAGTTGAGAGGGATACACTTTACTACAGTATGTAACTCTTTGCTTAATTTCTTTGTATATTATGTACATTTATAAAATAAGTTCAGTATGTGCATTGTGCTTCAATTTCTTGTATATGCGACGAACTATGTACATTCTGAAGTATATTACATGTATGTAAAGTATGTCCGTACTCCATAATAGATGGTACAAACAATGAATATTTTGAGGCTCTGTAGATGTGTTATACTGTACAGTAGATGTGTTATACTGTAGATGTATTATACTGTAGATGTGTAATACTGTAGATGTGTTATACTGTAGATGTGTTATAATGTAGATGTGATATACTGTAGATGTGTTATACTGTAGATGTGTTATACTGTAGATGTGATATACTGTAGATGTGTTATACTGTAGATGTGTTATGCTGTAGATGTGTTATACTGTAGATGTGTTATACTGTAGATGTGTTATACTGTAGATGTGTTATACTGTAGATGTCTTATACTGTAGATGTGTCATACTGTAGATGTGTCATACTGTAGATGTGTTATACTGTAGATGTGTTATACTGTAGATGTGTTATACTATAGATGTGTTATACTGTACATAGATGTACATTTATGTAAACCAAGTTACTGCTCCACAATGTACAGCACAACTACAAGCTGACATGTTATTGCATCGAATTGTATAATTTTATGTAAAGTATGTCCGTACTCCATAATAGATGGTACAAACAATGAATATTTTGAGGCTCTGTAGATGTGTTATACTGTACAGTAGATGTGTTATACTGTAGATGTATTATACTGTAGATGTGTAATACTGTAGATGTGTTATACTGTAGATGTGTTATAATGTAGATGTGATATACTGTAGATGTGTTATACTGTAGATGTGTTATACTGTAGATGTGATATACTGTAGATGTGTTATACTGTAGATGTGTTATGCTGTAGATGTGTTATACTGTAGATGTGTTATACTGTAGATGTGTTATACTGTAGATGTGTTATACTGTAGATGTCTTATACTGTAGATGTGTCATACTGTAGATGTGTCATACTGTAGATGTGTTATACTGTAGATGTGTTATACTGTAGATGTGTTATACTATAGATGTGTTATACTGTACATAGATGTACATTTATGTAAACCAAGTTACTGCTCCACAATGTACAGCACAACTACAAGCTGACATGTTATTGCATCGAATTGTATAATTTTATGTAAAGTACTGTTCATCATCATAAAAACGATAAGTGTGATTGAATTTTTCGAATTGGGTTGAACTCTCTATGTGAAGGGATAAAACATAAATGGTGGCGGGGGTGATGCAAAACGTTTCTATGAAGGCACTTGAATGTTAAACTGGTAATAATAATGGGGTACATGTGCTTGTGGAAATGACTTTGCAGACCCCTAGCTTGTTTTAAATAGGGGCAGGGTGCCAGACTTGTTGAGGGGCACATTATTGCATGCGTGAAGCGCTGCATCTTTTCTGTGTAGAGTTCATTGGGCCCCTTAAGGCTTAATCTCCTGGTGAAGAAGCTCAGGGATTTTAGCTATGATCAGACATCTCAGAATAAAGCTATTCTGACAGATAAGGACCAGTCATTAACCAAACATGACAATTGCTTACAATGCTATCATTCTGTGTTCTGTATCCATGTAAGGTATTTCATTTATGAGACTAATTAAGATCATTACATAAAAAAATTTTAAATATAATAAAAGAAAAAATTAAAATTATCATGATTTTCATGGACTCCCATGGGGCAGGGTGGGCCGCCCCTGTGAAACAGCAAAGGTAGGGGTCTGCTTTGGCCAATATGAAGAGCACTAACATTTTTTCACAAAAACATTCAATATTTAAAGAAAACATGGATTATATTATGTATTTATGTATGTATGTATGTATGTATGTATGTATGTATGTATGTATGTATGTATATATATAAATTTAAATATAAATATATATATATATAAGTTTATACATATATATAATATATATATATATAGATATATATATATATATATATATATATATATATATATATATATATATATATATATTTATATATATATATATATATATATACATATCTATATAAATATATATATATATATATATATATATATATATATATATATATATATATATATATATATATATATATATATATATATATATATATATATATATATATATATATATATATATATATATATAAAAATTCCATGAGTGGCATTTCTTGACCCTCTTGCCTCTTTGTAGTAAAGATAGAGGGGGGGTCACCCATGGTGCAGGCACCATTACCTCAACAACCAATTCAAATTTAAAGTGTCACTTTTATCAGCTGATGAGAAGAACTTTTTGAATCATTCATAAGTCTCAAGTCTGTATCCTTAGATAAAAAATCTTTGTTGAGAAATTCATGTGTCTGTAATACCTGTTATGGAAAATCACAAATGGAATATGGTATATCTACAGCCGATTGAATTTCAGATACTGCATAAAGTGAATGTATGCAATATCTGGTATACCTTTGATTAGTGGAATCAAAGGGTGCTAATCTGTGTTGTTGAGGGAAGTGACAACTCCCACTCTAAAATCCTTGAGTATGGATCTTTTCAATGAAAAGGATTTGCAAGTGCCCTCTCCTTAATCTAATAGACCTTCAATCTTAAAAAAATTAAGAATTATTTCAATGGTTAGGTAATATGAATAGACTGATGATATGGTTAGTCATTATATTATACTTTGGAATGTGAAGGTGTTAAAGTAAGGAAGTTACTGCACCACTGACTCTAGTGTGCTATCTCCTTAGTCAAAGAATGCTGTCAATAGATATCTTTCACATATGTTAGAAAACACTAAGGCAAACTAAATGGCAAAAAAAAAAAAATCTATAAAATGTGTTGGTCTGCATGACTAGGCCTCTCAGGTAACACAGGTGATTCTCCTTTTGTGAGGGTTCAAAATATCAACTGGACAGCAACTTGGCCACCGGACATTGCCCTCTGGCCTCTTCATTTATTGTCTTACTGAGGAAAATCATCTTGCATTTGGATGGTGACCATAATTATCACCGTGCTTACGAGCTTGCTGTTACAGACACATACATACAGTTGTCAGCATGACAACAATTTATGTTATGACAACAATTAATCCATTTAAATAAAAAAAGAGATACATACAATTTATGATGCAAATTTCAAAGCACAAATTTGGCAGACTTAATGGTTCATATTACAAAATTCTAACACAAGAGTGTACAGTATATAAGAGCACTCTATCAATACATTCAAAGTAATAATCAGTACATTTTACCATACATAATCAGTACATTATACCATACATAATCAGTACATTATACCATACATAATCAGTACATTATACCATACATAATCAGTACATTATATCATACATAATCAGTACATTATACCATACATAATCAGTACATTATACCATACATAATCAGTACATTATACCATACATAATCAGTACATTATACCATACATAATCAGTACATTATACCATACATAATCAGTACATTATACCATACATAATCAGTACATTATACCATACATAATCAGTATATTATACCATACATAATCAGTACATTATACCATACATAATCAGTACATTATACCATACATAATCAGTACATTATACCATACATAATCAGTACATTATACCATACATAATCAGTACATTATACCATACATAATCAGTACATTATACCATACATAATCAGTACATTATTCCGTACATAATCAGTACATTATACCATACATAATCAGTACATTATTGCGTATTCCATTTGTGATTTTGCAAATCCTTTTTCATTGAAAAGATCGATACTCAAGGATTTTAGAGCGGTAATTGTCATTTCCTTCAACAAAACAGATTAGAACCCTTCGATTCCATTAACCAAAGGTACACCAGATATTGCATACATCAACTCCCAACATAATAAACAAAGCAAAATAGGTGCCTAACTCACCCATGTTCATATATGCATATTGTTTTGTATATCTCCCCATCTGTAAGCTCATAATTTCTAAAACTCTTGCCAGTGTTTTTTTAAGTAGAGGCAGATTTACAGAACTAAAATGTCAGAGCTATTGAATGTCCTCTTTTTAATGTACTGGTAAGAGCGCTGTTATATACTTGTGTTAGAATTTTGTAATATGAACCATGAAGTCTGCCAAATTTGTGCTTTGAAATTTGCATCATAAATTGTGTGTATCTCTTCAATTTGAGACAGGTAAATTGTTGCCATCAAGCATGTCAAGCAATGCAGCTGCAGTAACAGGGTTGTAAATCTTCTTGAAAGGTGGGGAGAGGGACTGAAAGCGAGGTAAAGCACTTCATGTTAACATCAATTGTATTCTGATGACAATTTTGATAAGAACCTTTGAAAGTTGCGATGCCAGTTACTTTCAAGTAAACATCAGTGACTGTAGAGCATTCCTGAAAGTGGTGGGGGGGAGGGGGGGGGTATGGCTCAGCATTTGCATGGTGACCATAATTATGCCATCATTAGTGCTTATTTAGAACCAGGGTTAAGACCCATGGAAGCCCTGCGATTTGGGGCATTTTATGGGTACAAAAACTAATTTTTGGTTCCGATGCTAATAGCATAAGGAGCCTATGCAGTCATGCTGGCGTGTGTAGGTATATGTGTCTGTGACAGCAAGATTGTAAGCATGATATCTTAAGAACGATACACCAGATCTATGTCATATGTTGTATACAGGTAGCCCATGGTCCATATATGTGCCTTATTTTTGTTCACTGGTGATGTTATGTATATTAATGAGTAGGCAGGGCTTAATGTGAAAAGCTTGAAATGCTCATATTTTAACAGCCGCATGTCTGCTTTGCTTCATATGTGGTGTATATATGTTGTTAGCTTGCGTGTACATGTTCATGGTACAAAATGTTGAATTGCATTAATATGCATAGTGGGTGGGGCATAATATGATTTTGTTGAAAAGAACTTGTAAACACGGTATCTCAAGAACGGTAAACTGGATTTATGTCATATTTGGTACATATGTAGCCCTTGGTCTGTAAAAGAGCCCTATTATTTTTGGTAGTGATTTTAACAATCACATGTCTGTCTTGTTTCATATATTGTAGAATTGTGATAGCTAGTATATACATATTCATTTGATAAAAACATTGTATTTCATTAATATAGTTAATGGGCAGGGCTTAATATGATTTTGCTGGAAATAGCTTGTAAACACGATATCTCAAGAACGATTCATGTCATGTCATTTCCAATATTTCAAGATATGCAGTGACATAACAGTTAATTCAAAATCAATCAGTATGAGAAAAAAAAAAAAACATCGGAACCACAACCTTTTGGTTCTGGTTAATATCAAGTTTTGTATTTGATCATTATATAAAAAAAAAGTAGGGGTGGTGGTTAAGCCGCAATCCCCTTCCTCCTTCCCTAAAACTTGATTGAGGTGCTGAATGCTGATATCAGTCTCCTGCGTGACAGTTTTGTCATTTTTTAGCTATTTCTTTTTAATATCGCATTATCTTTCTTCTATGATCATATCAATCTTCCTCTAGATTTGCAATTAGAAATGGATACAATTTTTCATGTTTTTTTATGAAGTCTCACTTGAAAGAAACAGTGCAACATGCAAAAAAAAAAAATACATTATCGCATTAGTTTCCAAGATTCCTGCAAATTCAACTGTCAGATTTATTGTGACACGTTAAAAGCCAGATGGATGTTAATCCTGCCTTCTCTTAGATCCTGGTGTTATCTGAACGATTGTGTTTTTTGAGGATGTTTGCATTTAAAGACAAAGGTGTAAAGATCAAGATGGTCTTTCAGGACAAGATTTCCGTCTGTCCTGATTAGTATGGGATGCTTTAGTACCAAGCTGTGATGGTTGGTGTGTAAAATAGGTATTAGTCACAGCTGTTGTGTTTGATCAACAGGTCCAGACAGTCTTTACCAACAAGTAGTTAAAAGGTGTGTGGACATGTAGAAACAACATGAGTTAAAATTGCTTTAAAATCTTATCAGAAACCATAATAGTTAAAAAAAATATTCATCAAAATCATTTAAACATTGACCATTTTATAGCATTTTAAATCCCAGGCATCAATTTGCATAGTTTTTGCAAAATTTTGCGATGTATTTCAGAGCATCCATGGTATTTTGATCAAAATTCTTTGAAGTGGTTTCCCACCTCCAACTTCATCTCCTTTCTTCACAACTGCAATTGATTCCACCTGATCTAAACCTTCCTTTCCTTCCCTTCCCTTACCTTCCTCACCTTCCTTTCCTTATCATAACTTCTTCCCCTTATCCACCTTCTGTCCCTCCTTTCCTCTATCCCTTCTCTCTGCCCTTACTCAAACACCTTAATTTTTAACACCCTCTTGGCACATTTGACTCTGACTGTTGCAGTGTCGTTAAACATCAACAAACCAAACCTTAAAGTGGTACAGCAAATTCTGACCAAATCTTTTTTGGAGTTTTTACCATGCCCCTCCCCACCCAAAAAAACTATACAAAAATAATAATAATAATAATAAAAATTCTATTAGAAATAGACTTATTCATCATTTTCTGCAACTTGAAGAATTTAGGAACAAAATTAGAAGTATTCCATCAAGATTTTGAGCTTTCCAGTCATACATCACAAATTTATGTTGTATGTACTGTAAGTTAAAACTTTTCAAATTTTGTCAATTTACAAATGATTTTTTCAAAATATCAAAAGCTGATCTGCTCAGATTTGACTACTTTTTTTTAACATGCCCATGATAGAGCTTGAACCATCATGACAGCTCCCTCCCTGCTTGTAATGATTATTTCAATCTTTGATTTTTGGGAAGACTTGTCTGGCCGTCGCGTCGGGGCCCTACGGTGGGGCCTCCACCGATTGTACGGTTTAAGTGGACGTTTATGTAAAAATTGTTTAAAAGGACAGATGAATGTGATAATTTATTGCATATTTTACACAGTGAGAAATTTAATTGACAGAAAAGTTTTGAAGATGGGAGGTACAGTAAGAGTGCCTAGGCATGCATTACAAGAAATGCTTGAATTTGATGGGAGTAGCGTAGTAGGTAATTTAGACAAATATTGAGAATGAATTAATTTAACACTTAGGTTATAATAGGCTATAACGTAAGGCTTTAAATTCCACTCAATCAAGGCCCGTTTTACAAGCTGTTAAATCGACCAACAAAACAGTCAAAATACTTGAATTGTGACAATAAGTTTATTACATGTAAATACATGACGAGTCAAAAAAAATTTACAAGAAAAGATATTGCAAAATAAACAAACAGAAAAAAGTTTCAACAATTCTGCGTGCTTCGCAAAGATGGCGGCCATTTTTTTGAGAGGACTGATATGATCAGAACTTTTGGGGTGTTGGCGTAGTTTTTAAAAGTTTTACGGCGAGGTATCATACATAGTATGCATGAAACAGTTACGTGATATTGAGTTTAAATGACATTGAAAGGAACTTTTCCATTCTTTCTAAACTGAATTTCCATGCACATTTTCCATAAAAATGATTTATACTGTTGAAGTAAACTTTTTACGATTTGGAAAGCAAAATTCCAGCATCTATTTGGGCAATGGAGTCAATACTTTTGCCATACTGGTTGCGTGATTTTTGTACTTAGCATTGAAAATTTGAAGCAATTTTGGTGTAGTTCTGAAAAGTATGTTACTAAACATGTGTAAATGATACACGCTCCCTTCGCTCTATACCTAACATGCTACTGACACCACAGACATGTTTGTTTAAATTTCTGTCATGAAAAGCTTCAAATTGTAATTTATTAATAGCTTCTGTCATAATTAAATTGACTCATCAAAGTTCCAAGATACAATTTTTGTTAATTTTTAGTAGATCTGCAAAATTTGTGATGTGGTGCTGTTACTACTGTAAATAGCAGGCATCACACAATATTCAGTTAACCATTGAAGTTTGTTCTTCAGCCATTGATGACTTACAAATAGTCCTGTGAGGAATATATTTATCAGTGACAAAGCCAGTATCACAATCTTAGGGGTGAGGCATAGCTTCAACCAGGGGGAGGGGTGACGGGAAGGGGAAATAAAGCTACAGTACAACCAATGGGGATAAACAAGTATTGGCAGGGGGTAAATACCCTCCCAATTTTGAGACTCATCAGTATGTCTGGAATCCGGTTGGTAAAAATACTGATTTTGATTATTAACTTTTTTTTACAGGGATGGCAGTTGTTTTTAGGGATGCGCATTTTCGTTTGATTCAGTAAACGATAAACAATCCATTTTTGTTATCATTTGCCGTGTACATGATTGCCAAAAATGCGATCACAAGTTAAAAATTCTAGAAATTTTCGCAGAATTGGTTCTATCCCTACAATATGCACAACGTAACCATCACGATTTCCAGTCTTTAAAATAAGTAAGGAATGTCACAATATATTTAGTCTTTAAATTATCGGTAAGGCTGAAAAAAGTTTTCAAAAATAATGATCCATGATTTTAATGTGCTTTAAAACGATGCAGAAATAAAATATTAGCAAGTAAATTGCCGTGTCTTGCAAACATTTTGTTATGTTTTCAACACATATTGCCATACTGTACAGATTCAAAAGTGCACCACTGTCTTGCAGCTAGCGTACTGTATAAAAAATATTCCAACCCAGTGCCATATCCAACTATACTGTATAGGGATTAAAAAGAATTGAATTCAAATCCTTGGTTGATCGTTTGTTAAGTTTGAATTGTAAGAACATTGATTAAAAGTTTTGTCTGTGGTGTAAATGAATATTGAAATGAATGCAAAGTATTGGTGGAAACTGATAGGGGCTTTTTCTGGGTGAATTTTCCGTGTAAACGATATATAAATTTTTGTAAACGGTAAACGATGTTTTCGATCGTGTACACGATAATTGGTAAATGGTCGCATCACTAGTTGTTTTTTCAAATGGGATGCTAATTTGAGGCCGTCAGTAAATATAATATTTTACCCCCTCCTTCAGTCAGTAAATCTGATATTTTACCCCCTCCCTTCCTCAGTCATCCCCAAAAAAAAAAAAAAAAATGGTCTACTGACACACCTGGGTAATGAATATAGGTATGAATGGTGGAAAAGCTAATTAACCGGGGGTAAAGGGCAATAGCCCATTTGGCAATGTCAATAATTTTACTGCACTTGAGTTTCATTGTACATAATGTGAAGAAACAATGAATTGAATTGAAAATCAGCTACATGTACTTATCCCAAGCTATTGTGGTGAAGTAATTTTGTTGGTGAGATTATTTGCTATTTTCATCATGAAATTGAATAGTTTTTAAAGTAGTCTGGCAGGTGCCAGTAGTCCTTAAAGAATTTGGCATGCAAAGTTCTGCAGACAAGAAAGGAGAGAAATTTAACAGGATTCAAGTATAAACAGGGATACAGTATGTAACTTTAGCTTATCCCTGGTATAAAAACGTCAATGGAGTATCTACAGGCAATCAACAGTGCATGTAAAAAATATTGAAATCAATTCACACATGTTTGACAAAGTAAAGGTTAATGAAAAATTCAATACTCATGAGTTACCATCATGATGCATTTACGTGAAACATGGCCTCCTGTATACTGTAACTCCCAGTCAAGTGCATCATCAGCAAAGGCTGGTAAAATGTTTCATCTGAAATGATCGGACACATATCGTTACAAATGTGGAAGCTGATCCAACCCTTGGGATAACGTTGTGTATCATGTACTGATTACTGCTAGGTTAGATTTTGGTGACAGAAAACAGATTTGATGAAACGCTATAGCGTAGTAGCAACAAATCTGTCCAACTGTTTATCTTGTTGCTTCATCATCTTTGCTACATGTATTTGTTTTGGTTAAATTGTTTGTGTTTACTTTTTATTTGTTTGTTTGTTTTTTTTTTTTCTGCTTTGGTTTGCAAAGATTATGAGAAAAGAAGATGTAATACATGTTAATACAAAAAGCAAAGGGGATGCAAGTTAGGTGAAGTTAATGAGGAATGGAGATATTCGCCTTATATTTTTCCTGTAGAAACTGCAAATTAAACTCTAATGAATGGTCATCCTGCAAACAACGGCAAGTGTTGATTATTAAAATGTTTAGGAGGTGTTGTAAAAAATCTAGTTTCAGCGGTTATAAACGCAGTAAAAATAGGAGTTGGCTACAGGAAGAAACATTTTATTCATACATTTTTTTTAAAACTTTGGAAGAAAACAAACCCAACGAATTCAATATTTACAAACGACGGCATGTGCTGATTATTCAAATGAGGTGGAGTTGGAAAAAATCTATAGATCCAGCGGTTATAAACGCAGGAAAAACAGGAGTTCACTGCAGGAAAAAACATTTTATTCATCAAAAATATATATATAAAAAAACTTTAGAAAAAACAAACCCAACGAATTCAATATTTACAAACTTCCAAGTTATTATGTCATTTAAAAAATTGAAGACTAAAAAGAGTCCACTAAATAAATATAAAAGCAAATAACAATTCATTGTTCTTTTTTCTTTCGTGATTTTTTCAGCAAGATTTGGGACACATTCAGTTGAAACGCTTGAAATTTTATCATTAATTCCAACTTCGCGTATAGGTGAATAAAAGTGTCAAGATTCTAGAAAATGTGTACACAGAAATAAGAAATTACAATATAGGATAAGTTCAGTCGTCATGCATGTTTATCTTATATGAAAGAGGTCTTCAAAAGAAACAAAATAGTGAAGAACGCACTCCAAAATCTTATTCGGTTAAGGAAATATTTGAGTTTAAAGTTTGGTATCATTTTTGTCATAACCTCAGACTTCTCAAAGTCTTTCGTATTCTATCATATTTCTTCCTGCGATTTTGTGACTTAAAAACCATGGGATATGTCAAAAAAGTAGTAAAACTGAATCTAGTAAGGGTATTTATAATATACCACCTAAAGAAAGTTTGAGGAAAAATAATTTGAATTGTAAACAAATTGAATAAACTTTCTTTAAAATACATAAAGACTTAGAGCAATCTGAGGCTGTGCCATCACAACTAGTCTGATTTCAGTCGTTTCTACAAAAATGATACCAAACTTTAAACTTGAATATCTTCTCAACGGAATAAGAGTTTTTAAACGCTTTCTTCACTATTTTGTTTCTCTTGAAGTTCTCTTTCATATAAGATGGACTTGCTTGACCACTGAACTAATCCTATAATTTGAAAGTAGGAAATGTTCATGTGAACAAGTTGTAGAAAACCGTTCTTATCTTATTCTTTTCATCCTGTCTGAATTTTTAAAGAGGTACAGTAATTATGAAAGTGAATTGTAGATCTAGTGAATTGTATGAAGTCTTGGCAATATAAATAATCTTAAGAAAAGTACAGTAATGTCTAATTATGAAGGTGAATTGTAGATCTAGTGAATTGTATGAAGTCTTGGCAATATGAATAATCTGAAGAAAAGTACAGTAATGTCTAATTATGAAGATGAATTGTGGATCTAGTGAATTGTATGAAGTCTTGGCAATATGAATAATCTGAAGAAAAGTACAGTAATGTCTAATTATGAAAGTGAATTGCAGATCTAGTGAATTGTATGAAGTCTTGGCAATATGAGTAATCTTAAGAAAAGTACAGTAATGTCTAATTATGAAGGTGAATTGTAGATCTAGTGAATCGTATGAAGTCTTGGCAATATGAATAATCTTAAGAAAAGAAAAAGAATCTTCTCCTTTATATCTATGAGGAGTAAGAATTCTTGACAAAACCTGTCTCATCAAAAGTGATTTATAACCCTACATAAATATCCATTAATGAGCGAACCCCAATTTATGACCCTCTGCCATTAAGATTACAGTGCTGTCAACAGCCTCATTGTCCATCCCAGCAAACCTATACTTGTCAAATCATCAATTATATCTAATTCCAGCTAGTTGGAAGGAGAGATTGGTACACAAGGGAGTTAACGCCGTTTTGGATGACAATTCCCGGGTACAACTGTACCCAGTAAAACAGTGTTGTGTCCGATAAGGGAATTGCAATTAAAAGAGTCAAGCCTGACCTGATTTGGAGTGGGTGGTCAACTGGATTTATGCAGCTGTTTCGTAAAGAGAAGTTGCTTGTAATAACTTTGTTCATTTGTAGATCTACAGCGGAGAAGTAATGCTTTATTCAGCGGTGCATCCTTATCATCGTGCCTGTGTTTTTGTTTGTTTATATTTGTTGTCCTAGAAACTAGGGGGCACTGTATGTCAAATTGGCACGGGTCTATTTCGTACGTATGGTTGGAATGAGTCATTGTTTAGTCACCTCACTAACGATAAATCTGTTCTTCGTGTAAGGCGAACCGTTATTGTGAAAGCAGAACCTAGACTATCATTAAGATGTAAATTTCAAGTAAGGAAAGCAAATTGAATATTTTTTATCTACTTGCACAGTTTAAGTTAGAGGTGATCAGAAATGTTGGGTGAGTGCTCAGTGGAGCAACTAGAGTTCCTGGGACCCGTGGTGAACTTAGGACTCAGGGCCCATCAAAAATATATCCTGCTGAAATATTGTTACAGTAAAAGATATTTACATTCACACAGTCACAAATTACAGTGTATAAATCCCACATCTTTCATTGAGATCCAAACTCAATAAAAACTATTTAAACACTTTTTCAAACAAAGAAGGGGTAAATGGGTCGAATTAAGTTTGAAATGACAATCGTAATTGATTCTGAAAGGTGAGTTGTTATGGTTCAGCAAATATGTACAAAACTGGTGGATGAAACAATTTTTGATATGATTTAGAAATGGAGCAAAAAGGGCAGTAAGACCTAACCTCTTTAATCCAATAAAAGTACAACCGAAGAAAGGTGATAGTCCACATATCCTGATAATTTCTTTTGTTCTTTCCTGTTAAACATAGACTGCCTGCTGCTTTGGGAAACTTAACTTTAAATTACATATTTGGGGACAGAAAAGGTCAGATTATCCTTGTATGGTATGGGATCCATTTCTGTTATGGAAGCAATTACTTTCCGCCAGAAACGATAGATTTAACACGGACGGAATGATGCATTTTGGAAGTACTGTACTATTTTTGGTTCCGATGCGATAGAATTACCTTTACTTGCAGTCATGATGGTGTGTGTGTCTGTGGAGTGTATGGTTGTGTGTGTTTGTTTGATGCCTGCTTGGAAAACATGATATCTTAAGAACCATACAGCACCCCTTTATATTTTTAGTGATGATGTCATGAATAGAACTGAGCACAACATTACTGAGTAAAACAGTAAGTACATGTATGGCTTGAAGTATAATTCCAATATAATATTCATAACGGTAGATCATGATCACTTCATGTGATCATGCTGTCATTGACTAGAAATGGTTTGGAGTAACATGAACTTGACGTCTTCAATATTCTTGAATATTTTTTCTTAATAAAGAAATATTCTCATGGATTTTCATTATTTCATATATGATAGAGAAAATTTATGCAAACAAAGTGGTGAATACACTATGATGATATCTTATTCTGTTTAAAAGTCATAACAATTTAAAGAGTAGAAAAATGATCCTAAAAATACATCGTACAGTATATGTCCTTCAGCTTTGTGATGTTATCAAGGCAAATTCAGTACAGTTCTGATGTATTTCTTATAAATTTAATAACACTTTTTTTTTACATTACTGAACAGCATTTTTGGTTTATTATAGGGATAGGGTGGAATATATAATTTACAAGAAAACATTTTGTTTTTTTCTTGAAGTACATCACATTTTCAATAAGAAAAAATTCCATTTTTTTTTTAAAGAAATACAAAAGATGTTTTGTTGAAATTGTCTCTATGACATCACAGATGTTGCCAATCAGTCACTTTTGTCCAAGTTCAAAAAAACTTTAAAATTTTGTAACTGCTAAATGGAATAAGATATTAACATAGTTTTTTTCACCACTTTGTTCCTAAAATTCTTCTCTATCAAATAAGAACAAAATGAAAATCCATGGGAATATTTCTTTAAAATGGATTGTAAACACAAATGTAAATAACTGTATTGTAGAGGGATGTCCGCATGCAGCACACTGGTAACCTATTGTTTAGATCTCATGTTTTTTGTGGGTGATATCTGGTTTAAGTGACTTGAGACAATAACTTCCTACTAAACAACATGAACCTGATGCTAACAGTGTTAAAGAGGTTATGACTCTGGCACATTTCACTTATTGGAATGAAATCTTTGGACAATTTGATAGAGGAATATAGACAAATATGTTACTTGTTTTATCACAAAATCATTTTTTTTGCAAAGAAAATAGCAAATGAAAAAAATACTGTCCCGCCTGTGCTCAAAAAAATCAGCAGTTTCACCTTCCCACCAATGACGTCATTGCCTGAACCGACACTCCATCCGTGATGTACAGCTAGTGTGTGTACACTGTACACATAGTACGCAATTGTCACAGGTTACATCATACTTCTACTGTTTGTCATTACGGAATGTGTGCTTGGCGGGTGTAGTAACACCAAAAGAGGTGTTGAGTTTTTATAGATTCCCGAAGGACTCAAGAATCCATAAAATATGGATTAATTTTGTAAACAATACTCCATCAGATTTTGTACTATTCAAACACCTTGTACTATGATCTTCCTGATTGTGATATAAAACAGACTCCAGAACAGCTATATATGTAGTGACTCTCTTCGCTCCCTTCACTGGTTCATTTAACATATAGAATTGCAACATATGTCTACAAATGTCTTCGGATTGTTTTGAAAGTTCTCATGAATTGAAAGAAAGATTTGGTCTTGGCAGTCTAGTGGCAGCAGGGAAGGGTACCTTTGCATCAATAACTACGATAAAAGTAGTCTAAGGCTTTTTATAATTGTTTGCCATCAACACAGTTTTATTTATTTTCTTCAACTCCAAGTCATAGTTGGTGAGTTAAATATATAAACATAAACATAAACACTAAACTAGTAGTGTATTGTTTTGAAAGTTCTATGAATTAGTGGCAGTCATACTACTAGTAGTAGCCATACTACTAGTAGTAGCATACTACTAGTAGTAGCATACTACTAGTAGTAGTTCCGCGAAATCAACGGTGCGATCTGATAAGGTTTTTCTTTGTGATAAGAGACAAAAGAACGCATAATTTTTATATTGATATGTATTTTCAAGTACATGGTACTGACCATTCATTAATGGCAATTTGGAGCCTATCAACTCCAGGAACTTTGTCTTCCACACCCTCTTCTGCACCACCTCTCGCAGCTGTCAATGGCTCAAACTGGTATGGTTGCAGACCAAATATTTCCACTTCTTCATTGCTATTTTCATCCTCAATCTCATCAAAACTGGATGAAGAGCAAGACAAATTTAAGTCTTATTTCCTCTGAGATATCTTTGGGCCTTTTAGACATTTCTGACTGACGTATTCTGTATTTTATTTTCAGATGATAACAAATTGACGATATGACGCTTGTAATGAATAGTGTATACTATGAATATGGAAGTTGCTTCGTGCGTGCAATGACGTCACACAGCTTATCACTGCAGATTCATTTTTTACACTTCTGGGTTCTGAATGTGGCATAGTTCATGATTTTGTTTGATATTTTCTTGGCGAAAAAAATGTTTTTGTGATAAATTTGTTATATATTTGTCTATCAAATTGTCCAAATATTGCATTCCAGCCAGTGAAATGTGCTTGTGTCAAGACCTCTTTAAGAAAGTCACAGGTTAGACGCAGACAAATGTGTGCCAAATGCAGTGACACTATATCCATACCAACAGTAATTACAGTATGATAGTTACTGTAGCTCTAACAACGTCCATTTCTTAAAGATTTGGAAATTAAACATCCTTTTAAAGAATAAGGAATTTCCATTCCTATCTCACAAATTTCCTAGAATATTAAGTGAGCTACTAAAGGATTAGTTCAATGGTCAAGCAAGTCTATTTTATATGAAAGAGGACTTCAAAAGAAACAAAATAGTGAAGAAAGCATTCAAATTTGTATAGAAATGACTGAAATCATACTAGTTGTGATGTCATAGCCTCAGATTCCTCAAAGTTTGTATGTATTCTATCATATTTTGTCCTGCAATTTTGTGGCTTATAAATCATGGAATATGTCAAAAAAAAGTAAAACAATCTAGGAAAGGTATTTATAATATACCACCTGAAGAAAGTTTGAAGAAAAATAAAAGTGAAATTTTAATAAAACTTTCTTTAAAATAACAAAGACTCTGAGGAATCTGAGGCTGTGACATCACAACTAGTCTGATTTTAGTCATTTCTACAGAAATAATACCAATCTTTAAATTTAAATATCTCCTTAATGAAATAAGATATTTGAATGCTTTCTTCACCATTTTGTTTCTTTTGAAGTCCTCTTTCATATAAGATGAACATGCCTGACCATTGAATTAAATACTAATATAATGAACTGTTTTTTCTGTACATTGTAACAATTTTTCAAGCATATAAACAAAACTAGGTTGTGTTTTGTATTCATATGCTGTAAAGATACAATGTCCTTCAATCATGGAATTACCCCCTGGAAATGGCATATTTCTCCCACAGACTCGTTCGCCATGGCAACCTAACATCGGAATACTTTTACAGTCAAATATTTCTGATATCGCCTCTATGCATCTTATAGGTCTATATACATTTATTTATCTGCTTGATAAAAAGCATACATTGTTTTCGTAGCAATTTTATGTGGGGAATAATCTTGGAGCATCAATAACTTTGAGGGCACAAGAGGTGGTTGTAGCAATGTACCTATATATGTCTCTTCGTAAACCAAGAAAGCGTGACATTAAGAGCATAGGAGTCATGTAGTAAAAAAATCTATGTTTTGTTTTGTTTGCCAGAAGTTCAAAGTAGGTGACAGAAAGAGGGAGGTAAAATGTAATTTGATGTGAGAATTCAAAAATATTACAGCATACTATATTGCAGCGTCCTGTATAATATCTTGATATGTTGGCATCTTGAAGATTGTTATGAGACAACACTTGAAATATCTATGGACCACCACTAAAAAATGATGGTATAGATTTGAAAGAATTACAAAATACCAGAATTCAGCGCTTATCATATGTGTTAATTTTTTTTCTGAGCACATCTGTACAAACAGTTTTCTATGTTAAGAAATAATTTATGGTAACACAGTGTGAGTTAGAAAAGATACTAAACCTAAGTTAGTTAAGTTATTTCTTAAGTCTAAAATGATCCTAAGTTAGTTAACATCAGTCCAGAATGACCCTAAGTTAGTTAACTTATTTCTTAAGTCAGAATGACCCTAACTTAGTTAACATAAGTCCAGAATGACCCTAAGTTAGTTAACTTATTTCTTAAGTCCAGAATGACCCTAAGCTAGTTAACTTATTTCTTAAGTCCAGAATAACCCTAAGTTAATTAACTTATTTCTTAAGTCAGAATGACCCTAAGTTAGTTAACTTATTTCTTAAGTCCAGAATGACCCTAACTTAGTTAACTTATTTCTTAAGTCAGAATGACCCTAACTTAAATAACATAAGTCCAGAATGACCCTAAGTTAGTTAACTTATTTCTAAGTCCAGAATGACCCTAAGTTACTAAACTTATTTTTAAAGTCTAGAATGACCCTAAGTTAGTTAACTTATTTCTTAAGTCCAGAATGACCCTAAACTTATTTCGTAAGTCCAGAATGACCCTAAGTTAGTTAACTTATTTCTTAAGTCCGAATGACCTTAAGTTAGGTAATTTATTTCTTAAGTCCAGAATGACCCTCAGCTTATTTCGTAAGTCCAGAATGACCTTAAGTTAGTTAACTTATTTCTGAAGTCCAGAATGACCCTAAGCTTATTTTTTAAGTCTAGAATGATCCTAAGTTAGTTAATTTATTTCTTAAGTTCGGAATGACCCTAAGCTTATTTCTGAAGTCCAGAACGACTCTAAGGTAGTTAACTTATTTCTTTAGTCCAGAATGACCCTAAGTTAGTAAACTTATTTCTTTAGTCCAGAATGACCTAAAATTGAATAATTGTATTTATAAAGAAAATTGTTGTTCAATTTGAGCTACAGTAATGCCCATTCCTGGTGGGCGCATAGGGAATGGTGTTGCTAATGGATGAAATTTGCAAAGCTGCCTACATTTCCATTTCAGAATATAAGTCGCATTCGCAGTTGTTTAAACCAAGAGACTGCTGAAATATTAGTACATGCCTTTATTACTTCAAAGATAGATACCGGAAATTCCCTGTTGTATGGCATCACAAAAACACAGCTTAACTGGCTTCAAAGAATTCTGAATATTGCAGCAAGACTAAAAACCTTTACTAAGCCCTCTGCTCATATTACACCACTTTTGTGTAAACTTCACTGGTTACCAGTTGAACAGCGTATTGTATTCAAAGTAGCCTTGTTCGTTTACAAAATTTTACATGGCTCTGCGCCATTTTACCTGTGTGAACTCGTTGACCTGTATGTTCCAGCACGTGAGATCTTGCGTTCATTGTCTCAGGTTCTGCTTCAGGAAAGAGTCGCGAGAAACCAGTGGGGATCAAGATCATTTTTGTCGCAGCGGCCGAAGTGTGGAATGGTCTCCCACAAACTGTAAGATCTGCTAGTTACCTGGACAGTCTCAAAACTGGTTTAAAAACATTCCTTATCAAAAAAACTTTCTTGTTAATGTTGTACTGTTGTATGTTTATTCCAGCCTGGGATGAGTTGGAACTTTTTAACTGGCTGTTTTTTGCAAAGCGCCATGAGCGCCTTTTGGCGGATACCAGCGCTTTATCAAGTTCACATTATTATTATTATTAGATTAACTTACTTAAAACCAGATAACCAGGAAAATATTACCCAAGATGTTTGATTTTCTAATCGATAGACAGTAAGAATTGCAATCCTATTCATTATAAGAACTGCATGTAGGGCTTCTGAAGTCAAATGGTACTTCGTTATAACGAGCACTTTCAGACTGTAGATATCAGAATCTGACATTTATCTTAATAATCATCCCATTAGATCACAATTTCTTATCATCTCAAAATTGTTTCCCTTTGTTCTTTTTTAGATCCAGCAAATGTGGATAACACATGAACATCACACATACCCGCTTCCCGAGTGCTTAATCAAGCATTCTCAATTACATCCCAAAACTTGTCATGTGCAACCAACATCTTGTAGTCATTCAAATATGGAGTTTAACAAATGTGAGTCATCTTTCCTGATGAGGAAATTTATCTAAGCCTGAAAACCGGATTAATAAAAGATATATATCTGGTTCGGAGCTTTTGAAAAGGTGTCTTTCCTTTTGTATCTGTGTTAAAATTGGAATATATATATATATATACTTGTGATTACTTTTGTGTGTGGATTATAGTTGTTCCAGGTTCCATCATAACCCTTTCTCATGTTAAACATGTCTTGCACGTTGGTAGGATATTAATACGGGAGCTTTGATTGTTGCTGGCCAAGAAAATTTGAGGTAAGTAATATATTAGGCAGATGTTATTTAGGTTATATTTTTGCTTTGGAATGTGTATGTACAGCATGTATGTACTCCATTGTTTTGTTTAATTTGAAGGGAAAGCAAGGTGAAGTGCATAGATTAACAGAAAGCATTTTTTTTTGTATCTGGGATCAAGGGGAGGGGGATGAGGGGCACGGCGCAGAGAGTAGTGGAGACTTTGCAAAAAATTTGCACTAAAATTTATATATGCTGTATCTGTCCACATGCGTACAAACATTGCAGAAAGTTGGTATTGAATATTTCCCTAATTAAATATTGCACATTTTCAAGATCTATGCAAAATTTTGGTATCTGATTAATTAAAGTTGCAGTAAATGACCATTTTGATATACCCCCTTCCAATTCCCCCCCCCCCTCCTTCTTCCCCACATGGCCCCACCCAGTTCCTTATCCTTAAACGACAGTGTAAATATTGTGTGCAAAGTACTGTATGTAAGTTTCAGGAAAATCATGCAATTTGATGCTCATTGAAAGAAAAAAGGTTCAAATCCTCTAACCATTTACACCAACTGCACTTGTTTGATTGGTAATAAGATTACATTCACTGAAGCATACCTTCATCCCCCCCCCCCTTCCTCCACCACCACCAATCTCAATCAAGAAAAATAAAATCCACCATTACAGCAGTACACACACAATTCTATCACTCAGAGATAAAATATCACACCATTTTAATATCAAACTCAATTAGATGATATTTAAATAGATTTCTCTGGCAATTTGATAATAAATGAATCCAATACAGCTCACTTCAATCACTGTCTATTCACACCAAAGCGCTGTTGTTTGAAGAGGCTAAATCACAACACCATTGAGTTAGACCACAAGTATGTCTACTGTACACAAAGCATTGAACTAATTGCCCTGATGAACTTGTCATGCATGTCACAGTATGACCAAGCATTTGTTGTGATGACCAAAACAGGAAAAAAGTTTAAATCAGTATTCACCCCAGTGGTCATCACCCGCATTCGCCTAGACCACACCTATCTCACCCACTCCTACCTCCTTTCTGGCTCTCCCAAACCTACAGTATCTGTCCCACTTGCAATACTGATCTCTCGATCAATCATATCCTCTTAACCTGTCCGATTTATGCCAATTCCAGATCTTTCCCATCCCCTGCCACCACTATTTTCGACCTCTTCAAAAACAATCCCCCCTCCAACATTATCACCTTCCTCTGCAACAGCAACCTTTTCCACTTGATTTAATCTCCCCACACCCCAATCCTTTCTTACAGTATCTCATATCCTTCTCTTTCTCTCCTTCTTACCACCTTTTCTTCTACAACTTACTTCCTCTAAAATTTTCACTTCTCTCCATCCTTTTCTCCTTTTCCAATCATCTCTTTCCTAATCTTTGCACCTTAATTATTTAACACCCTCTTGGCACGTTTGACTCTTGACTATTGCGGTGTGCCGTTAAACATCATCAAACCAAACCAAACCTAAAGTTTTTCTGAAATAACGTAAGATTTTCTGAATGCTGTACTTTTTCAGCAGTAGATTTGTTCTACAGTAATTGAAACGATGTTTAGTTTCGAGTATGAGTAAATTTGATTTTTCGTTCTAAATACGAGTAAGTTTGATTTTGGACTGAACAGGAGAAACTACATGAACTGGAACATTTTAGTGTCAGAACCTTGCAGTATATGGCACTTGTAAGTTCTATGACTCACCCCTACTACCACCCCCGGCAATGTCAGTCATGCAAGGTGACTCACATGTGCATCATTGTACCAAATTGTCAGTCACCAGAGTGACTCTGGAGTGCGTCAATTTACTTGAGAACCATTGACTTTGTACAGAGGTGATTTATTTGGGGTAAGTCATTTTACAAAAAATGTCAGTCACCTAAGTGACTGAGGGGTGCATCAATGTACATGTTTTGTCCACCCACTTTGGTGCAATGACTCACCTTATCCAGGGGTATAGTTGTGAGTCACTCAATTGACAGTGCATAATGTGATTACTGTTTGTCACAAAAATTCATTTTATCTACACATGCTATGTATAACTTTCACTCTTTGTCATTTGATAAAAAACCTTTGATTGGGAAACTAGTAAAGGTGCTTAAAAGGTAACAGGAAGTAAATCATTATTGGTATTTAAAGAACAAATTATTGGCATTTTAAGAACAACGTCTCATAACAAAGTTCTAAAACCCTTTTATAGAAACTATAAATATGACTACAATTGTCCTTTGTGTACGGTCACTTCTTTGGTAAATTCATTTTTTTCAGAGGATTCATGACTGTTACACCGCAACAAAGGATTAGATATTGTTCAGAATGTCAATTATATTTATTGTGTGAGGAACATGCTGTACTGTGTGCTTATACGCTTATATCAGAATGTAAATTCACTCAGTTTCGCTTGAAGGTCACGAAGTGCAACCATTGCAACGTTTCATTGAATTTAAAGATATTTACAAAAGTATCAGATGAATTAGGAAGAGAGTTAATTGATATGCCCTCAAGGCGTACTGTATATATAACAAATTTACCTCATTAGTGAATGTTTAGTTTATTCATTACAGTATTACAATGTTTGACTCTGTGACTGCATTCTCACTTGTCTTCGGATGGTTATATCTTCGGAAGCTAAACCAATTTGATGATTGTAGATACAAATAATGTCATGTGTTCTCACTGTAGAGTGCAAGCTTGGGATCAGACCCACTGCAGGCAATCTGATTGCCCACTGCAGGCAATCTGATTGCCCACTGCAGGCAATCTGATTGCCCACTGCAGGCAATCTGATTGCCCACTGCAGGCAATCTGATTGCCCACTGCAGGCAATCTGATTGCCCACTGCAGGCAATCTGATTGCCCACTGCAGGCAATCTGATTGCCCACTGCAGGCAATCTGATTGCCCACTGCAGGCAATCTGATTGCCCACTGCAGGCAATCTGATTGCCCACTGCAGGCAATCTGATTGCCCACTGCAGGCAATCTGATTGCCCACTGCAGGCAATCTGATTGCCCACTGCAGGCAATCTGATTGCCCACTGCAGGCAATCTGATTGCCCACTGCTGGCAATCTGATTGCCCACTGCAGGCAATCTCATTGCCCACTGCAGGCAATCTGATTGCCCACTGCAGGCAATCTGATTGCCCACTGCAGGCAATCTGATTGCCCACTGCAGGCAATCTGATTGCCCACTGCAGGCAATCTGATTGCCCACTGCAGGCAATCTGATTGCCCACTGCAGGCAATCTGATTGCCCACTGCAGGCAATCTGATTGCCCACTGCAGGCAATCTGATTGCCCACTGCAGGCAATCTGATTGCCCACTGCAGGCAATCTGATTGCCCACTGCAGGCAATCTGATTGCCCACTGCAGGCAATCTGATTGCCCACTGCAGGCAATCTGATTGCCCACTGCAGGCAATCTGATTGCCCACTGCAGGCAATCTGATTGCCCACTGCAGGCAATCTGATTGCCAGGGCACGAGTGAACCGGAAGTCAAAATGTAGGTCATTGAAAACTTCACTAAATGTAACCAAGCAGGCTAAATTGTTACAAAAATATTTAACTTACTGTATAACATATTATGTAACTAATGCTATCACTCACGATTTTAGAGAATCTCATTGATGGATCTGATTGCCTATTCCGGATCTTGATTCTACTCACGACTCGTGTCAAGATAAGGCTTGGGCGGTATGCCATGGTACTCACGTAAGTATTGGTACCAAAGTACCGGTACTCACGAATAATGGAAGTGAAAAATTATGTTACTGCACCCGTACTGCCGGAAAGTACCGGTGGCAACTCTAAAATATTAATACTATTGACCTTAATCATGCGTTTTCAATACCTAAGTCAATGTAAATTACATACCTCGCAAGAGGCTTGTAGTTAATCTATTTATCAAAACACCACCAATAAAAACCCTCTGTAATTATTCCCAAAGCTGCTAACAATCTCACACACATGTAATCAAATTATTGACTATTTATCCAGAATTTACATTCCATAGTGAACTGTCACCTTTCTTGAATTTCTTTTCTTTTTCCAGAAGAATCTCTTGCTTTGTTTTTCTTTATTTTGCAAGTGTTAGTCCCCAAGTCAAATGTAAGTAACACACACAATTATCAATTAAAACAGTTCACAAATAAATATCATAAAATATGTGCTCTATTTGGGCATTTATTTTTTCAAAAAAGCCCCAAAATAAAAGAACAAACCTTTGAAAATCCCATCTTGCATGTACCTTACTCATACTCAGCAAGTCTGAATATACGTTGAAAGAAATTGGGATACCCCACCTGCCACTAGCGCTGCAGTAAGCTTATGCTGCGAGACCATACCTGGGCCTACACAAATTATGTAATGCGCAAGTTAGTTCATTATTTTGCAATCTGGCAACCCATCACAAAAAAGTTTTTCTCAATGAAATTTTTTTCAGTTACACTATCATACAAGGCTAACACACTGCTCTCACTCTTCAATCTAAATGACTGGTCCCACTGCACAGTACTAAACACTGTACATGTGCATCCACGTAACGTTTTGTTGTACATTGCATGATTAATGCCTTGACCATTCATGTGCACATGTTCAGAGCTTGCAAAATTTGCCATATTTAATCGATCGCGGAAGTTTTAAAATTTAAACTTGCCATTCTACACAGCCCTTGCAGCCATTTTTGAGGCAATTTTGCTGTAACAAAATGAAGATGAAACTCCATTTTTACCAATTATTATTGACTGGAGGTATTTAAAAAAAAAAAAATTGAAAGGTATTTTATGCTGTGTGAATCATTGAACTTGGGCCTAGGGTGTTAGTGTTAGAACTAGTGTATACATCATGAGTTCAAAGTTAGTTCATGAATGACCAAGTGACAACTATTTGTGTGCTTGCCAAATACTGAAATTTTCTTGAATTTTGTTAGAATAAGATAGTATGAAAAATTAAAGAAAAGAAGACAAAAACATGATTTTTTGACATTCATTTACTTCAAAAAACCGGGAAAGAAAGTTTTTATCAATAGAGAAGGAATAGCCTAATAAATATTTTCCTCTCCGATCCATCCCGACGTTACTCTATTTACATGCCCTGATAAAATTATTTTCCTGCAATCATTTATAATGTTATCAGTGTATTAATTAGTACACTGTATGCGTCTAGGATGTTATTGTTATACTACAGTGAATATACCAAGCACACAGTTATAGTTGTTTGACCTTTTTAGGCATGTAAGAAGAATCAGTACTATAAATAGTACCAGTGCTGTGTTAGCAAAAGTACCGTACTGCATTTTCATGGTACCACCCAAGCTTAGTCAAGATGAAGTAAATGCGATCAGACCTGGTGAGCATTCCCACAGTAATCGGGCAGATCTAATCGCGACCTTGTACTCAAGTGGGAACACATTCTATTGTCAAGAAAAAGCAAGTGTGAAAGTTTGTGCATCTCAGACATTTGGACATTGTGTGTACACAGTATTTGAAGTGTCATGATCAGTGACCATTGCAATGCATTGATTATTCCTTATAGTTGTAGGCTTAAACAGCAAATTTTAAAGAGCTTTTAATGTTTTGCCTTCTTTGAAAACAAAGAGAGTAATTAATTACCTCTGCCAGAGAAGTTGGACGGAAGGTTATGTTTTCGCTTCCGTAAATTTGTTTGTTTGTTTGTCATCAAGATATCTCAAGAACTGATGACTGGATTTGGATCAAATTTGGTAGGGTTTTTTTGCATGTTTTTTTAATGCTTAAAGAAGAAGTGATAACAATTTGAGACATTGAAACGGGAAGAGTGAAAATGGGTGGTGGGGACATGTTTTTGCCTCTGTCTGTTTGCCTGACATCAAGATATCTAAAGAAAAAATAATTGGATTTGGATTAAATTTAGTGTGTGGTTTTGTTACTGCTTAAGGAAGAAGTGAGTGAAATTTGAGACATTAGAATAGGGCAATGGTGAAAATAGAAGGATGGAGATATTTTAAGGTGAATTTGTCTGTCATCAAGATATCTCCAGAACTAATGATTGGATTTGGATTAAATTAGGAGTGTTGTTTTGTTACTGTTTTATGAAGAAGTCATTGAAATTTGGGACTAATTGGAACAGGGGAAGGGCAGAAATTGAGGCATGGGAATGTTTTAGGATGAGATCTGTCAAGACTAAGTTGTCAAGACTAAGTTGAAACTTTCCAATGGAATGTGCTGAACAATGACTTTGCGCTCTGCATGAAAATCCAAACAATCAATTTCTGGACTCAAAAGAGAATTACATCAAGTGTTCTCTGGAATCAATGGAAATGATACGATTGGTTTCTGCCATAAATGGAAAATGATGGAATGTGAATCCTGACTGAATAGAACTCCAAATAATGATGCTTCACTTGAATAAAACTGAAAACAATGGTATGGCTTTGGAAGAAATACAGTGAGAAAAGAATCTTCAAGGGTTCAGATTGCAAATGTTTATTACAGATCAAAACTTGGGGATGAATCTTTGTGGGCCTAGGATTTCTGAGGTAGATTAGATTGGGTATGGGGATCAAATGAACTCTTAAATTATAAAATTATCCTAGGCATGTTGGAATTGCAACAGGGCGGAGGTATTAGCTCTAGAGAGTGCTAATATTCTAGTTTTAAATGAAATACACAAAAAGTGTCATGGAAGTGCTTATATGACATCACACAACTGAATTAAACTTTTTACCCAGTCACTTTTAAAATATCTGTATAATCTTTAAAATCCAACCTTTCTTAAAAGATTAGTTCAGGGGTCATTCAAGTCAATCTTATATGGAAGAGGACTTTACAGGGAACAAAATGGTGAAGAAATCATTCAAACATCTTATTCTCTTAAGGAGATATTTCAGTATAAAGTTTGGTATCATTTGTGTACTGTAGAAACAACTAAAATCAGGCTAGTTATAATGTCACAGCCTCAGATTCCTCAAAGTCATTATTATAGTATATTATATTTTGTTCTGTGATTTTGTGGCTTAAAAACCATTGGATATGTCATGAATATAGTAAAACATAATCTACTGAGGGTGGTTATAATATACAACCTAGAAAGAAAATTAGAGGAAAATAATTAAAATACATGTAGTATCAATTTTGTACAAATTTTCTTTAAAATAGATAAACAATTGTTAAGAATGTGAGGGATGAGGATGCCAATTTTCCATAGTAGACTTACTACACCAGTCATTTCTACACAGATTAGGCATAGTTTTAAACTTGAATATCTCCTTAATTAGCAGAATATGTTATTTAAAAGCTTTTTTACCATGTTGTTTGTTTTAAATTCTTCTTTTAGATCAGATAAACTTGCTTGACCCTTGAACTAATCCTTTAACAGTTTTAATGCCAACTGTTTTATGTACTGTAGTCTCATCTTAGCCCACGCCTGCATCCTAATGTACCTCATATTTCCTGTTTAATCTGGTAGAACTGAAAGCTTTTAACGAGTATGAAACTGTAGTCACATGTACCATACTTAAGTACAGTGACGTATGTAAACAGACTCTTATCAAGGGGGCTAAGACGTGAAGTTCAGTTCTGAATCATGATTACTGTAAATGAAGGCCTGCCAAATTAGGCATGAATTTGTAATACAGAAAAACTGGTGTACTGCACACCGTGACCCAATTTTCTGATATGTTGTTTGTAGACCCCTCAAGCAACCAATACATATTCCAAATATTCGTCTGTTTGGTTCTGATGCTAATAGCATAAGGAACCTATGCAGTCATGCTGACGTGTGTACAGTATGTATGTACTGTATGTGTGTGTGTGTGTATGTATGTATGTATGTATGTATGTATGTGTGTATGTATGTATGTATGTATGTATGTACAGTATGTGACAGCAAGCTAAGCACAATCTAAAAACATCACTACAAATGTATGTACAGTATGTATGTTTGTAACAGTACACCAGATTGGTATGTATGTATGGTATGTATGTATGTGACAGCAAGCTCGTAAGCACAATATCTAAAGAACAATACACCAGATTCTTGTCATATGTGGTACACAGACAACCCATGGTCGATAGATGTGCTCTATTGTTTTAGTGGTGATTTTTGCATATTAATGAGGCGGGCTTAATGTGAAAATCTTGAAATATTCATATTTTAACATTCACATGTCTGTTTTGTTTCATATTTTGTAGAATTATGATGTTTGCACTTAAAAACAGTGAATTTTATTTATATGCTTAGTGGGCGGGGCTTAATATGATTTTGCTGAAAAGAGCTCGTAAATAGATATTTCGTGAGCGGTCAAATATTTCACAAAATGCAATGGCAAAATCAATCTGCATGAAAAAGAAAGAGAAAAAAAGCATCGGAACCACAAAACCTTTTGGATCTGGTTTGGAAATTGACACTTGCTCATCCATACCCACCCCTCCATTCATACATGTAGCTTTGCCAAGTTCTGCTGTATGACTACTGTACTGTAGAACAGTGTATTATGCAAAGCGTTTTGTTGTTTTCCTGGTATCCAGCTGTGTTATACAACTTTCAATTTTGAAAAGTCACCTGTAAATTTGTTCACAGAGTTCTTTGGAACAGGTGCATTGTGGTAGTCATCTTAAGTGAGCTTGTTTAAACAAGGGAGATGGTAAAGATAAATAATGCATAATTCCCCATTTTTTGCTTGGAAATCTATATGTGTTTTCAAAACATAATATACATTTATATCTGTGTATCAAAGGCTGAGTCGGATACCCAGATTCCTGCCTGAGCGTTCGGGTGCCCTGTACTGGTATCCGAAATAAGATATATTTCAATTTTTTATGCTCTACAAATTTTGCATAACTGTTATGTTATTAAGGCTTATATTAAAGTTATGGTAGTTTCAATAACTTCGGACCAAAAATAAGCTCAAGAATGTCACTAAAAAATTGTTGGTACCAGTAAGTGTAGTTATCGTGATTTTAGTGTAAGCCTAATAATAAACCAGTTCGGCGGAAATAATTCGGAGGGTGGGAACTGGATCGGAACCAGGTAACAGTAGCGGGTACCTGGTACTGATATTTTGCTACCCGACTCAGGCCTATGTATATCTCATGTGCTGTATAATTCATGAATGAAAAAGATTTTGACGCTTGTTATCAGCTTCAAATGTATCTTCTGCTTGTTTCTCTGATTGGGTGGAGTTTTATGAGAACTTGGAGGTGATTTGAAAATTCACAGGTGTTAGCTTAAAAAAACCAAACATCGCTAATAGTAGAAATATCATCCAGACGTGAAAGTAAAACAATCAATTAGTTGTTGGTTAATAAATGGTCAAATTTGGTGGGAAAATGCTGTTAGCTCAAACTCATTATCTGAGTACTGTAAGTGTTGACCTGTATCTAAAATGATTTGTTGAATATTAGAATAATTAATCTAAATATATTGTTTCCTTTGTTGAAAGCTTATTTGATCTGTTTCCATGAAGGTCTTTGGATGTGGTCTAATCTGTATCAGTATCTTATGAGAAAGGTTTTGTGTGAAGTTACTTTTTGCAAAATGAAATTACACTCCTGCACAAATCATTACTAGACAGACAGGCTAATGTCTTTGGTAAAGCAACTCATTCAGCTGGAAGGTCATGGGTTTGATCCCCGAGTCAAACCATAGACTTTACAAGATGGGACCTGTTGCCCTCTCACCTTTTCAAGAGATCCAAACATGTTAATAGTACAGGCTTGAGTCCCACCTCGGAAAGTTTCCAATGTAACAAGCTCTGAGCACATGCTTGCGTGGAAAGCACTAAATATACTGTAAGAACTGACTTATTATAATTACATAATATGTGTTGAACACTTTCAGTGCTCTAAAACCTGTTGCATAAACCTACAAAACTGAAGGTTGGAAGGGAGGAATGGAAAGGGGAAAGGGGGAGGGGGTAGCAGGAGGGCGATAGAGGTGGACAATTGTTGAAATATCCTGATTTTTGTTCTCCTGAACTCCTGGGGTCTAAACGTGACTGCAATTTTCATAACTTTTTTTTTCAAAATTAATTTTCATAACTTTCTTTCGTTTCAATGCTAAGACAATAAACTTTTCAATAAAAAAAGTCAAAATATAGAAAATATCGACATAAATATATGCAAGTTTTAGGCCAAATTAGGTCAAAATTGTTCAACTTTTTGAGCTTGTATTATTTTTGTAAATAATGAAATGGAGGATTTTTTTTTTACATATTTAGATTGTTTGTGATTGTTTTCCTTTTCAATTATACCAGTCTTAATTTTTTTTCTCAAAGCAAAACATGCAAAAACAATAAAAATACACATTTCAGAATCATTGCTGTATTTACTCGCCGAAAAACAAAGCTGTGCATCCAGCTCTGTGTTCGAACCCGGTCCATTCATGTGAACATCCCGAACGCTAACCGCTGCACTAAACTGCGTATGTCTTGGTGTTTGGATTTCTTTTGATAGTTAAATTGCGCTATAAACAAAGAGGTGGTTGCTACTCTTTGTGTTTTCAATTGAAAGTAGGTGAAATGGCCTTTCTAACGGTATATTTCGTGTAGGGAAGTTATATGGTAATCAGAAGCTACGAATTTTGCCAAATTTTGGTCTCAAAAAGGCTAAAAATCATAATAATTTTCACAACTTTTGCCAAAAAAAAGATATTGATGATTGGGGAAGTCAAAATTCAAGGGGAATTGGATGCATTGATGTCTTTGTAAGTTCCTTGCGGGTTTCCAGGCAAAAGCAAGGTCTGGAAGTATGGCAAGTAAGCTTTAAAAAAAAAAAAAAAAAAAAAAATCTACATTTTCTGAAAGAACTATTTGAGCTCCTTCAAACCAGAATAACTTTTGACCTATTTGCAGTTTTTATTTTCTCTATTTTTGACATTGTGACATTGTTAACAGAACTTCAGCAACTTGTTAGTTGTATGACTCACCTCTAGTACTACCCTGGCAATGTCAGTCAAATTTGAGTCTTTGACATGAAACGTGACTCACATGTGCATCATTGTACCAAATTTTCAATCACCAGAGTGACTCTTGGGTGAGTCCATTACTTCAGACAGACCTATTCACATTGTACAGAGGTGAGTCATTTGGGGTAAGTCATTTCAAATGAAATATCAGTCACCTAAGTGACTAAGGGGTGCGTCAATGTACATGTTTTGGCCACCCACCTTGGTGCAATGACTTACCTTGTCGTGGGGGTGTAGGGGTGAGTCGCACAATTGAAAAGTGCATTACATACATGTACTGTAAACACATAACAGAACTAGGAAGCTGGATTGTACTTGTTCTTTCAATCAAGAGGGAAAAAAAGTGTAATGTATGTGTGCGAGTACCAGAACAATTATGCTAAGAAAACATACTTTCATCTCAGCCATTAGAGTTGTGCAAATATTTATACAGAACTACTTGTATCGCCTCAAGTGTTGCATAATGAAATGTGAATCATTTCCTGTACTGAACTGTCTGTTAAGTGAAATGGGTCCTGTAGATAGCTCCATGAATGGATTTATGGGGGAGAAGTTTATAGGCTGAAGTGATCACACCAGTGAGTTCTAATGCCAACTCCCTGATCACACACTGAAGTTTTACATGTTGTACTCTGCATGCGTTAATATTAAAAGTGATTCATTCCAGAATAGATTTATGTGGGAGAACTTTATAGGCTGACGTAATCACACACTCTGAAGTTTACATGTTGTACTCTGCATGCGTTAATATTAAAAGTGATTTATTCATCCTTTACATGTACCTGTCATAAATATGGATACAGTACTTTACCTGTTGCATAATTGGGTTAAAATTTGAAAGCTTAGACCACCTTGCTTTCATTTTGAAATCAATGAAAGCCTAATTCGTATAAAATGAAATGTTTGATTGGGGGATTGAATTGACGTAATATCCTGTGTAGACTTAAAGATTTCCATTGGGAAGCTAAGAAGTTTTTATTTTTTGGAAGAACTATGCAAATTAAACACATTGGCTTGATTTGGGAATTGGAATAATGTTAGCGTGGTTGAAATAAAATTAAAGTACTGAATTAAAGGCTTAGTTCAGTGGTCATGCATATCCATCTTATATGAAAGAGGACTTTAAAAGAAACAAAATGGGAAAGAAAGCATTGCAAAATCTTATTTTTTCAAGAAGATATTCAAGTTTAAATTTTGGTATAATTTCTGTAAAAACATCTGAAATCAGACTAGTTGTTATGTCACAGCCTCTGTCTGATTCCTTAAAGTCTTTAAGTAATTTAAAGAGAGTTTATTTAGTTTTTTTGCTATCTTGATTATTTTCCTCAAAACTTTTTCAGGTGGTATATTATGAATACTCTTTCTAGATTCAGTTTTACCACTTTTTTGACATACATGTATCTCATGGTTTTTAAGTCACAAAATCACTGGAAAAAATATGATAAAATACATAAAAACTTTGAAGAATCTGAGGCTATGACATCACAACTAGGTAGTCTGATTTCAGTCATTTCTACACAAATAATACCAAACTTTAAATTTGAATATCTCCTTAACAGAATAAGATTTTTGAATGCTTTCTTACCTTTTTTTTTTTTTTTTTGAAGTTCTCTTTTATATAAGATAAACATGCTTGACCCCTGACCTAATCCTTTCAAGAATGCTGTGCATAATTTTTCTTTATTTGAAAATAATAATCTTATGTACTTCAGATGGATTGGAAATGTGGTATCGTTGAAAACAATTTTCAGCAAGATTAACTGCACGATATAATCGGAATATTTGGAAGAATAGGAAATTGTTCAGGTATTGAAGTGAGCAACACCTAATTGAATTAATCAAGTGATCATGTGATCAGTCAAACTGTATTTTAAATTATATCAGAAAGTTTGGTAAAGTTTGTTGAACTTTTGTGCTTCATGAACATATGATTTTATTCTGTTCAGTTCAATTCGAAGGTGTGTAACCACATTGGGAAATGTGATGGTCAAGACCCCTTTCTTTATAGTCCTCTATCATATAAAATTGAAAATTCACAGAAACATTCCTTTTAATGATATTATTTTAAGCATTTATTTATACATTGAGTTCCTTGCTATTTGTTTCAGAGACCAAATTTCAAAATTACAGTAATTTGAGAAAGTAATAAATGTGTTGTGCAGAACAATCAGGTCATGGTAGTGGAGTCATAGACTCCCTACTGTTGAGGAAAATGCATAATGCCATCTGTTAGTTATATTCTATATCCATGTACCTCCATAATCTTATTGATGTTCTCTTTGTATTTCCAAATAGGAAGTTGTGTGCATCTTGTAACCTCAAAGCTAATTCTTCAATCAAGCCTGTGTACCTCAAAGCTAATTCTTCAATCACTCTTCCCCCTCTTCGGTTAGTTATGGAGCTATTTATGAGCTCGCCAAGTTAACTAGTTGGTAAACTTTGTTCAATAAGATAACAAGCATCTTGTTTAACCTCTTTTGCATTTTAATGTACTATTTTACACGTTCTAGAACAATGAACCTGAAACATTGTGGCTGAAACCTTTAGCTTTTTACCACATACACTGTTGCTTACTCCACAAATTAAAAAAAAGAATTAAACAATTGTTTGAAAATTGTTTTCCTTCCCTCGAATTCCCGTTTTTCACGCTGTTGTAACCGCCAGAACCGTGGCTTATTGCTACATGCAGGTTTGTAATAAGACTATTATATATTATATAGTGCAAGCAGGAATATGCCATTTTATCTGTGGTGCGACTAATTTGCACATCACAAAGACAGCAATTTATACACACACAAGCAGTTGCAATGGTTATCATTGCTCTTTATTATTGTACGCAGACCTACAGTATAGCATGCCATGTACAACACATGGTAAAAGCTTTCTCTGTCATACTGATAGTGCATAACACTCTGGGTTAAAGTTCCGCTGTGATAACTTCCTACTCAATCAACCCCTCAAGATGGCTTTGGAATCCAGGTCAGGGAGGAGACAAAAGCAAATAGTTTCTTCATGACAACATCTGGAGAAGTTATCGTTGTTTTTCAAGCTGGTGTGAGAATCTGCTTCTCGGAAAACACAAAGGTGATTCGGATATCAGGCCTTTGAAACCTGTTTTTTTTTTTAAGAGGGTGAGAAAATTCTAAATGTTAAAGGTCATTAGGATCATGGGAATAAAATCTTGAATTTTGCAATGGTGTCTGCACAATGTGGATGTGTCCCCTGCCCTTCACCTTATTTAAGAGCAAGGAGGGAAAAAGTGCCCTCTATTTTATGGGGGAAAGGGGGGGGGGGGGAATTTGCCCTTCCAGGAATTATTTCATTTTTCAAAGCCTTATTTGACCTGGGCCATTGGAATTATGATGGGGAATCATCATTTTGCTATAAATCAAGCTTTCCATTATAAAATGGGCCGGACCATTGCTGTTCAGTTGTGCCCCAGCATATTTTATGTGCATGCATACCTGATGTTCGCACCAATCAATCTCAAGTCAAGTCATAGAACGTGCTCTTTTCTTAAGTCCCGCCCCCTTTTCTTTTTTTGTGGGAAGGCACATTCACAGCAATTGGGTTAAACTTTCTAAGATGTATACAGTACTGTACACACTGTAGTACATGTATATCCATATCACACACTGGTGATTCTGGTATTAAAGGCAAGTCAATCTTTTATGATAAAGGACGTAGTGTAAACAGACTTGCACTGAAGAAACTCATAGATAATTTTTGATCTTCTGAATCAAATAAAATATCAAACCCAAGGGTCAAATTTCCCACCGTTCCGAGAACAGTGCTTTTTATGCAGGAACAGTGAATGTTCAAAAATCACTATTCCTGTGAACAGTCTTTTCACAATCATGTGGCATCACTGATTAATACCTTGATTTCTGCTACTGTAAAAAAGAATGCGTGTTGTCAAACAAGATTATCATAAAAATAATTTCTTCCAGTAAGATAAAGCTCTTCCCCCACCTTGCCTGCAATTGTACGCACAATTAATCTTGAATACACATGTGCAAGGCTGCTTGCATTAGCAGCAAGCAGTGTGCGCTACTGTACATAACTGGATACTACATCCTGTAAATACTAATTTTTTCACCTCCTGAGAAAATAGCCAAAACAAATTTTAAAGCGATTTCCAAAATTTTGTAGTTTTTGTTTAACATTTAATTTTTTTTTCCCTGTCAATTTTTCATCTTTTTGGGACTTGAATTTGATCTTAAAACAATTAACACTGAGATTTCTGTTAACAGTTTGCACTTCCTGGTAGATTTATTAAATCTTGTTTTAATGCTTTTCACCATGTGCAGTATTAAGCAGTATGTTCAGTGTGTCATATCTGTAGATTATCTATTGTAGTAGTGTATAACATACTGTACATGTACGTATATAATGGATGTATATCTGTAATGTTAAAGTGCGCTTTGTATGTCAGAGGTCGGTGTTCCAAAAGCTCTGACAAGTGGCAAATCTAGATGCCAATGGCCACGCTTTTTACCAGTTTTAAGCTAATTTTATGCCAATTTTGCAGTAAATGTTGTGCTTGTTTTGGGCAAGCGTGAGGTATTTCCAGCCAAGTGTGAAACCAAATGCAGTAGTAGTTCTTATTTATATATTTTTGGAGAACGGTCAAAAGTAAATGTTTCGAAAGGCTTGAAATGTTGGAAAAACTATTGTGAAAAACTATTGTGAAAAAGTGTATTATTAATTTGACCAAATATGAGCAGCTGAGAGGAAAATATGTTGTGTAAAATTATGCCCTTTTCTTAAGAGTTAATATCGTAATACACCATTCCTGTACTAATAATTATGAAGTGTAACTTCTGTACATACCATAATGGAACTTTATATTTTTACTGCTTACTGTTATGGTATATTAAAACAAAACATATCCTGATTGGTTTAACACAAACAATACAAATTCTCAGAATATCCCTTTGTGAAACTCATCTGGACAAAATGTTAATGCACTCTCATGAATGTATCAGTAAACTGCGGACATGCTATTTTTTCTCACTTCCTGTAAGGCCGTGATGACGTCAAGATGTTATTGTACTTTTCTTAATACAGCAGGGCTTGTATACTGTATGTTTCAGAAGTTGTGTTTTTTTCCTCTCTGGAATGACTTTGTTCTTTAAACTTAGTTTATCCATGGAGTTTTTAACCGAGTTAATACCTCCATGAATATCCATTCTACCTGTGGTTGTATCATTTCTCCTACAATATTCGAACAGGAAGTGGAATTGTGTTGATGCACGAAATCTTTCATTTTGTCCAGTTTCTGTTTCTCTTAAATTTGTTAAGAATCTGGAAATGGCTAATCAAAATAGGAAGTCCTACTTTAAATTGCTATTATGCTTTTTAAGGTGAGAGTTAAATCAGGGACAGGGGTTACGTAAAATGAAACTTCCCTAGAAGAATTTTTTTTTGAAAACATTCAGTGTACAATAAAATATTTAAAGGTGCTGTACATGTACGGGCAACATTAGCTAAATTGCTTTAAAAGACAATCGTAGTAGCAAAACCATTAATCAAAACAGTTTTACATGTTGACCATGTTACAGTGTTTTTGGTTCTGATGCAATAGCATCAGGAACCTATGCGGTCATGATGGCGTGTGTGTGTGACACCCAGACCCCTAGCTTGATTCAAATGGGGGCATAGTGCTAGACTCGTTGAGGGGCACATTAATGCGCGCGCGAAGCGCTGCATCTGTTCGGCATGGAGTCCAGGGGCCCTTTTACACACAGGACAATTGCTGACTATGCTATCATTCTGTGTTCTGTATTCATTTATGAGATTAATTAAGATTGAGTTTAAAAAAAAAAAATATAAAAGAAAGAACAACAATTTTTTGTATATTTTTTCTAATGAGGGGAAGGGCGGACTCCAGGGGGCAGGGTGGACCCATGGGGTAGGGTGGACCCCAGGGGGGCAGGGCAGGTCCTTGGAGGGGCAGGCAGGCCAGCCTTGTAAAACAACAAAGCTAGGGGTCTGTTTGTGTGTGATGCTAGCTCATTGTTTTTGGCGGCAATGTCATGTATGAGTAGACAAGGCATAAAGTTAAAATCTTAAAATGCTCATATTTTTTTCTGTTTTGTTTCATATTTGAAGAAAATTTCATTGTTAGCAAATGTATACATGTTATTGGGATAAAAATGGTTGGCATTGTTATTTTGAGCCCATTGTGCAATGACTTTTATTATACAATACTTCAAACTTAAAATCCATATTGGGCATCGGAACCTCAAAACCTTTGGTTTACTGGTTACAACTCGGAGGCATCAATTTGGTGATGTTATACAGGATGACCTTCAAGATACTGCATTTCTTTTTGTAAATCATTGCATATTTTCAAATGTCTGTCATAACAGAAGAAAATCCTTGAAATGGTGCAGCAAATTCTGACCAAAGTTTTTGAGTCTTTGCCTTGCCCCCAATATTTTCAGTGGCTAAGATTCAGGAAAGACCTTTAAAGAATTACATTTAAGATTTTGACTTTCTGGCACCAAGTCATACATTCATGGCTGATCAAAGTTTGATGAGCCATAATTTAAAAACTCCTATGTTTTCTTTTCAAAGTTCAGAAAATGATCTGCTCAGATTAAAACACTTTTCAACCAATATCAAAATTGCTACATGTCATAGACTTTTTATGCACAGTGTAGGCAGTTTCCTGCATGTATGAATTCTACTTTGTCCCTTTGTGAAAGTACAATAGTACTGTATGCTGAAAGCACAATAGTACTGTATGCTGAAAGCACAGACCTAAGCTAATAAATGAAACATAAAGTATGTTTCTGTTTCTTTGTTTGAAGTCAGGGCTCACTTAGTTTTATCATGATCATAAATGTATTTACATGCACTGTTTATGAAATATCCTTAGTGTAGATTGATTGCTAATGATGTCAGTGTCATCACATGCAAGGAATTCGATAAGCGGAAGCAAAAAGTTGTCAGCAAATTACACTTTGATCAGCATTGTGGCCAGGACAAAATAAGTGGAAAACTTGGAGAGGGGATAAAAAGTGGGGGAAGGGGATCAAATTTGCATACCTACAATTGCATCAGATACATTTAAAGAAAAGGGTTAACATTACCATGTACTGTTTTCATGGCATTACTTTTAAAAGCAAACTTTAATATTGTAAACTGTAGATTAAATCGTAAAATAAGAATCTGAAGGACATTTTTTGTTATAAACAGCTTCTATTTTCAAAATGGTACAGGGTTTATTAAGCAGCCAAAAAGAGTATAATGGTAAATGTGAAGGCTTTATTCTATTCCATTTTGAAAATAGAAATCCATTTTGAAAATAGAAGCTGTTTCTAGAAAAGTTGGGGGGGGGGGGTAACTTCCCCCACATACCACCATGCTGTTAACAACTGTATCTAGACCAATTTATCTGTGTAGCAGATTGCTGATAGAGGTATTCGGTATATGTAAAAAGTACATGAAAAAGTGTGATTCTGTTTAGCTGTACCAGTTGGATTAATATTAACTGAAATTCAGTAAAGAAATAAAAGGAATTTGTTAAATATTTCAAGCAGTCTTCCTTTTTTTTTTAGTAAATCACTTTGATTGCATATATCAAAAAATCTTTAAACTTTGATCAGTACAAAAGATACACATGATCTCTTCTAACTCCATGATTACTAACACCCATGGAATTTTAGATACTGTTTTAGTCAGAATTATGCTCTATAAGTTGTTTTTTTATATCGAACAAACAAAAAATGTTTGTACATCAGCTGTTTTACTGTGGTTAACACTTTGTCCTGAAAAACATTCAATGACATCATTGCCATTCATTTTCATAGAAATGTGGAATATTTTCATTTACCATCTATATATGCGTACACTCAGCCCAATAAATCACTGTACTATGTGGCTTGTAAGACAGGTGGAGTGTAAATGAAGCTTTTTCTGAGGAAAGCAATCATCCACTATTAAACAACAACTGTACATGTGCATAGGTGATGTTTGGTATAGATTTGTGAAGTTCAGAGTTGGTGAGTTCATATTGTCAAGGTGATCAAACCCAAGATTTTTATAGCTTTCAGCTTCTCTGCAATTATTTTGCCTGATTATAGGTCTATGTACTGTATAACCAACAGTAGTTAAATTGGTCAGAAATTCAGTCAAATTCATAAAAATAGGGGGAAAAATCCATCAAGAATTTGACCATTTTATAGGTTTATTTGAATTTCAGGCATTGATATGCAAATTTGTATGCATATTTGTGATGTATGACGTGGTATTTGCTTATGTAAATCCTTTGTTATTTAATTGCCTAATACCTATTATAATTCTCTGAAGGGGTGGATACAGTTTTGACCAATAAATTGTTTTGAGTCTTTACCATTATGGAATGCCAATTGGGCAAAAATAAGTGATAAATATTGTTCTTATCATTGACAACAAAATTGTACTCGTTTTTCATCAATAACTTCATCATTTATTCTTTTATTGCTGAATTAGTTGATACAAATTTTCCCATTTTTTTTTTTTTATTAACGATAAGAAAAATATTTATCACTTATTATTTGCCTGATTGATGTTCCATTATTTTCCATTAGTGTTCAAACTTGGGTTGAAAATTTGGTGAGGATTTTCTCCCTTCTGTAATTTTTTAGGGGTGGATTTTGAGAAAAGGCGGGGAATTCTTTTTGGAGTAATAACAGAAATATCAAAGGAGACCTAAGGATTACTACGGAAAAGAAAAGGCCAAACTATGGCTGAAAAATGCCAATTTTGACCTTTTGGGGGGAAATTTTGTATGTTTTGCAGTTTTTTGAATTTTGTTTTTGCAGGAATTTCTCCCCACTTGAATTATTTTTTAGTGCGAATTTCATAATACGTGTGGGAATCCCGTAATCCCACACCTTAATATGAACACTGCTGTACATGTACATTCAATCAATTTAAAGCATTGACATCATTTTCAGTGATTGAAAATTTGGATAGAAAATAAAAGAATTTTTATAATCTAAAAATCATCAAATTTAAGTCCGTCACACTTAAGAAACTATAATTCTGTTTTCCTTTCAAATTAAAATAAATTGATCTGCTCAGATTTTGAAGCTCTTTTTAACATAAAAGGTTCTTGCTGTCCATAGACCTTTAATAAACAAAACAAAGGGAAAGGTGGCACATTACGAATAGTATGGCAGACAGGCATGCAGACAGTTTAGCTGAGTTGCCCTTCTAGCCAACTGATTAAATTATATTATCAAGGTTACTGTTCTATTATCGTTTGTTTAGGACAGTGGCAGCGCTGCCACTACTGTATATATCATTAATTCACAAACTTTCATTTTGACATTCAAATACATGATTACTGTAGGAGTGCTTTCAAATTCTAAAAAACAAAACAGAAAATTGCATCACTGTATTTTATTTTTTAGTATCAAGGAAGTTTAAAACTAATATCTGTATTGAAATTTTGCATCACTATATTTTATTTTATAGTATCAAGGAAGCTTAAAACTAATCTCTGTAATGAAATTTTGCATCACTATATTTTATTTTATAGTATTAAGGAAGTTTAAAACTAATTTCTGTATTAAAATTTTGCATCACTATTTTTTATTGTAGATAGTATCAAGGAAGTTTAAAACTAATCTCTGTATCGAAATTTTGCATCACTATATTTTATTTCATAGTATCAAGGAAGTTTAAAACTAATCTCTGTATTAAAATTTTGCATCACTATTTTTATTTTAGATAGTATCAAGGAAGTTTGAAATTAATCTATGTATTGAAATTTTACATCACTATACTTTATTTTTATAGTATCAAGGAAGTTTAAAACTAATCTCTGTATTGAAATTTTGCATCACTATATTTTATTTTACAGTATCTTATAGTATTAAGGAAGTTTAAAACTAATCTCTGTATTAGAATTTTGCATCACTACTTTTTATTTTAGATAGTATTAAGGAAGTTTAAAACTAATCTCTGTATTGAAATTTTGCATCACTATTTTGTATTTTATAGTATCAAGGAAGTTTAAAACTAATCTCTGTATTGAAATTTTGCATCACTATACTTTAATTTATAGTATCAAGGAAGTTTGAAACTAATCTCTGTATTGAAATTTTGCATCACTATTTTTTATTTTTTTAGTATCAAGGAAGTTTAAAACTAATTTCTTTATTGAAATTTTGCGTCACTATATTTTATCTTATAGTATCAAGGAAGTTTAAAACTAATCTCTGTATTGAAATTTCTAATTGAAGCATCAATTTTTTTTTGACAAGAAACATCAGTATTTAAGGGAAAGTGGGAGATTCTATTTCTAAAAAGTTACAGCGAATAACATAGTCAAAAGCAGTGTACTCTCTTCATAGATAACGCTATTTGATAGTGTAATTGCTTCAAGCTTGATGAAATGCTTCTCCACAATACCTTTTCAGAAAGTGAATTCAACCAAATTGTTTATTCATTTTCAATTTGTGCACACTCCCTGCGGCCTCCGCTATCCACCATCCCTGTTGTGCATTTTACTGGACTTCTTATCACATGGTATTTTACTGAAATTAAAAGTTGTTTCTATGGTATAAGTTTTGGTTTTCCTATTATGGAGTACTGTAGATTGGCATTCATATCTTTTTTAAGCGATTTTATTGAAAATAGTGTAAGGGAACCATTTCCACATGGGTGTGTCTAGGGTACTCTGGTTGGAGGGAATGTGTGGTCGAAATCCTGACAAATTGTGTGTTAGCTGGTGCCAGTGGCGTCAGTGTGAGCATGTAGCGTGCAGCGCACTGGCATAGGTTTCTATGGGCCGCCTAAGCTCTGCGATTTTAGGTATTTGAAGGGGGTAAATTTCCATCATAATAAGGAGAGAATGTTTGTTCTTAAGTTATCTTTGTGGAAAGAGCTACAGTATACCCATCTTTCACATGACGGATCATTGAAGTTCAACTGCATATCAGCAGCGGCGTAGGAAGATGTTTGACATTGGGGGATTTTATCATTCGTCCCATCAAACCTACCCATACAAAACTATTTCTAAAGGATAAAGGGGGGGGGGAATTGGGAATTGGCAACATTTCCTAAAATCAAGGAAATTTCTGACAATTGAACTTCACGAAAATGAAGGAAATTTTACAAAAATTGAAGGAAATTTAAAAAAAATTGATATAAACTTTTCTAATATTGAAGATAATTTCTGAAAAATAAAGCAAATTGCACAAATTTTGAAGCAAATACCACAAAAAAAAAGGGGAATTTTACGATAATTGAAGGGTAGATTTCCCCAAAATTGATGAATTCCAGAAGAAAAGAAGCCATGTATGGAATTTTACTCTTCAAAATCAATACTTTAGACTTTCATTATTATATTAAGGGGTCCAAATGGTACCTGGCCCCCTATAAAATTATTTCCCCACTGCATATATTTATTGATACAAGCAAAATTCTCTTCAGATCAGGCTATATTTCTGTGCCCCATTTTCTCAAACCCCCTCTCTACTGGCAGTGTACCACACATCAGGGATTTGAAAAAAAAAAAAAAAACTGGTTGGTCAAAAATTTATAGGAAAGATTTGTGTGTTTAGTCGCATATTTTTCAGATTTTATGTTGGGAAGAATATACCCATGCACCGACATGGCATATCCTGGCACACTATATGCATTATGAGATATTTGTGGCTCTCAATAAAAGAAGGTTTTACTATCCGAAGCTGCAATCCCTGTAACCCCCTTAATTTTCGAGTAGTAGGTACTGACAGTTAGTTTTATGTTTTTGTTCTTTTGTGCGGGTTTTTGTATTTATGTATAGGTCTATAAACCCGCCTGGCTGATCCAGCAAACCCAACAATTACAAATCCCACAAGTAGAGTAAAACAAAACATTGTTCGAAAAATTCTGACACCTGTCACTCAAGACCTAGAAAATACGAATTGCATGTGTGGCATATCTGTTAATATAGGATAGGTGTTAATAATAGTCCTCTCTGATGAAAAACTGTGTTTTGATTATAATATTTTGAGTGTTAATAATCTAGTTCATGATATTTTATTGCCTTAGTATCACGACCTTAATTCATTTACACAAAAATGTTTTATATGTTGAACGTTTTACAAGCAAGTTCCCAAGAAAGTTTTCCCTGTATATGGAAGATCTTTAAAAAAAATTGACACCCTCCACACCCCGTTTGCTATGCCCTGTACTTCCAAAATCAAATGTATTGCTGGTGGGTGATGTGTCCTATTGAAAAGAACTTTAAAAAAAAAAAAAATCTGTCAGTGTTCCATTCAAGTTAGATGGTTTGAAGAATTGTAAAATCCTTAACTTATTGTAAGCTAATAATAGTTAGTGGTAACAGAAAGTTTAAGTACACTTGGTATGTTGCAGGTACAATGGGGGAAGAGTTGCTCAGAAGAGGTTTAGAAGACTTAGGCAGAGGCACAATGCCAGGCTAGATATCAGGCTTCCTCTGCAGATCTTTTTTCAAATATAAGGTTGGATTTATGGTTAAATCTGAATCTGTAGTGCTCAAAAGATGAGTAACCAGTTTTAGGTTTAACCTCTTATCGATTAAATTATCAGTTAAAGGCTGCCCTTGGAATAACGCCTGTTGGTGCGCTTAAGAGGATTTGTATTAATTGTATAAAGTTTACTGTGTTCTACAAACTGCACTAGGTATAACAAATGAACAGAAAGGCCGACAGTGATGATGCCATCAGCTCATAATGTTTCCCCCCATGGACCCCAACCAAATCTTTGTCCCTGGTCTTTGTCCCAAATCTTTATCACCAGAGGGCCCTTCAGGAGTAAATCCTGGGTCCTGCACTGAAAGGGGCCCCTCAGGAGTGGACCCTGGGCCCTACACTGAAAAATCTTGTTTCACATTTAATGTCTTACCAAATGGAACAATCATTCATGAATGTCAAACATACACACATACTGTACATACACTTTTTGATTCTTATTTCCATCACTACAATGAGGGAAATTACAGTAGGATCAGCATGTAATCTGAAAATGGTGTTTTTGAAATTCAAAGACTGTTTGATCTAGAATGTCAAGCTCCTTTTAATAGGCCAGATAACCCTAGACCTTAATGTTATACAGTAGACTACATAACCCTAGACCTTAATGTTATACAGTAGACTACATAACCCTAGACCTTAATGTTATACAGTAGACTACATAACCCTAGACCTTAATGTTATACAGTAGACAGTAGACTATTGGGTGGATACAAAGACTTGAGGAGGATATTTGCCCAGCTAGACATCAGGCTATAAAACAAATACACTTGTCTGCCTTCTAAATCTCCTTAGAGAGTACAGTATAAATATTGCCTGCTTTAAATTACAAAGTGAATCAGAACCTAAATTTGTTGCCAAATTCAAAGGATATTGAAAGGGCAAAGGTCAAACTGGTTTGGAACAGATAATGTGCAGTTTTCAAAATGTTCACACTAGTAACCTGATGGAAGGTATAATTTTATTTCATATTCTTTTTCATTACCATTGCCTGGCTTTGTGTAAGTTTTAGGGAAATTGATTTGGTTGGAATCAGGAACCAACTAAGAAAGTTTACAGAACATTCCCCTCCCCCTCCCAGTTTTTTTTTGTTATGAGGGTCTATGTCTGTTGAATAAGTTCGGTTTATATTGATTTGCTGCACTTTGTTTGGAATATTATTACTCTCCTTTGCATCATTCACATCATTAGCAGGATTTGGGGGTACTTGCCTCCCCCCTCCCCCTTCCCTCACTTTTTTCCAAATATGTATCTGTTGTATAGGGAATTTTTCTATCTTAGCATGATTTTGACCCACTTTCAGTTGGCAAATCCTGCATAATGATTTCCATATTCCGTAATCATGTTGTGTTTTCAATTTGCTATTTTAGCCCTTATAAACCGTTTGATTACTTGTGCATAATTTCCGTGGGTACACTCGGTTTGCCCATATTGATGGTAACTGCAGTGTGCATCAGTGATCAATGAGGAGATTGATTCAGAATACAAAATGAACTGTGAATCAAATGTCAGTGAACTCGTTTTGCCGCCAAAGCGCACAAGTGTTTACTGCTAATAACAGCTCCCTGGTGACCGGTGTTAACTGTCAAATTTACAGTCGTAGCTGATAACATGAGTAGTGTTACCACTCGCTGGGGAAACGTCCCAAACAAATAAAACAAAAAGTGTGAATGCAACTGAATACAACAAATGATCAAATTTCTTTTTCAAGCCGTTGATTTTCTAAGCATTCCTAAATTTGCAATTTGTTGCTTTTGTAATATCTTGGGAAACCTCTGACCTTTTAAAATTGTCACATTTGGACTGAATTTCATATTTAGCAGTTTTAAAAAAGAGAAAAGGCAAGGTTTGTTGGACCGAAATATGGTAAAGTGTTGCTTAATGGTCTCTATAGTTAAATAACGTCCTGCAGCGATTCTTAATAGGCGGCCCTCAGGCCAAATGTGGCCTGCCAGACAGTCCAATCTGGTCCGCAAACAATAGTCATAAGGGGGAAAATTATATAATACATCCTAATTAATCCGAATGAGATCGGTAAAAAATTGCAAAATCCTTGTTTATTTTGGGTTTTTCCTAGGCAGATCAGCACACTAGACCATCGCGGCTTATCAAATAAAATGTTATCTTTAGTTCCGCTATAAAATGGGCAGATTCGCTGCGCATCAAAGGAAGGCAGATAAAAGAACTGCCAACATCTGACGCACGCATGCTCTCAGCTTGTTTGTATTTATGGTCTGTGTAGACGGGTTTTGTTTCTCATGTGATGCTGATGTTGCCACACGATTGGCCCGCGGCCTGAGGTTGTTGTTAAATGGTGGCCCTTCAAATCATGGATTTTTAATGCAATGGAAGCCACCATGTACCCATAATAATGCATCATGCATCCCATGTGATTTTTACTGTTTATTGATAACGAACTTCAAATGGTTGTAGAAACTTTTACACACATTGGAAAATGGAAATGTGATTATTTTAAATATGGTAAAAAAATACATAAAAAAAGCCATCCAGGGTTCAGAATTAAATTCCACCTTGATTTTATGAAAGTAGATTAAATCACTTAGATTCATTAAGTGAAATCTCGTTTTTGTATGTATGTATGTATGTGTGTATACTGTATGTATGTGTGTGTATGTGTGTTTATGTTGGCCAGCTCGTAAACATGGTATCTCAAGAACAGAAACTGGATTCATATCATATTTAGTACACAGATAGCCCATGGTCTGTAGATGTGCCCTATTGTTTTTGATGGTCATGTTGTGCATATTACTGAGTATGCGGGTGGGTCTTAATGTAAAAATCTTGAAATGCTCATATTTTAACAACAGCAAATATATTTTGTTTCATATTTGGTCTATTTGATAGCTGGTATGTACATGTTCATGGCGTAAAAATGTTGAATTTCATTAATATGCATAGTAGGTGGGGCTTAATACAATTTTGCTATAAAGAGCTTGTAAAAACACATGGTATGTGAAGAATGGTAAACTTGATTAATGTCATATTCAGTACACAGATAGCCCATGGTCTGTAGATGTGCCCTAGATTGTTCTTAATGATAATGTCATGCATATTAAAAAGTGCAAATTTTGAAATGTTCATTTTTTAACAACCATATGTCTGTTTTGTTTTATGTTTGGTACATGTATAATTATGATGTTAGCTGGTGTGTACATACATGTTCATGCAATTTTTTGAATTTCATTAATATACATAGTAGGCGGGGCTTAATATGATTTTGCTGAAAAGAACTTGTAAATACAGAACAGTAAACTGGATTATGTACTATGTGGTACACAGATAGCCCATGGTCTGTACATATGTTTTATTGTTTTGATGGTGATATCATGCATATTAATGAGAAGATGGGGCTTAATATAAAAAAAAAAATACTATTAATTTGACAATCACATGTCTGTTTTTTATTTGTTATAATAATGATGTTAGCTAGTGTGTACATGTTCATTGTGTAAAAATGTTTAATTTCATTAATATGCATAGTAGGTGGAGCTTAATGATTTTGATGAAAAGAGCTTGTAAACATGGTTTCTCAAAATGGTAAACTGGATTCATGTAATATTCGTTACACAGATAGCCCATGATCCCTAGATGTTCTCTATTATTTTTGATGATGATGTCATGCATTTGAATAAGTAGGTGGGCTTTATGTAAAAATCTTGAAATGCTGATATTTTAATAACAGCATGTCTGTTTTGTTTCATATTTGGTATTGTTAGATGGTATGTACATGTTCATGAAGTAAAAACATTGAATTTCATTAATATGCATAGTGGGCAGGGCTTAATATGATTTTGCTTAAAAGAACATGTAAGCACCATATCTCAATAACTGGATTTATGTCATGTGTGGTACAAAGGTAGCCCATGAGTCTGTAGATGTACCCTATTGTTTTCGGTGGTGATACCATGCATATTGATAAGTGGGCGGGGCTTAAAAGTGAACATTTTGAAAAGTGGTAAATGAGCAACTGTATGTCTTGTTTTGTATTATACTGGTCATGATGATATTAGTCATCAACAGATGTCATCGATATGCATAGTGGGCATTGCTTAATCATATGTGAAAGTGCTTAATGATATAAACACCATCTCTCATGAATGGTATATCGTATTTATGCCATATGTGGTACCATAGCTCCATGGTGGTACACAGATAGGTTATGTTCTGTACATATGTTCTAATGTTGTGGTAGTAATGTCATGAATATTAATGAGTAGGCAGGGCATACTGACAAATTTTGAAATAGGATAAATGAGTAACCGTTTTTGTATCATACTTTT
>JAIGNY010003865.1:232500-365000 GCA_020152595.1 Chiridota heheva
ATATATATATATATATATATATATATATATATATATATATAAATATATATATATATATATATATATATATATATATATATATATATATATATATATATATATATATTATATATATATATATATATATATATATATGCCATATGTGGTACACAGATGGGTTATGGTCTACATATGTTCTAATGTTGTGGTAGTGATATCATGAAAAATAATTAGTAGGCGGGGCTTATTAAAAAATTCTTGAAATTGGATAAATGAGCAATCCTTGTTGCATCATACTTGCTATGATTAATGTTGTTAGTTACTGTGCAAATGCAAATGTTGTAAACCTTTTTATTGATCTGCATGGTGGGTGTGGCTTCTGAATGAATATAATGGAACCAATATTTCATGATGTGCAGTGACATGACAGTTGATACAAAACTTTTAAATCAATCAGCTTATGAAAAAAAAGCATTGGAACCACAAAACCTTTTGGTTCTGGTTAATGTACATTACTTGACCCTCGCTGCCATGGTGCCATTAACCCTTACTCTACCAGAGCATTTGAGATTACGAGTGTTATTTTAGGAAACTTTTTGGAAAGGGGGCTTTTTCACAAATTTATCTTCATCTTCTACTGTAATAAATTAATGTTATATAAAAGCTAAGACTTTGAACTTTACATTGGTTTGCAAAATTATCTGGTAAATTATGCAAATTTATGCAAATGAGGTCATTAATTGAGATTATTAAGGTCCTAAAACAGCTTTCTTTGTTATATTCTGATTTTTTGTGGCTAATTAGGAAAAAAATATCAATAGAAATGATGAATTGTTGAAAGAAGGGCCTTTCATTTAATAGTACTCTTGATTTTTTAAAGCAAGAAAAAAAAAATTATAAGTCAATCTTAATTGTTTTGACCTTTTTTGGCCTAAAAATTGACCTCTGATTTTGCCAATGATCTATCTGATATGATTTGGCACTATACTTTCCTATAAACATGCATTGTTCTTTTCTATGATGCACAAAACTAATATAATATAAAAAGGAAATGTTTACACCCAAATTTCAATATAAATATAATGCAAATGATATGCAAATTAGCTAATTTACCTCATTTATTATGCACAGACTTTAAATTTTCAGTTTATGAGCCAATTTTAGCCATTGGAAGCTTTGAAAATACTTACATTCATTCAGGATATACTGAAAGTCTTGTACAAACTTACTTTTGTTGATTCCTGTAGGAATTCTCAGTGAAAGGGACTCAAAAATGGTTCAAAGCATCAGTAATCATGTTGACGTTGCCAAACTTGGAATCCTTTAGTGACAGTTGGTACCGCATGTGAAATGCCAATAAATTTGTCCAAATACTGTACAGGAAAATCCTTCAGAGAAATACAATTTCAACTGTTTCTAAGGAAATACATGGGTTGGGGTGGTGTGGGGGTTCTGGCTTATTAATATTAGAAGGGGGAACCAGGGGGATACCATCCCCCCACCCCCTCTCAAAAAAATAAATATATATATATGGCCCCCTTCCAGGATCCAAATTGCTTCAAAGAAAATAATTTCCCCCGACATGGGACAACTTGGCCCCCACCATTAATATCTTGCCCCAACATGTCTCTTTTTCCAACAACATGGGACCCTTTCCCTTATAATTTCCCCTTTAAATCCTACTCCACTGCACCCCAACCTCACAACATGGAATCAAGAATTCGCGAAATAGGTATATGGGTACTATTGCACTACAAATCAAAGATTGATCTGTATAGTTTTATCCAAAATTACTATAATAAAGACAATTCATGTTAACCACGTCGGATTTTAGTGACCCATTTACTTGTTTATAATTATTACAAGTAAATAATTTCAGCTAAATTACACTGCTTTTGCTTAATTTTGAACGGATCAGAACTAACATTAGCTATGCCTAACGTTAAGCCTAACGAGTAACGATAGCAAGCATGAAGTTTAAAAAATGCACTCGCGATTTTAGAAATTTGAAAAAAAATCATTTTACCTGGTTCTGATAATCTTTAGGCCTCTTCTGGGTTGGGTACAGGTACTAACAAATCTCCATCACTGGCGATAGCCTTCCGACTTTTCTTAATCCTCAGTTTCACTTTCAAACAAGATTCGGGATACACATTCTTCTGTCGCCTCAACGTAAATGTCAAAAAAAACTTAAAATAACTCGAGTGACATAGCTATAAAACTTTTTAGCAATGATTGAGGGGTATGTCTTTTATTGCAGCAATCCATGTAAAAGCACATTGTTTACGCTACAAAATGGTGTTTGAAACTTTTCATTACGATATAGGGGTGGATCACACAATTTTTTAACAAAAAGGGTTAAAAAATTACCACAAATCACAAAATTTTACATATTTTACAAATAATTTAAAAATAATGACCAGGTATGAGCAAAATATGATTAGATTTGGACAATATTGCTTGTCTACATAGTATATATAAAAAGAAAATATCTTAAATTTATTTTCTAACCAATTTTTGTAAATTTTTTAAAAATATTCATTTTTCGAGACATTTTAAACAAAAAGGTAAATTTCTAAATGTTTGACAAAATTTTTCAAAAATATGTGAGTACAGACCCCTCCCCTTCCTCTCCCTTAAACATACAATTTTATGAAAGATCTTTCCAAGATCTTTGTAATGAAACAAAAACTTACATCTGGAAACCATTTTACCTTCTTTTCATGCGGATTATAGCTCCCCTATATAAAAGGATGCAGGGACACTACTCGTTGTATTGAATACTCCCTAATGTACATTTCAAGTTCCCCGTAAAGTGTTTTCGATATTGCCATTAAAATTTCCCTCCTGCCCAAAAAGTGACTCTGTTAATAGTCATTGTGCGTTCACACAGACTGTGTTTATAGAATCCTCATTGTGTGATTACTCAGAACAACATTCTGCATTTGATGTGTTGTCAAGTTCACACCCCCTGCACAAAAGACCTATGCTTTGTGTTTGTTTCTATAAAAAATTGAAGAAGTGTATCAGTCCACAAATTAAATAGTTTGCCCATGACCTTCTAGGATATTGAACCTATCATTTAGTGTGGTGACTGTTATGTGCAGATAGCAATCTTTATATGTTGCTCAATTTCTTGCACAACTGTTGTTTTCTATCCAAGGGACCTGTTGGATGTGGTTTATATACATTTAGTATTTGTATTAAGTGTTCCGGAGGAAATTACTTGCATTAATTTCGAGTGGGAAACATATGTAAGTTATGGTTGATATTTTGCTTACTCTTATATCTATTGTTGTCCATTCAATGTAGTAAAAGTCCTTTTGCCAATTTGATTTTCCATCTGGTAGTATTTCTTACATCAGTAATTGCACTTGTTAGTAGAACCATTGCTTCATTAAATAAATAGGTCTAATGGTTTGTTTACATACTGTACTTAAGTATTGCAATGTGGCAACATACAGTATGTTGCAGTGTTATAACTTGATTTACTGTGTAACAAGGATTGTATTAGTAGGCCCGGGTAGAGGGGATTGTATTTTCTTGAAGCATTGCCATATGTTTAAAGAGAATCTATTATAGTCATGTTCACATTGATCTCTGTTCAGGATACAGTTTCTATAGTCGGAGAGAGAGATGTGTGGTTAAAGGATTAGATCAGTGGTCAACCATGTCCATCTTAATGTTCATATGAAAGAGGACTTCAAAAGAAACAGAATGGTAAAGAAAGCATTGCAAAATCTTATTCCATTAGGGAGATATTCAAGTTTAAAGTTTGGTATCATTTCTGTAAAAACGACTGTAATCAGTCTAGTTGTGATGTCACAGGCTCAGAATTTTTAGTTTTATTTACCCGTTACTGTTTAAATTGTCTGAAAAACACAAACATTCACCTGAAAATAATTTGGTAGTGGCGGTCCATTGCTAGAGGTTAATGCCTTTGCATCATATGAAGAATACAGAGTCTGATTTGGGTCCTATTATAATGCATGAATGTGGAATAGTAACAGATGTGTGTTGCAATATAAGACTTCAAACAAAAACAAATCGTCCTGTACATTACATGATGTGTATGGTATATAACTGTACAAATTGTTCACAAAGCTTACAATGTACATTAACTGAATCTCAGTTTCTAGTTTTCTACATGGTTTCATTTTGATCATGATTATACAGCACTACATCTATGAAGAAGAAATGAGAGTACAGCATAATTTTCAGCAACTATTCATTTTCCTGATTGTAGTAAACAGCTTTGTAAAGTGTTTATGATTGTCTATGTGATTATGAAAGTGTGTGCACATATTTTGGACATACAGTAAATGTAGATATTGTGGCTTGTTTTGTATGCACTGGGGCTGTGAGATATTTAGGTGGAGAGGCAAATATCATTTTTTCTTTGGGGGGGGGGGAGGGGAAGGGAAATGTGAACACCTTTTTAATTATACATATCATGCATATAATTCAATACAAAAAATAATGATTAGCAAATCTTTTGGGGGGTGGAGTGTACCCCCATGCCCCGATGGCGAGTAGCCCATGTCTGTGTTTCAGGTGTTCTTCTTGGTGCTGTTCAGCTTCTTGTAAAATGCTCCAAAATTTCCTAAACACTGGCCAAATTTTCCCAAAAACTGGCCAAACTTTCTTAAAAACTGGCCCAAATTTCTCATAATTGAAGAAAAATTCCTGAAAATGAAGGAAATTTTCTGAAAATGAGTGAAATCTTTTGAAATTGAAGGATGTTTTCCGCTTTAACCAGCAACTTTTGATGTAAACTCAACTTACCTGTGCAATTTTGCACTCATCACTGGGATTTTTTTTGGGGTTTCCCCCCAGAGAGGTGACCCTTTCTATGCCCCTGGTAGAAGCCTACTGTGAGCTTGTTTGAAGGATTAGTTTAGTGGTCAAGCATGTCCATCTTATTTGAAAGAGGACTTCAAAGGAAACAGGAATGGCAAAAAATAATATTCTATTAAGGAAATATTCAAGTTTGAAATTTGGTATCATTTGTGTAGAAAAGACTGAAATCAGAATAGTAACATCACAGCCTCAGATTCCTCAAAGCCTTTATGTTTCTATCATATTTTGTGACTTGGAAACTAATGCATGTGTCAGGAAAGTAGTAAAACAGAATCTAGTTAGGGTAAGTATAAGTTACCCCTAAAGAAAGTTCAAGGAAAAAATCAAATTCAAATAATACATTGTCTTTAAAATGAATTTACAATTGTTAAGAATGTAAAGATAAGGGTACCAATCTTCCATAGTACATCTGGACTTACTATACTGGTCAGTTATTTTTACACAGATAAGACAGAGCTTTATACTTGAATATCTCTTTAAGGGAATAAGATTTTTGAATGCTTTCTTTATCACTTGATTTCTATTAAAGTCCTCTTTCATATAAGATTGACTACTGAACTTATATCTACCTACTGTGGTGTAGCGGTTATCATACCTGTCTGTTCAAGCCACAGTGCACCACAACTGGTTATCAAATCGTGGACATTGACTTGGTTGTCGATGTTAATACCTGTGCTATAGCATTTGTACTATCATTAGATAACGACCCGTCATTGTAATTGTGTGTTCAACTCTCTCTCTCTCTCTCTCTCTCTCTCTCTCTCACTGAACTTATCCTGTAATAGCTAACTCAAGTTAGATGAGCATGTGACGAACTGATACAAGCTAAAAGTTTATAATTCATAAACTAAAATATACATTGAATTACAGGTTCATTTACTAAGAATCAAAAGCCTTTGTAACATATAATTAAACAGATGACTAAAAATATTTAACCTTTAAAGGCCCAAACCAAACTGGCAGTTCGATCGATCGGACTAAAACAGTTTTCCCAAAAATAGTTTAGGGAATACCAAATTCATACCAAATTCTGACAGGGATGATTTAAGTATCATTCGAAAAAGCTCATGTTGCTCTCTGACCAAAAATTACATTTTTGTAGTAGGTCTATTAAGATTTTTTTTTGTAAATTTTGTCTTAACATGGAGGATTTTCCAAAATTGTTCAAAAATGTGCACAATTTAAGAATAAAATTGAAAACAATTAAAATGATCTTATAAATCACCTTTCAACTTCAAAATTGTTTGATAGAATTTGAGAAAGATCCAAATTTTCCAATTTTGATAGATTTTGGATAAACCCTAAAAAAAACAAATTATGTTCTCAAATGAAATTTTTTGACACATTTTGACCCATTTTCTTTTTCAAAAATCATAATTTTTCATCAGAATTTAGCATTTACCTTGTTAGTACAGTAAATGGAAGAGCAAAGGCTGTTCTATCAAATAACATATAGTTTTGTTGCATAGCCCCACCAATTTATCACAATTTGCACACAAATGGACAGTTTGTCACACTTTAGTCATATGGTAAACGTGAGCCCATTTGTTCATTGTGTTAGGATAGGCCTAGTGTTAACCAATAAACCCAATGCCCAAGGGCCTATAACAAAGCAGTATGAGTGTCAAGTCTGTTATTTTGTAATAACAGCGTGCTACTTAACCAACCTCATTTGCATAAATTTGCATACAATATGCAATTATTTTTACGTTAAAGAAAAGAACATAGTCTTAGCTTTAAAACAATCTTATGATTGTAACAGTAACATTTTAAGAGAAATATGTTCAAAAAGCCCTTGGAAAAAAAAAAACAAGATGCAAAACATGCAATGTTGCAACATCAAGCTGGGCCTTTAAGGGTTAATAAAGCTCATAAACACTTGTGTATTTTCACAGACTCCTACTGCATTCACAGTATGGCAACATTCTGTTTCCAGGAAGTTTGCATCTCCCTTTTTCCTCTGCTGTATCAGTAAATAAATATAAAGGCTACAGTATGTTATCACAAGAAAAGGATACAATGTCCATGAACCTTCAAATAAAGTACAGACTTCTTGACATTGTCAGATTGCCTGTCTGGATTGTTTGAATGTGGAAACGGGAAGGATTACAAGTTTTATATTAATTGCAATTTTCATTATTTTGTAACAGTTTAAAAGCATTTTGAAAATGTTTTGCTCTGTCATGAAATGATAGTGAATATCTGATATAGAAGGACAAAGTTTTTGTGGTGAGTTACAGTATATTGATTTGATCTATAAAGACTGAGACTGAGCTACTATGCCTGGACTGATCTACAAAAAAATATCCCACTGAAAGCTGTAACACACAAAGCATTGCCTAATACAGATAGGACAAACTTCCAGCAAATTTACAGTAAGCATGCAGTACACTCACAAAGGGAGTTTTTTGTGTTTATTTTGGATATAATTTACATCACGCTTGCTATTTAAGCCTTTTCCGAGTTAGTTATGTTTAAGTTTTTTTGGCACAAAAGTACTTTGCGGTTAGCAACAGGTAGAAACAATTTTTTTTTGGGAGGGGGCTGAAAGTTTGTTTCTTTACCAGGAAACTCAACCCCCTTCTCATTCAAAAGTCTTATTTTTGTCCAATTTATTATCACAATTGTGGGAATTTTTTATTTTATTTTTAACAAAGAAGAATAGACAATTAACTTAGTGTAAGACACAACGTACGTGGAAGTAGGTACAGGCTCGCAGTGCATGTACACGTACTAACTGCATGCTGTATGTTACACATACGCAGGCGCTATATCGGTGTATACGATGTAATCCTACATTTTACAGCCAAGTGTGGTCAATTCCAATGATTTTAATTGGGAAAACTAAAATTGGACCGAATTGAACCGAGGTGTTATCAAATTATAATCGAACAAATCCGAAAAAAAAGCACCGGAAATGTTTATGAATTTCACAGAGGGTACAAATAGCCCAATAAGGGGTTTTCTTCCCTGAAAAGTGGGGGTGGAAACAAACTTCCGCCCCCTCACAATCATGCATGCATGTATGCATGCATACACACATACATGCATACATACATACGCTAAAGCCCCCAGGCCCCCCCCCCCTCCTCCAGGCTTCCTACGCCCTTGAGTTTGTACTTAATTTATCTGTGAACAGATTCATGCTTTAATACTGGAGTCCATTAAAGCAATAGCTAAAATCTTTAAGCTCATGTCAAACTTAAATGGAATGAAGCGCAGGTTCCCTGTCTGACAAGTGTTACTGTTAACCTTGCAGTGTCAGACTATTTGGGTGAAGCTACATGTAGTGCAGGTCCCCTTTCCAGTAGTTTTGTTACATTTCAAAACAATTTGGCTTACATGTATATTGAACTTCAGACATTTGTGTTGTTTTTGTGTTTTTGGGTGAGAATTGAGAACAAATTGGCTTTTAATGTGGCAATATTATCTTGAAGGGGGGGGAACTTCTATTTGATATATATATCTATATATATATACATATATCTATATATATATATATCTATATATTTATATATATATATATCTATATGTATTTATATATATATATATATTATGTGCTGCTGGAGCAGGCCTTTTTTTGCACCATTTTCATAGAACTGTACAAGTGTCTTTTTTTTACTATAATTTTTATAGAAAATCTACTTTAAAAAATAAAATAGTCTTTTTCCATCATTTTTATAGTGCAGGTTTTAAAAAATAAGGTTTTACTGTGTTAATTTTTTACTGCTGGTCCATTTTTACAATATTTTTATTGGATACTCATACTGCAGGTATTAGAATTAACTTTCATACTGTGGGTATCAAAATTGTATAATTTCATACTGCAGTTACCAAAAAAGATCTGTCATACTGCAGGTATGTTTTTCGCTTGGTGGGCTGGACACCCCTACTTAATTTAGTGTGAAGTGTCCACCCCCCCCCCTTCCCCCTCCCTCCTCATTTCAAAATATTATTAGCCTGTATATGTTGATAGCTTCCACTGTAACTGACATTAATTAGAACATACTTTCTCATAAGGATTCAGAAGTTGGCATTTCTAGCTATTGTGAATTAACATGTGTTTGTGTTGAAAGATGTGTGTTACTAGGAAACGAATAAAGCTCTGTATTCAAATCTTTTTCTGGAAGTTTTCACAAAGAAGCCTTGTTTTTTTCTGTCTTTATTTCTAAGAATTTTAAAAGGAAGTAGCATTAGATAGATTATTGTATTTTTAGTGGGTGACATAAAATGCTCTCGAGTTGAACCAGGTTTGGGAGGATCTGCTGCAGTTGTCATTCAAAAGGAAATGATGTTCACATCATTTTCTTTATGAAGTTCTGACATTATCCTAGAATGATATATACTCCCCATGGTTTTGATTTCATTTTCATCTGATTTTGTCCAATTGTCATATCCTGTTGTTTATTTTTGTTATAAACAGTAAGCCTTTCCACCCCAAACCAAGGTTGGAAAAACCACTCGCCTGCTCACCACCATAGGTGAACCAAAAAAATTTTGGGGAGTAGAAATATTATAATATACTGTGGTACAGTACTTACCACACATAATTAAGCCACATGTTGGGTGTGAAATTCCTATAATATTCATAATAAATTGTTTTATATCAGGTAACATACAATACTGACTTGTGTTTTTTCTCTACTAAAAATGCCTTCTGTCCTTCACATACACACAAAAAGTGGTATTTCCATTATAAATCCAAAATATAAATCAAAATTTGGCAGTTAGCTGTCAACTTTGAGATGTCCTGCTATGTTTTTGTGTAGGTATAGTCATAATGTCAGGCCCACTAGGAAAAGGGTAAGATAGAGGCATGCAAGTAGCACATAAATGTTCAAATTTCAGTTGTGTTGGCGAAGAGTTTAAATTACTTGGTGAGCAGAAGTACCGGTTTCATCATATTTTTGTATATTTCCAACCCTGCCCCAATCCCTTTATGCCCCTAATTATGAAAGTAAATTGCAGCCATTGCTTACTGTTTTCAGGGTGGTGGAGCTGGAGGTTTCTGTGCCACAATAATTTTAGTTTTCAGATTGCTCGTAATCGGTTTTTGTAAATTTTTCAAAAAGGCCACTGAATTTCAAAAAGCAGCAGCAAAAAGTTTTGAATATCCATATACTATCTGTCCCCAAAATTTCAGGATATCCAGTGAAATTTTTGACAATCCGGAGCAGAAAATAAGAAACCCCATACGTTTAATGTGGAGCTAGTAAAATGTGTAAGCTCATGCGATGACGTAATACATAAAAGTACCCAATTTTTTGGGTATTTTAGAGTACCCATGTCATCCAGCCCACAATTCTGATCAAAGCCACCATTCACAAATTGACAACATTCATATTACCCGTCTTAGAATTGGTCACACTCATCTCACCCACTCCAATTGGCTCCCCCAACCCCTCTGCAACAATGCCATTGCACCCCACAATCCATCACGTTCTCCTTGCTTGCCCCCTGTACAACCTTCCCAGAGCTTCTCTCGCTCCCTACAACTCAATTGCTGAGTTCTTCCAGAAAAATCCTCCGGATAAAATTATCTTCTTCCTTCATCATGCCTCCCTCTACGACCATATTTAATTCTCCTCTTCCACCCCCTCTCTACTTTGTTTTTGTTTCAAGCATGCACCTCCTCTCACGATCACAGCTTTCTGACCTTTTGTCCTTAAATTTATATCATTCTCCCCCTGTTTCCTATACTTCCTACCTCTAGAATGATCTGACCTCTCAGGCACAATTTGACCTTAGCTGTTGTGGTGCCGTTAAGCCATCATCAAACAAACAAACAGAGTACCCAGTTTTTCCGGTTTCTCCCGAACTATGTGTGAACTGGTTCTGTATACTAGCCCCACAAGAACACTACAAAAATATTGTCAGCATCAGATGCAAAATAAGCAAATAATGTAGCAAAACTTTTTTAAGTCTTCGAATTAAACAAATAAATTTTGTTATCTCAGTCAAAAATTATTGGGTGGGTGCTTATTAGAGCAGGGGTGCTTATTAGAGCAGGGGTGCTTATTAGAGCAGGGTCGCTCATTAGAGCAGGGGCGCTCATTAGAGCAGGGGCGCTCATTAGAGCAGGGGCGCTCATTAGAGCAGGGGCGCTCATTAGAGCAGGGCGCTCATTAGAGCAGGGCGCTCATTAGAGCAGGGTGCTCATTAGAGCAGGGGCGCTCATTAGAGCAGGGGCGCTCATTAGAGCAGGGGCGCTCATTAGAGCAGGGGCGCTATTAGAGCAGGGGCGCTTATTAGAGCAGTGGCGCTTATTAGAGCAGGGGTGCTTATTAGAGCATGGGTGCTTATTAGAGCAGGGTCGCTTATTAGAGCAGGGTCGCTTATTAGAGCAGGGGCGCTTATTAGAGCAGGGGCGCTTATTAGAGCAGGAGCGCTTATTAGAGCAGGGGCGCTTATTAGAGCAGGGGCGCTTTTTAGAGCATGGGCGCTTATTGGAGCAGGGGCGCTTATTGGAGCAGGGGCGCTTATTGGAGCAGGGGCGCTTATTGGAGCAGGGGCGCTTATTGGAGCAGGGGCGCTTATTGGAGCAGGGGCGCTTATTAGAGCAGGGGCGCTATTAGAGCAGGGGCGCTTATTAGAGCAGGGGCGCTCATTAGAGCAGGGGCGCTTAATACATCGAATGTGGTATTACAAACCACCTTCCAGTATCATTTTGTTTTTATCGGCCCCTTTTTTCTTTTCTGTTCCTCTTCAGACGTGAGGAATGGATCCTCTCACTCGCTGGGAGGGTCCACGTAAAGTGGTCCTGGAGAAAAGTCCACAGGGGTTTGGATTTACATTACGCCAATTCATAGTGTACCCACCCGAGTCTACAGTAGCGGATGTGCACACACAGGAAGATGGTGATCACCATGAAGATGGTAGGGTTGATATTTTCTATTTTGTGAAAATAAAAACAAACCCCTATAGCTCAACACAGTATCGAACCCGTGAACTTCACACAACATGCGAACGCGCTGACCGCAGAACTGTGTTAACAGTTTGAAATCAGTGTGTTTGTTTATATTCTTAGGATTTCAAGCATGATTGCGACATTAAGCTTAGATGGGATAGTAGCATCTTACATATCATTCAAAAGATCACAGAGCTACCATTCTAAGAATGTTATTAATGAAGGGCAGTTTTATTCCGTTCAGGAGCTACGATTTTTTTGAGGAGGAAAAATTGGTTTAAAAAAGTCTGAAATCATGGAATTTTACAGAACTTTTGCCAAAAAATGTGATTGATGATAGGTGCTGTCAAAATTTGACCGAATTTGCACTCGTTGAGGTATTCACTACTGGTACACATGTTTGGGGGCAAAGGGAAGTTTCTGAGGTATAATTTAGTATTGGTTTGAAAAAAAAAAAAAAAAAGATTTTTGACGATTTTTTTTGTTTTCAAGCATTTTCAAACGAGTTTACCCAAAAATTCTTAATATAATCCTCATCAAAAATGTTAGTATATTTATTGAATTAGAATAGCTCTTTCAAATTAAACCATGATCAGTGTTGTTGGCTTATGGTAAGGTCCAGATTTTATTGTTTTAAATAGCACTTCCAAATCGACAATAATATTGCCGATCCGGCGTTTAAGGGCGTTTAACCTTGGACAGCCGGACCCATACAAAAATTTGAGTTATTTGGTGAGGGTGTGCAATCTCCTTTCACTTTGGCCTGAAAAAAAAAAAAAACAGGCCAAAACCTCTGGTGAACTCATTGAAATTTCCATCATCCGAAACGTATTACATGGTACTTTTCAGAAAACATCACATCCCCGAAACTTCCCCTTTTTGGTACAAAAAAACCTCCGAACTTGATGCTTTCATCATAAGTTTGAATGTGGCAAATAATTAGTTCTGTACTTCCTTCTGATGCTTGCCAGTTGATCAATTTGTAAGCAATATGCAGAACAATGCTTTGATAGGGATACTAGATGTTGATATTTGTCTTACTGGAAAGAATAGGTGAAGGAGGATGGAGTGGCATAGGGGAGGGGTGGTATGGAATAGGGAAGGGTGGAATGGAAAAGGGGAGGAAAATTGGGATGGCATAGGAATGAAAAGCTAATTGCATCGTCATTGAAATTGTAATCATGAATTCGTATCAAAAGTCAAGACATTTGAATTGTTACATCTTTCCAAGTTCATGTAAATAAGTTGGTTTCTTTGTTTCTTCTTTGCAGGTGTTTCGTTGGTGAAGTCCAGTACATCCCTGGAACCAATGGACACCATCTTCGTTAAGCAAGTTCGTGACGGAAGTCCAGCAAAGGCTGCAGGTCTTAATCCTGGGGACCGCATCGTGAGCGTTAATGGAGAAAATATCTCTGGAAAAGAGTATAAAGAGGTTGTGGACCAGATTCAATCAAGGTAAGTCCATCAGATCATTTTAGTTCCACTCATATTGACAGACAAAATCCACTCATCCTACAAATCTCCATAAACTTCACGCTCTTTCCTCTTAGGGAAAAAAATTATCTTTTTTGGATCCCCAGCCACATTCCTGGCAATGAGAGAGCCGACAGAGCTGCCAACAATGCTCTGTTGGTTCACATCTCTTCTTTTCCTATCCCGCACTCAGACATTGTTTCTTCACTTCCAGCTACCTCTGTAAGACCTGGCAAGACTCCTGGAATCTTGAGATCAGTAACAAACTTCACACCATCAAATCGAAAGTCGGGACCAATGTCCCCCTGCTAGAGCCGTGACCGTTTAGCAAGTATACGCTACACGCCCGCAAATCCTTGTAAATATTTACTAATTACTTCAGTGCAAGTAATCGTTTTTTATAGTCAGCCTTGCCGTTGAAAATCAATATGATCATTCATGATTCAAATCACACACACATTCGGCTGACAAAATTCCAATCAATGACTGTTTACAAACTGTAAACCTGATAAGCATAATCCTTTTTAAATGTGAGAATCACAAATGTGCAGTAATAATCTATGAATGAGGATATTTTACACATTGATTTGGCCAAAATCTGAGTAGGCTAACTTGTGAAATGTACCGCGAATGTGCAGCAGTAAACAATAAAAGTAACAATAGGCCTAGGCCATGATTAATAAGACTTAATAAAATCCCACTCAATCAAGGCCCGTTTTACAAGCTGTTAAATCGAACAACAAACAGTCAAAATACTTAAATCGTGACAATCAGTACATTAACATGTAAATATTACCCGATGAGTCAAGTAAATTTTGTAAGAAAGAAAAAACATTACAAAATAAACAAACATAAAAAGGTTTTGACATAGCTGAAATTCTAGGTGCTTCGCAAAGATGGCGAGCATTTTTTTAAAGGACTGATATTTCAAAACTTCCAAGGTGGTGGCGTAGTTTTGAAATGTTTTACGGCTAGCTATCATAGCATGCAAGATTTTCACAGTAAAACTTTGAAAGCCATAGCAATATCTAGACCAGTATTCTTATTAAGCAATTGTGAACAAAATTGTCCGCCTCTTATTTTCAAGTAGGTCTACGGTGTGTTAGTTTGTCTCACTAATCCTCCTGACTTAAAGGAAAGGTACCGTCTCATAAATACATTCAGAAGTGAAGCCCCGCCATGCTGGTAATGCACTTCAGGTTTTCAACTTTCCCTATTGATTGTGAGAAATCTGCAATGTTATTGATCACACATCCACCTGACCAAACATAGGGCTTACATGTGTTATCGATAACATCACAGATTTTTGCAAACAATAAGGAATATTGTTGTAGTTAAATATCACTATGTCTATTAAATGTCTTTTTGTGAAATGTATTTATTTAAATTACCTGTTATTCATTAACCTGGACATTTTCACCGCAAAGTTACTGAACTCTATATGGACGGTTTTTCATGTCATGTACTGTTTATATATTTTGTTTTGTTGGTTTTGATGCACGTTTGTGTTTCCCATTCATTGGCCTATACCATAAACCTTGTACTGTAGACCAGCTTTTGTACTAAATAGGTATTAAATATAATAATAATGAATATTGTTTTGTTTGATTTGTGCTGCGGCACCGAAACGTTTCTGAAGTTGGAGGACCAAAGATATTTCGGTGTGGGGTCAGGGGCCCACTTGATGGCCTCGGTGTGGTCCAGTGGCAAAGCCCTTGTAGGGATCCAGAGGGTGAAGCCCACGGAAGCTCTGCGGTTTTAGTTGATTTGGGGCTAAAAATAGGCTTATATTTAACTAAATTTTGCATGCTGCAGCACTTACAAATTTATTCATTAAGTTGAAGATGCCAAACCAACAGGGCCACAATTCCATAAGAGGGTTTCACCTTCCCAGTGGTGAGGTAAAATTGATAAATTATTATAATCATTTTTAAACAAAATTGAAGAAAAATTTGATAAAATTACAGGGAAATTGGGTAAAATATGGCAACATTTTTCAAAAGTTGAAGAAAATTTGCCAAATATCCTGGAAATTGAAGAAAAAAAAAACTGCCTGAGAATTGGCCAAAATGTTCCAAAAATGATCAAAATTTAATTAAGACCTCCCAATGATTATGACAAATTTCTCTAAAAATGAAGGAAATATCCCAAAAAGTAAAGAAAATGTTCCGAAAATCAAAGAAAATTTCCTGATAATTGAAGTGTATTTCTCAACAAATTTAGATTGTAGGTTTTTATTTCTTTATCCCTGATAGTGGTCCATCCTTTGCTAGAATATCAGCAAATTTGATGATAATTGAAGTGTATTTCTCAACAAATTTAGATTGTGGAGGTTCCTGCCCCCACCCTGAGGGGACCCTTCATTTCTTTATCCCTGATAGTGGTCCATCCTTTGCTAAAATATCAGCAAATTTGATTTGACATGATGGTTACATTTGGCTCTGTCACGTTTAAAATTTTGGCTTTTCTCCAAACCGGGCAGTTTCTATAACAGCGTCCGGTTTAAACCGACAAATTGAGTATTTTTAAACTTTTTGTAAACAAAATCGGAATGCAACAAAGGGCATTAACTCTACCCATACTGTTACTGTGCTATCACTGTATCATTGTATTGCAAGTATGTTCTGTAGGCATTGGGGAATATAATACATTAATAAACTTGTATGTTGTTAGCGTGTAGTGTGAATTAATCATTCCATTTTGCCCTCAAATGATGCCGTTCTGTTGTTAGCTTGTAGTGTGATTATATTAATCCATTTTGCCCTCAAATGATGCCGATTTGGACTCCTACCTCAGTCTATGTCCAAAGGCATAAATTAACTCCCACTGTATACCAGGTCAGTTACCATAGAAAAATTAAACTGCGGGCACGTAATACAATGGGTCCTTCATTTACATATGCAGCGGAAAAGTCCTCTGCTAATTGCAACACAACAATAATTTGATTGAATAATTCAGTAACATTTAGGTCCTATATAAAACTATGCTTATAATTAAAACAAAGAAAGAAGGAAATCTTCTGAATGTCTCAAGCTGTTTTTCATTCATCTTTATCGCTGTAATTAAAATCTGATTTGACCCGTATGTGCATTTGCCATTACATAATAGCTACTCCGAGGTCCTTATGTCCTTGTATGGTATTCGTCTCTTACGTCAGACTGCTTGAGAGCGTAACTTTTGAGCTTACTCATATACAGAAAACAAAATGCCCGCTACTGAGCATGAACAGTATTGCCCCACTCCCACCAAATCATATTTCCTTCATCAAAATTGAAATGAAAAGCTGTACTTTCAGCAATATTAATACAACTCATGGTTTGATATCAAACCAAATTGTATTCAGTAAACCCACTTTGTAGTCTTTGTTTCGGAAGGTTTTTGATCATGGCAGAATTTAGTCGTGCAATACACTTTAAGCTATCAACTTCGAATATCAAAGAATACAATTTGGTTCAACATTGTGTTTCAAGCATTTAGCAGTGATAAACAATATTTTCAGTCATTCAGTAATCGTGTTTAACAAAAAAATAACAGGTATCTGAACATTCTTTTTCTACATGCATTTCTCAAACAATGTATAGAGATCATATTATTCATATATGTATGTTAATAAGCTATTACCTAGAGCAACCTCAAAGAATACATATAAACCAGCTACATTTCGAACCAATGAAATCATTTTTAGCTAGTCCCCCAAGCGATAAACACATGAAACTTCCAATACATGAAGCATGTGACAGCGATGGAAGTTTCCATCACTAGCATTTACAGTAATACGCAATAAACGGCAGAGCTTTTTAAAGCTAAAAGTTACAGTAAATGGGGTCGAAACAGGAATTTCTTTTCATATTTGAACAGTTTTGACTTGGTTCAGTGTTTAGAGATATATTATACACATGTAAATGTCACGGGGATGGAATTCAAATTATTGAGAGAATTAATGGTCATTTTTTCTTGACAATCATATCGTGAATGGTTATTGTACAAAGTGACAAAAAAGAAGTAAATATTTCCTTCCCGTTGTACATTAATTATTCCGTAGCAATTTTTCCCTTCCTCAATGATCATTATTTTATACTATTTTTAGGAAGGTTTTTTTTTTTTTAGCAGAAAGTTGCAATTCTTCCACTCCAAAAACCTTAAAAATATAAACAAAAAGTTAAAAACAAGGTTGACCTAGTTAACATGGTGGCACTTGATTTAAGGAGCTGTTGACAGGTCCCTGCTTAAATCAAGGGCCTTACCGAGTTGTTTGTGAATGGAACTAACACATACAGTAGGGGTTTACTATAGTCATGGAGGTACAGTTGAAAAGACCGTCATGCATAAATTTCAATCATTTTTGCATTTCTGTGTTTGATTTTCTTCTTGGTAGCAATTAATTTTTTATTTGTGACATTGTAAACCTTAACCAAAAGTATTTTGTTTAGAGAAGCAGTGAAATAATGTTTTTATATTACCGATGCCCCATGTAGTAAATGTTTCAGTCTTTGTGTGTACAGTGTATGGTATTTTAATACTCATTCATAAAATCTGAAGAACAGTTCTCATTGGATAAATGTGATGTGTGTGTTTCAGACCTCTGGCTTGTCCCAGGGTTGCATTTTCTTGGAAGTTGAATCCAACCAGAGATACTTTATAGACAAACTATATGCGCTTATCATTATCGCATTGATGTTTGGATACAAACTTGCATAGTGGGTTATGTTTTAAACAATATACAATAGATCTTTGCTTTCTGTTTTTATTTCTTTGGCATTAAATAGAACACGTTTTCAATAACAAAACACATACATTTTCTAGTAAAAATGATCTCGGAAGGAAAATATTAACTTTTCGGATTTTCACGGTTTGTCGGTTTTTGAAAAAAAATGTAAAAGCTTAGTATATATATATATATACATTAGTAGCCGGTTAAAACCGGTCTACTGTGAAACTTTAGTAGCGGTGCCGTTAAACATGAACAAACCAACAGTAGAAAGTGGTTCTTAAATTCTGGAAGTATTGCTCCCTGAGGAACAGGATGAACTTGTTGTGATTTCTGCATCAATTAGATCAATTGTTTTCTTACCAAAATGTATTTGTGTCATGTAACTATGTAGGTCTATGGTCATCTGAATAAGAATGAATTAATTAGTTCCAGTAACTTGATTTTCATATTTAAAAAATCTAATGTGTCTAAATGATACATTTGTAAATTCAAAGTTGGGGAGGGGGTAATACTCACTCCCTCCTTGCCCCCTTCTACCGCTTCCAGCACTTATGGTGAAATGTAACTGAACTTTGCATTTTTAAAGTGCAATTGACCCTCAACCACACTCGTAAATGCTGAAGTGGAAATCCCCCCCCCCACCCTCCTTCCCCCCGCTCCCAGCACCTATAGTGAAATGTAACTGAACTTTGCATTTTTAAAGTGCAATTGACCCTCAACCACTTACTAGAATATCGTAAATGCTTAAGTGGAAACCATCAAGGTGGTTTTACTGTGGTGCCTCAAACTGTGATTACAAAGCAAATAGCGCTTTTGTAAATTGGTTTGTCAGAACAATGCTTCTTGTGTGGTCTTTTTTGTTCATGATGATTGAATATACAATTCGAAGTAAACCAATTGAATATTGATTTGCTACAAGCAATTTGTTGTAATTTGCATGATGGTGGGTCATGTTGAATGTCGTTAATGTTTGTGATTTGGCTTATCATACAGTGTATAATGTATTTCAACTTTGACTATGTAGTAATGTTGGTATACAGAGTATGTGTGACATCACTGACATGGCTTATTGTGGCATGAAACGCTTTGTGGCGTGTTTTGACGGGTGTGACATTGCTTTTTGATATCTGGCATGTTAGTAACATGGATATACTGTGATGTGAGACGGGAGTGTTATGACACGGTTAATGGTTGTGATATGATATGTTATGGCAGAATATACAGTATTTTGACATTGTTTTAAGTGACACATTTGTCTCTTTTGATTTAACATTTCATGTCACAGCATGGCATTATTGTCAACACTTTTTACCGTTGATATGCTCTGCCTTGTAATTGTGTGATGAATAGTACATTAAATTGCGAAAGAGAGTAAACACAGATGTATTTGCTACATTAAAGGACTAGTTCATGGGGCAGGCAAGTCCATTTCATATGAAAGAGGACTTCAAAAGAGAAAAAATGGTGCAGAAAGCATTAAAAAATCTTATTCCATTAAGGAGATCTTCAAGTTTAAAGTTTGGTATTTTTTTTGTATAGAAACGTCTGAATTCAGACTAGTTGTGATGTCATAGCCTCAGATTCCCCAAAGTCTTTATGTACGTATTTTATCATTTTTTTGTCCTGCGATTTTGTGGCCTAGCAAGCATCAGATATATCAGGAAAGTAGTAAAACACAATCTGGTAAGATTGATTATAATTTACCACCTAAAGAAATTTTGAGGGTAAATAATTCAAATCTTAAAAAAGTTACATAAATTTTCGTTAAAAAACATTAATAATTGTCAAGAATGTGAGTATGAGAGCACCAATCTTTCATAGTAGACTTACTACACCAGCCATTTCTACACAGATAAACCAAAGCTTTAAACTTAAATTCCTTAACAGAATACAAAATTTGAACGCTTTCTTCACCCTTTTGTTCCCTTTAAAGTCCTCTTGCATATACGATTGACCAGTGAACTAATCCTTTTATATTATTTCTGTCATGATTTTTCTTGGGAAGATTTTCCTCACCTATTTTCAGAACCGTGGGAAATGTTATAATTAATTCCAACTCTGCTTGTGATGTACAGTAGCACATGGTGACATGATTGTGGGTTGCGATTGTTCCAAGTCCAGAAAATATGCATTCATATCTAGAAATTTTGACAGGGCATTCCATTGATACCACACAGTGAATATTTGAAATAAACAAATTTATATGTCATGACAGAGCCATTGCTTGTTTGCATAGTGCATATTTGCATAGTGCATATTTGCATAGTGCATATTTGCACTTCTGCTTGTAGCCATTGCCAAAGTACAATTTGTGGAGATAGTACAGAAGAAACATTGTGCATGAATGTATTTTACACAGTTTGATGAGATTTAACACTGACATCTATATGATAATTGTCCTTTGCTTACAAAAAAAAAAGCACGGGAAGAGAATATAGATATTTTGAGGCATTTATCATCATTCTGATCAATTTGTTGCATTGTGACTCCGATCAATTAATACTCCTTGTAATATTTATAGGTCACAACATGTTAAAGGAGCACTAGACCGAAAGGTGAGGGTTAAAATCAAATGTTTATCTAGCAAGCAACGGTTTAGCAAATTTCTGGTTAATATGAATATTCAAGTAACCTTTGCCCTCACGTCGTCTGTGGGTTATGCACGCATGAAGTTTATCGATCTTTTGTGGATGATATGTCTGTGATATTTGTAAAAACAAGTGCCCTCACTTTTCGGTCTAGTGCCCTCCTTTAATTGAATGTAAGTCATGGGATTAAGGTTAACGTTGACGAAGATGTTTGCACAGTGAGTCATCTATCTGTTCTTTCACATGAGTGCTGATCAAATAAATGTCTTCATATTTCTATATATCAATAATGAAACTATTGTCAACTGCTGGGAAAGCCGGACTCTTCAAATCTTTAAAGGTTAATTTTGAGTAGAACTTACAAAGTAAGTACAAAAGTAGTCAATTGTCAAAGGAATTCATAAGAAGCATGAGTCATGAATGCAAATCATGGAATTCCAGAATGTCTGAACATAATAATGGTAATATTCATCTGAATGTTCTTCTGGACAATTTCATTTTATTCTATATGATAGAGGACTATAAAAGAAACAATGTGGTGTAAAAATCATGTTGATCTCTTTTTTCCTTCAGGATTTATAGCAATTCAAAGATTGCGTGAGTGTGTTCATAAAGTTACCTCGCATTGTAAAGTGTTGTGTCATAGGGCAGATCTAAGACAATTCTTATGTGTGTCTATAAAACAAAAATAATGTTTTTGTTTGAAACAGTGGAAGGTTCATGAGCTAAACATGTTCTTTTAAAGTGCGTGTTACATCCTATCTAAATGAAAATAAAAAATTCAAATTAACAACAACGTAGTTATTTATGAAGAGGCAATTAATTTTCAAATAAAACAGAAAAATTGTGTTGGATTTGCTTTTACACTGTACACTGTGAGGTCACTTTGCAACACAAGTTGCACAATCTTTGAAATGCAATAACTTCTAAATAGAAAAAGATATCAACGTGGTTTCACACCAAAGTGTTTCTTTCATAGCTGTCTATCATATCATACTGACGCATACTGACGGATGTCTTATTTAGGGAAAACAAAAATTGGCACAAAATACTGAATTATTATTTCTGCATACTGATGAATGAATCTTTTTGAAGCTTCATGAAACAAGATTTTGCTTCAAATATCTTTATTGTAAGTACAGTTGTCAAAAGATTAGCATTTTCTCTTTCCAATGATATATAAAGCTATATAATACGTTTATCAACTTTTATTTATCAAGCTTCAAAATTTTCCGAACATTCGTCAGTAGGTGGGATTAATCATTTCAATTTTGACATTCCTCTACACAAATGACATTTGTCACTACGAGGAAAGAGGGACGATATATTTGAAAATTTAAAGGAATTTTTCTTAAAAGGAGAACTCTTGTAGGTTAAATTGAGGACACATTATTCTGGGGTCCCCAGAATAATCAACTACTCCTCTTGCATGTAAGGGTATGGTACTAAAAGTCTCTCTGATTGTATTATTGAGGATTAACTTTGACTTGAAACATTCATTAGGCACAATTTGACCCTCGTTGTCGTGGTGCCGTTAAGCCCTCATCAAACAAACAAACAAACATTCTGCCAGTACTTATGCACTTGTCAATTGTGTGACTCACCCTACACCCCTAGACAAGGTGAGTCATTGCAGCAAAATGGGTGTACAAAACGTATACATTGATGCACCCCTCAGTCACTTAGGTGACTAACAATCTTTTGTGAAATGACTTACCCCAAATTAAGCACCTTTGTACAAAGTCAATGGGTCTGAAGTAAATTGACCCACCCCAGAGTCACTCTGGTGACTGACAATTTGGTACAATGATGACATGTTAGTCACTACTACATAGGTCAATGACTCACCATGGACTGACATTACCGGGAGCAGTAGGGGTGAGTCATACAACTGACAAGTGCATTATTTCTTTGAGTTTGTGATGTCAGCTTGTACAAACATGAATGATAAGAATGGTAGAATGATATGAGCGGTTGAGTGTTTGAATGATATCAGCGGATAAATGATATCAGCTGTTGAATTATATGACCGGTTGAAGAATACGAGCAGTTGAAGGATATGAGCAGTTATGCAGCATCAAATGTGTTAACCTGGAATGGGAAATTTTCACAAATAATTTGTCTTGACTTTCACTGATTGCTGCTTTAAAAAGGCTTTGTTCTTCGTACCTTTTATTATCATCATCATCATCGTCGTCGTTGTCATCATCATCATCATCATCATTAGCATCATCATCATCACCAGTATTATTAAATCAGTTTTAATTGTCAGCCACAGACATTTTGTTCACATGCTGAAAAGAAATGCAGTTTGGTGATGGAAATGAACCAATAGAATGATCATTTAAAATGGCTGACGACCAACTAGCTGGAACTTAAAAAATGTTATGATTAATATATAATTGAATCAATTATCACTTATATGAAGTTGAGCATGACAAAAATAGTTATTGGCTCCCCCCAACCCCTTGGCAACAATTTCCATTGCACCCTCACAGTCCATCATGTTCTCCTTGCTTGCCCCTGTACAACCTTTCCAGAGCTTCCCTCGCTTCCCACAACTCAATAGCCAAGAAACCCTCCGGATAAAATTAAGCCCCTCCTTCATCATGCTTCCTTTACAACCATATTTAGTCCTTCTCTCCCACCCCAGTCTCTATACTTTGTTGTTTTCACCCAGGCACCTTCTCTCTTGATCCCAGCTTTCTGACTTTTAGTTCTCATGTTTCTCTCAATCTCCGCCTGTTCTCTTTCCTTCCTACCTCTAAAATTATCTCACCTCTCAGGCACAATTTGATCCTTGTTGTTCTGGTGCCATTAAGCCCTCATCAAACAAACAAACAAAAACAAAAACAAAAATAGTTTGATTGTGGTAATTAGATCCCTTATCCAGACTCCCATTGTAATTTTTCAAAGTTGACAATTTCCATCTGTTGACATTTCTTAAAGATTGATATTTGGGTAAAGAAGTTTGATTTGATGATCTTTAGTGTGAAATCATTGCAAGAAGCATCCATGGTAGTTTTGATCAAGCAATTGTTTACAATTTTTAACAGGAAATCTGCCAACTGGAATTTTGCATATTAACTCAGTTTATTTGTAAGTTCTCCAAGACTGACATACTGTGATTTTTCCTTTGAAATGCTCAAGGGGTGAAAATGCTATTCTGCACACGGTTGACCTTGCATATTTAGGGTGGTACATGTCAAGTATATGAGATGCATCATATTACCCTGCTTCTCTTTCTGGTAAGCGTGAACTTGAGTTAACCTCCACATACTAAAAATAAACCAGACTGCACCTGAGAGGTGTAATCTACAATCTTGGACAAAGCTCGTAAAAACACTTAGTGAAAATATATGATGCTTTTCATGAAGCTACTTTTCTGTTGTAAATTATTCCACATTTAAAATCGGAAATTGCTGGAAATTTGTTCTTTTACTTCTTTAAACCCTATTCTTTCAATTACAATTAATATTTTAGAATTTTAAGGACATTGTTATAATTTCATTGATGCCGTCAGTGTCCCTCTCCCCTACAGTACCTCTCTATTTTAATTGTCCTCCCCTCTCCCTCCCCCACCCTATTCACTGTTGGCCGTTGTTCTTGTTTTTCCTGGAAATAACGTTAAGAAAGATATAAATTCAACATTGTAAAGGGGTTACAATTCTTGGAATTTTTTTTAAAGAAACATAACACTATAACATGTGTAGTTCTCAAAAGGCTGAATTGTTTCAACAATTTTGTCCAAGATTGTATGTAGCTTAATGAGGATTCATACGTGGGGCATTATTTGGTTTCCGTAATTATCTCAATAGGAAATGAGAGTGTTTATGGTCTACATTTCTGCTCTGTAGGAGACTTAATAAATGGTTAAAGAAATATGGGTTGGATCAGGGCTGGCACACAGGCATGGAAGCTGTTGTTTTGAGATAAATCACATTACCCAGCTTATTCCCTAAGTGTGAACACTTCTAGTTAATCTGCCTCATACTAAAAATGAACCAGACTGCACCTGAGAGGCGTAATGTAGTTTAATGAAGATTCATTCATGGGGCATTATTTGGTTTCTGTGATTATCTCGTTAGCCTTAGGAAACAGGAGTGTATGCAGTCTACAGTACATTTCTGCTCTGTAGGAGACATTATAAAAAGTTTAAAGGAATATGGATTGGATCAGGGCTGGCACAGATAGGGTTTTTTTTTTTTTTACATTGCATACCGTATACTCTCTTATAAGCGCCCCAGGCACTTTTAAAAACATTCTAGAGGTGGGCGCTCTTTGGATATACTGTGTACATATAGTTTAGCCTTATAAACATTGCACTGCACATTAAGTGCTACACAAATGCATGTATTGGAGCCTATGCTAACATTAGTACTAACCTTACGACAAGTCCAAATAATTTCACGGAAATCTTTTACATATGGCTACATAAATTTTCCACCAATAAAAATTGCATTATAAACATCATAAAGATACACATACCCTGGTATCTAAATAATTTTCCCTTTAAGATAATAACAAATGATTAGAGGGCAAAAGTTTCAATCATTGCACAGCTGTAATGACAGAATGATGTTTGGTGGTTGTGCAATATATCACTACAGATCCTAAGCACTGGTGCGACAAATGCAGATTCAGCTCTGGCAATGCATCACAGCAGCACAAAAATAGCACATGGGAGGGGGGGGGGGGGGCGCTTATGAGGAGAGGGGCGCTGATTAGAGAGAATACGTTATCTTATTTTGTGGGAAAATATAACTTTATAGACATTATTTATTTAGAGAAAGTTGTATCCAATTTATCTTTCTGTATGATTTATTCGTAAGACCCCTTCTACTTTGGAGGGACAGGATGGAGGTTGTCACACACAGTGCATACTTTTGGCCCCATAAATTGTCATAAAATTTGGGTTATGGGATGCCTCCCTCTTCCAGGTAACACAAACAACAGGAAACCCATTCATATTTATGTTTTGCCATCATTTACCAGCTTCAATAATGTTGGAATATTAAATTTCTGAAAAATGAAATGAAAGTGCTCATCAACTTTGCTGTTGGACCAGCTTGAACATAGACATTCTTATCAATTTTTCAAATTTAAAATTACCAAAAGAGCTGCACTGGACATCTTTTAAACATCACAAGTTTTATATACATGTATTAAAAAGAAATTCTCAACACTAATCGATCAACCATAATTCAAATCATTTATTTTTCAAATTTCGATAAATTTTCTTTAGAGAATATTGTGCTCCTTGTAATAGAAAATAAACAAGACTTTTGGACTTCATGTTGAGGGCAAATTTTGAAAGGATTGTTAATCAAACTCCTCTGCCATTGGAAGTATCTGTGGGTGTCTGTGGAATTCTATGTGTCAGAAAGTCATACTCAGATTTCTGTACATTTATTTACTAAAAAGGAGGGTATTCATAACATTAAAAATTTTGTACAAAAAAATCTCTCCAACAAGCTGTAATGCTTTCCTTTTGTGATTGTCTTTGGCCCTTGGGAGGGGTGGGGGGTATCCATAATAAAAGTGGTAGGGGTGTGCAGCCCATCAACCAAAAACCATACCCGCAGTATGACATTTTTTTTGGTACCTGCAGTATAAAATTATAAAATGTTGGTACCCCCGCAGCATGAAAGAAGTCAATTTTGATACCTGCAGTATTAATTATTCATCGAAAATGTTGTAAAAATGGACCCGCAGTTTGAAAGTAACAGAGTTAAAACTGTATTTTTTGGGAGCTGTACCATGAAAATGTTGAAAAAAGACACATGCACCCCCCCCCCCCTTACACACACATATATTTAAATATATATATGTACATAACATACATACATACATACATACATACATACATACATACATACATACATACATACATATATATATACACATACTCTCACACATATATCCTCTATAAAAGCAGTCATAACATTACAAATTTTGAATATTCCTTTTCAAATATGTAATTTTTTTGAATAAAGCTTTTCATATGGAGTTTTACTTTTGAATGATTTGATGATGTTCCATCATTTTAAAGTCAGTATGCATCTGCCAGTTAGCCAGTAATGCTTTCCTTTATAAGTCTACAGATCTTTAAATTTTAAAGGGATATTTTGTCATTAAGTCTGATATTTACACTATCAGTGATAATAAAACACACATTTGCAAAACAAAAATCCTCTGGAGTGGTAGTTAGTTGTAAGTGCATGCACAGAAAGTTAATATAAATTTGTGACATCACTTTTTTTTTTTTTGTGTGTGCTTGTGTTTGTGTGACCTCTGCTAAATTATTATGCTTCGGTTGATTACATATCAATAATGATGTTTGTTAAGAAGCATTTCTTGGGAGGCATGTCTACCACCAATATTGCCATTGTTTGCCATGGTCTTTATAAGGAATTTCTATGCAATAGTTACAGAGATTCATAAATGTATGTTTTTTAGGTATTAACAGAGTTTTGTTACTGTTCTTAAAAAGGTGTGATGTGGGAAGTGGAGCGATGACTTGGTGTTTATCTGTAAATTGGGAAAATTTAATTTGGGAGTCTCTGATTAAAACCTTATTTTGTGTTCAGGATTTAACCGGTTGACGGAAACGTTCATTTGGATTGGAAAAAGGGAGATAAAAGGTGTTGTCTTTCTCATTGAGTACAATCTGCAAAGTTTTTATTTACAGTTCCTTCTTACATACAATATGGATTTATATCATTTGGAAATAATAAATTATTACAGGTAAAATATGTGATTTCTCTTTATTTGTCGCTCTTTAAACTTTGCTTAGTTTCATTGTTTTATTATATTTCTGATTGTGATCAACCAGGGATACTGTTATAGAACAGTATTCCTTGATCAACTGTAGGAATATGTAAACAGGGTTTGGAAAAAGTCATAAATTCAGGATTTTGTCCTTGTGACATTGGAAAACTTCATGGAATCTAGTGAGTTAGCAACACCCTGATTGTACATGATAAAGTTTCACAGATACAACTTATAGGTAGTTTCAGTGTAGCAATCATATGAACAACAATTGTTGTATGTTATCATTTTCTGTTTTACGTAGAACGTTAAATAAACTTTAACAGCTACAGAGTAGGGTATGTTGTGAACAAAGCAAATAGGCGGCAAAAAAATTTAATAAAGGGTCAAGCTGGGTCACATATTTTCTCCCCCCCCCCTCCCCGTTTTTCTGTTACAATCGACAATTGAAAGCTGCAAAGATATTAACACTGCTAAGTAGAGGTGGGGCTAATCTTCCCAACCCTCATTTAACTACACCACTCATAGTGAGTAAAGAAACTGTCGACGACGACGAGTGAACACACAATTACAATGACGGGGTTGTCGCCTGCGTATTCGGTTATGATAGTAACATTGCTATCACGAAACGCCTAACACGACCCGGACGAGAACACAGGTACGGCGTACGGACAGACATAACATCGACAACCAAGTCAATGTCCACGGCCTTTGATAACCAGTTGTGGTACACTGGCATGTCTACCCAACCCAGGCTTGAACCCAGGGCCTCGTGGTCTGTAGACAGGTATGATAATCGCTACACTACAGTAGGTAGATAAAAAAAAATGTTCTTTTCAGGTGTGTTTTATTTATTGCATTCTGAAAGTGTTGAGGTAGTAATAAACTATTATCTGTTGTTTCCTTTCAGCAAATCTATGTTAACTCTTCAAGTCGTTCCACGTGATGAGGATATCCTGCAGATGGCGTACCCTAGCTCCTCCGTCAAGTCACCTCGCAACAAACCACCGCCTGTTCCTCAAAAGCACAGTCCTATAAACTCACCATCACGAGATGAAAACGATTCTGTTCTGTCCGACGATGATGTGATAATTGTAGGTAGAGACCCTCAGCCTGGTAAACAAGACGTGAAAACAGAGAGAACTGAAGTTCATATTCCAGCCAAGCAGCCTCAGACGTTTTCGTCAAAGGTTGAAATGAGAATTGCAAGTCAGCACCGTCAAAACACAGGGTCTATTCCATTGGAAAATAGGGTTGTCGAAATGAAGATACCAAAGAGAGAAAATGTCTTACGGAAACATAATTCATTGGACTTGCCACGTGAGAGACAGAGTGCAACATTTTATTCGGATCCTGGTATCGAAAATAGAACCTCTGGGGTCACTCAGAAGGAGCCAAAAACATTCCGTATCACTGGTATATTAGGAAGTCCTGTCTCAAAGCCAGTCAGGCCGAGTGCAACTTTTCAAGTTGATGGAAATAGTGAAACAGGGACCTCATCTTTAATGTCAAAATATGTTTCGCCGAGTAATATATTGCCAAGTAAACCTGTTTTAATCAAAGTTGACTTATCTGATGAGAGACTTAACACAGGAGATGATAGAAAACTTGGGGTACCTGTTAGAATGAAGGTAGTTCCAAAGGGGCAAGCAAACAGTCCTAAAAGGTCAGAGGTTGTTGTGCAGACCTCGCCACTTAGAACTTCACATGAGAGGTACCAATCGGGGAATGTATCTGAAAATATTCAGACTGAAGTTGAGAGGTGTAGACCTACCGCACGAGAGGCTTGGTATGATTCAAATAGAACTAACGTTAATAGTACTAGCATGGACACTATCCTTGATGCTTCAAATCCGATTGTTAAGATCACCAAATCGAGCGACGTGTTCGAAGACGTGTACCCAAATGACTCTATAGATTCACAAAATCATAATTTCAACAGGAAACTATCCGATTCAAACATAAAGTATCGCCCTGATAAATCAAAAGTATCTCAAATGCATGAAGAGAATGCACATTCTAGAGGACCGGTTAGTCGAGAGTATTCACATAAAGACAATCGAGGTTACCAACAGATCCAGATTATTCAACAGGGGAAGATGGAGGAGACAAATTATCAAGAGGCAGACGGGAAACTCAAGAAGAAATTCACGTTCCAAACCACAGCTACTATCAATGTACCTGATAGGTCCAGGAGGAGAAGAGAGGGGTCCAAGTCTTCAGATGCCGAAATGGAGGGGCCCCCAATCCCGAATAGGACCAGTAGTAGGGGAAGGGTAAGGGAGAGGAGCCTGGAGAGAGACAAGGAGAGGGAGAAAGCCTTTCATGAGAAGAAACAAAGAAGTAAGAGTTACGACAGGGGTCATTTGCAGAGTAATGTGTCAGCGGTAAGATTGATTTTTCACTTCCAGTAGTTTATTACATTTTTAAATTGTTTTATAAAAAAATACTTTACAATAGTAAATGTTATTTGTTCTTTATGATTTTGGTAGATAGGACGGGTAACGATTGCATTCAAAGTTATTTGCTCTGATCTGTTGTAGCAAAGTATGTTTTATAGCCAGCCACTGGTGACCTATAACGTCTCTAAATGTAGTGTCAACCACTCTATTAAACATATTCGTCTGTACTGTAATATACTCATAATGAATAACGACTCTCAATGCTGGCAATAACATTTCAAAAATTCACTCTCCAGATAATTGTTAACATTTTCTTCAAACCAAATTGATTATTACCCTGGCATCTAAACCTTTATGCACTCCTTGCTCTCTTTCCATTTGATTTTAAAATTGATTATTTCCCTTTATGTCACTTTGCATTTTTCTGATTGCTTCACCCCTTTTTGATATTATTTATTTTTATTTTTGTCATTTAGATATATTGTAGTAAATCCTTAAAATTTGTCTAGTGCAATACTACCTTAACCCTTACTCTACCAGAGCATTTGAGATTACAAGTGTTATTTAAGGGACGTTTTAGAAAGGGGGCTTTATCACAAATTTTTCCTTATTTTCTACTATAATAAGTTTATTTTATATGAAAGCTAAGTCTCTGGACTTTACGTTGGTTTTCATAATTCTCTGGTCAAATATGCAAATTTATGCTAATAAGGTCATTAATTTATATGATTGGATTCCTAAAACTGCTATCTTTGTGATATTCTGCTCTCTTGTAGCTAATTAGGAAAAAATTATTGATAGAATTGATGAATTGTTGAAAGAAGGACTTTTCATTTGATAGTAATCTTGATTTTTTGGAGCAAGGAAAAACTTCATACGTCAATTTGAATTTTTTTTTGACCTAAAAATTGACCTCTGATGCACAAAACTCATATAATATAAAAAGGAAATGTTTACACCAATATTTCAATAAAAATGATATGCAAATTAGCTAATTTACCACATTTATTATGCGCAGGCTTAAAATTTTCAGTTTATTACCAAATTTCAGCCATTGGAAGCTTTGAAAATACTTTAAAAATACTTAAAATTATTCAGGTCATGCTAAATGTCCTGTTGAAATTTATTTTTGTTTGATTCCAATTGGAATTCTCTGTGAAAAAGGTACTCAAAAATGGTTCTGAGCATCAGTAATCATGTTGACGTTGCCAAACTTGGTATCCTTCAGTGACAGTTGGTACCGCATATGAAATGTCAACAAATTTGTTCAAATACAGGAAAATCCTTAAGAGAAATATAATTTCAACTGTAAAAAGGAAATACAGGGGGTGGGGTTCTGGCTTTTTTAAATTGGGAGGTGGGACTGGGGGTAATGCCATCTCCAAAAATATGGCTCTCTTTCAGGATCCAAATTGCTTTAAAAAAAAAGGTTTTCCCCCTAAATGGGACTGCTTGGCCCCCCACTATGGGTCTCTTGCCCCCACCATGGGTCTCTTGCCCCAACATGTGTCTCTTGCCCCAACACGTGTCTCTTTCCCACAACATGTGTTTCTTTCCCACAACATGGGACCCTTTCCCCTTAAAATTTTAATCTACTCCACTGCACCACCACCTCACAACATGATATGGAGATTTTGCAAAATAGGTATATGGGCACTGTTGCACTACAAATTAAAGGTTGATCTGTAAAGTTTCATCCAAAATTACTTCAAAAAGGACAATTCATGTTAATCACGTCGGATTTTAGTGACCCATTTACTTGTTTATAATCCTTACAAGTAAATAATCCCAGCCAAATTATAGTGTTTTTGCCTAATTTTGCAAGGATCCTTAATAACGTTACTTAATATCGAGTAACATTAGTAAGCATACAATTTTTAAAATGCACTCGCGATTTAAGAAATTTGAAGAAATCATTTCACCTGGTTTTGAAAATCTTTGGGCCTCTTCTGGGTTGGGTCCAGGTACTAAAAGATCTCCAGCGTTGGCGATAAGCCTTCTGACTCTTTCTAATCCTCAGTTTTACTGTGAAACAAGATTCGGGATACACGTTCTTCTGTTGTCTCAACGTAAATGTCAAAAACTCTAAAAATAACTTGGGTGATGTAGCTATAAAACGTTGTTAGGAAATATTGAGGGGGTTTGTCTTTTATTACAGGCGAAAGCACATTGTTTTCGCTACAGAATGGGGTTTGAAACTTTTCATTACATGATTTTTGAACAAAAAGGGTCAAAAATTCACCAAAAATCACCAAATTTGACATATTTTACAAATAACTTAAAAATTATGACCAGGTGTGAGCAAAATTTGATTAGATTTGGACAATATGACTTATCTACATATTATATATCCAAAAAAAACAATCTAATTTTATTTTCTATGCAATTTTTGTCAATTTTTCAAAAATATGCATTTTTTGGGACATTTTAAACAAAAAGTGAAATTTCTGAATGTTTGGACAAAATTTATCTCCCAATTTTTTTAAACATAATGAGTATAGACCCCCTCCCAAAAAAAAAAAATAATATAATAATAATGATAATAATAATGATATGATAATGATGATGATGATGATGATGATGATGATGATGATGATGATGATGATGATGATGATGATGATGATGATGATGATGATGAAATATAATTAATGAAATAATTAATGATAAAATTGTTAATAATAATAAAATATTGATGATGATAAAATTAATAATAATAATTGTATTAATAATAATAATAAAATCAATAATAATAATAAAATTAATAATAATAATAAGAAAAATTAATAATAATAATAACAATAAAAATAATAGTTATAGTAAAATTAATAATAAAAATAAAATTAATAATAAAAATAAAATTAATAATAATAATAAAATTAATAATAATAATAAAATTAATAATAAAAATATAATAATAATAAAATTAATAATAATAATAAAATTAATAATAATAATAAAATTAATAATAATGGTAAAATACAATATTATGAAAGATCTTTCCAAAATCTTTGTAGCGAAACTATTTGCACCCCTATAGGATATTAGTAAGGTCCCGATTTTATTTTTAGAAAAAAGTAGTTTGAAAACGGCGATAATGGTAGAGTAAGGGTTAAACCCATCACACAAAATGAAACTGGAAAAGGGAGAGGAGATTGGGAGGTAAAATGCATTTTAGAGAATTACCGAGTGATGACAGTAGAAATACTAACTCCTTTGTGGAAAGGTTTTTAGAAGTTCTGATGATTGTTCTTTTGTCTTTCTTGAAAAGTTCAGATAAAGTATTTAAAAGACTTGGAGAAAGAAAGAAACCTTAGCCTGTTTGTTTCACTTTTGACCCAAAAATATTCAGTATTTTGTTGAGATTTGTATTTGATGACGTCCAAAGCTAGATGTTACAATGCTTTTTCCATCAGAAGTGCTAAAGTATGTAAATTACTTTCTTTAAATTCTTCCTCTTGGTGATATGTGATAAACATTCCGCTTTCAGATGTGTGACACGTTTTTGAATAGTGTTTTTTGTAGATACAGTAACACATATTTGTGTTTAGGAAAAAAACACTCTTGTCCTGAAAAGCTGAGCAAATAAAGAAAAACTGGCATTCCATCCCAGTCTGCTGTTTTGCTGGGTGATGTTTTATGTGGCTTCTTGGCTTTCTGTTGAAAAACCAAAGATCACCAATTTTAAAACACTAGCACACTCAGAAATAAATGTTGATTTGGTGTGAGGTACAGCGCTTGAGGCTGTTTGCATGCCTTGATTATGTTTCCAGGAAAACTTGTCTTTGTTTTAGTAGGGAGCTATCATAAACCTTACAATTTTAATTTCCTTCTCTCATCCTCATTTTGAAAAGGTTAGGAAGTCTTAAGGCTTCTGGTTTGACCGTTTTTCAAAGAAAATTTCCACTAAGAAATGTCTGTCATTAGAGGATGTTGTTGTTATTGATTGACTAAGACATTTTTGTGCTGCTTGTGCATTTGTTTGTAAATTCCAAACAAGTAGCTGCTTTTAATCTGTTTCTGGAATGCAGTATCGTTATCCAAGAAAACCTATCCCGCAAAATTCCACATTTACCTGATATTTGTGATCATTTTGTCAAACTGGAGCTGAAAATCATAAGAGGCAAAAAATGAAACGTTGATGGACTGTTTTTCAAAGAAATTGTTTGTCATTAGATGTATCAGGTGTTGTTATTGACTTGGGCGTGTTGTTTTTTGTATATTCCAAACAAGGAAGTGGCTTTGTGCATGTGTTTTTTTGTCAAGGGAGCAGCTTTTAACCTGATTCTGGAATGCAGTACCCTCACATATGGTTATCCAAGAAAACATATCCCCCCAAATTTCACATATACCTGATATTTTTTGCTCAGGTTGACAAAGTAGAACAAAATATCATGAGAGCCAATAAATAGGGGCCATAAATCTTCATCTTGTCAGTTTTTTAGCATATCCCCATGTGCGCTTCAGAAATTTTGACAAGTATATCTCTCTCAGCACTCAGAAAGGAGCAGATTGAAGAAAATTACTTCCTGTTTACTTTTTTTTCTTGGAATGATAACGGCATCCATTTGATCTTCTCAACCTCTTAATGACTTGGCATTGTTTTAATACTGACTCCCAGCATTTCTTATCTTAAACTTGAATCTTTGCTGGATGCCTTATGAAAAAGAATTTCATGTTCATTTGCAAAGTTCATGTTACCCAGATTTCTTCTGGAGATTGGATTAAGGTGGATGATTGATTTATTTTTGGAAGGTTATACAGATGTCAACTTTCATGGTGGAGAGCATGTTTTGAACTTTTAGGCACTATTGGATGATATGAATCGTGACTATATATGTCTGCTGAAATCAATCTGTACAGTATATCAAGAATCAGTCTTACGAATTTCAGGGAAAAAAATCAATCCTTTATTAGGACAAAAAACAGATTTTGCATATATATATATATATGTGATCTCCTTTTCACTTTAAATAGATTAATTTTGAACTGAGGAGCAGCCGTCATTTCTCTGTTTACAAATCCTGAAATGATTTTCTAAAAATATTTGACTGCTTTAAATATAGTTGTAGTTTAAACAAAAGTGACTTGTGCAAGTTTTAGTTCTTCAGAATTTTTGTGACCTGTTATGACTTTTCATGAAAACAAGTAAATTTAAAGAGATTAATCAATTTGATATTTTAAAGTTGGTTCTGCAGTTTTTTTTTTAGCAATTGAACAATTTGTTGAGTGGATTTCTTATCTGAATCCCCCTGTTATACAGAGTTGTTGTACACTTGATGTCAGATAACACAGTTTCATCCGTCTCAAAGATGGCATTATGCTCATTATACCTCTTGCCTTTCTCATGTCAGTCGATGAGACAGCACGCGGCCTATGCAGAACGGGCCCAGGAATCGCAGCTCCTTCAACAAAGACTCAGCGAATCAGGACGGAAAGACTCGGCAGCAAGCAGCTCCAGTGCAGGAAGCCGAGAACTGGAGCAGTTTGGAGGTAGGTGACATACTCTCTTACAGTGTTCATACTAAAGTTCAAAATTTTGTGTGGATTGTCCCCCTTGTGTATTTTGGGGGGAAGGGGGAAAGAAAAAAAAAAAGAGAGGGATCTCTTTTGGGAAAAGGCGAAAAATACCACTTTTTTTTTTTTTTTGCAAGAATTTCTTCTCCCCCCTTTAATTTTTTTTGAGTGGGAATTTGATAATATGTGTGGGAATTTGATAATATGCATGGGAATTTGATAATATGTGTGGGAATTTAATGTGAACACTACTCTCTTACTATATAAACATGGAATATGTGAGGTATATACATGCACTCAGAATTTTTGTAGTGCAGGTATCACAAATCCAATCTCTCATACTGCAGGCCTCAAACAAATTGTATATTTTCATACTGCAGGTCTCAATAATCATATAATTTTGTACTGAAGGTAACAAAAATCACTTATTTTCGTACTGCAGCTATCAAAAATCACTTATTTGCATACTGCAGGTATCAAAATCATGTACTGTCATACTGCACTTACCAAAAAATCTCTCACACTGCAGTCCACTTTTTAAATCCTGGGTGGCACTTACCTACCACTTCTGTATGGAAGTGCCCTCAGATGAAAATGTATGGTGTAGAAAGTCAGTTATAGAAGAGTGACACCACACTAACTTTTTTTGAAACAATATTTATGTATTTTATTATGAAGTGAATTTAACTGGGTTTTTTTTTAGTTTAATTTTTTTCTTTAAAATTTCTTCATGTGGTAAAATCATAATAGTAATTTACCACATGAAGAAATCACAATATACTTCAATATACTGTTTTAATATTTTCGTGACATGACCCAAACAAATTTCAATAAGATACACAAAGATTCTTCATGAACACAAGACTGTGATGTCACTTCTAGTTTCCTTTCAGTCATTCATTCACAAATCTGATGTAATTTTATGCTTGAATATCTCCTTATTAGAAAAACATTTCAAAATGCTAATTTCTTCAAATTACCACGTTCATTTCTTTGTCCTAATTTGAAATAACATGCTTGACCAAAAACTTACTCTCTATGGCTGTTCTCACTTATATTCGGATCATGATGATCCCCAACCATAACCTTTCTCAATAATTGTAGAAATAAAATGTGATGTGTTTTCATTGTGAGTGCGAGCACGTGATCAGACCTACAGCAGGCTATCTGAGTCAAAAAGCGGGTCATTGAAAATTCTGGGAACGGAACGGGATGATAATTGTTCACACAAAATTAACAAGTTGTAACTGGATGTTGCATAACAAGATTTATCGTAGGTCACTAATTTGTGTTCACACACATATATTTGAGAAGTTCCCGGTTCTTGATCCTACCCTCGCCTATGATCAAGATCAAGTGACTGCGATCATATCCAGTTCTCACATTAATTTTTTTTGAAAATTAGCGGATCTGATCGCCTGGTCTGATCACGAACTCATAATCAAGTGAGAACACACTCGTACTTAGTGTGCATTATTTCATTCACAATGAATGACAAACTTTTGTTGTAGCCTTTTATGCAGAGTGGGACATGGTGAACATGATGTCTAACGCAGTCGTTGCTCGGAGAGCTTCGAGGAAACCACAAAGAACGGCTTCGTTGCCCGATCAGGATATTGTTGAAGGTGTGATTTCTTTGGGGAGTTGTACACTCTTTGCCATTTGTGTATTTTCTGTGACGTTTATCTGCAAAATTTTCTGCAATTCAAAAATCATATCACTCAAATATATCCATTTTTTTTTTTTTAATAATCTTTTTTTTGCTTTCGTTTCTGTCACTTTAAGTCAATTGGTGCATTGTGAATTGTTCAGTTGTTCATGCATTACCAGAATTTCACTTTGATAAATCAGGAAATATGTGAAGGACAATAAAAGCAATCCAAAGAGAAGAAACAAACATGTATTATCACTGTTATTTAAAGGATTTGAATTTTGTTTACATTCATATAGAATACACTTCTCATCACTTGGTGGTTTAATAGTAACTCACTAGTTTTGTAACGATTGATTACTTGACAGAATAAAACAAAAGTCTTGAGCGGTACAAAAAAAACAACTAAATTTCAAGAAATTAAGAAAAATCGGAACTGTTTGCCGAGTTAAAGAAACAAAATGCTTTAAAAAAATCTTTGAAAAATGAATAATAGAAAAGATTATCAAATGGAAATGTCAGTCAAATAGCTAAATAGTTCCATAGTAAAATATACCATTAAAAATCTGTCAAAGTATTCTTTTTATTGATCAAAATGTTTTTACTATTTTTGGTGATCTTTTGGAGTACCTTACAAGTGGAGTGTTAAACTAATATGAGAATGAGAATTTTAATTCAAAGGAGAAAATTACTTTTCTTATTATTTTGGGAGTCCGAATTCTCCCTCAAAAAAATTGATAAGCGCAAAAAGAGATGTGGTATGCCAAATGGCCAACCAGAGTCAGCTTATCACGGAGGTAATGTCAGGTGATCACTGATCACCCTTGATCAGCTGACGTATGTACTGTTGTGATCAGCTGTTGAACCACACACACTCACAATAAGCTCAGTGATAGCCCTTAACATAATTTGGTATAAATAAACATGTTTTAAAGATTTATAAACTAAATTACTTGTAAAAAAAAAACATGACAATAAGGAAAACTGCAAAGAGGCAAAAAATTGTTATTTTCCACAATCGTCATCTTGTCACCATATTGTATGCTTTTTTAAAAATCAGAAATACAACAAATGAGCTTCATTACAAACAACTTCACGAACGTAAAATTTCCATATCCATCAAAGAGATTTTGTTCTGTTATTCATCTTGTGTATGTAATAGCTTTAGCGAGTTTTTGTGTTAATAAGATGGTGGTTGGACCACATTTTTGCTCTTTGTTTTTTCATTCAGGTACTGTACCATAAAACCTGTGCTTGTTGCTTTGAATTATTATCACTCTTTTGTGTTAGTTTAAAAAAAAACATAAAAAAAAAAAACGTTTTTCAAAGATGGTCATTGGGCAGGGAAATTTTCCAAGCCATGATGCTAGTGTCTTATTTTAAGTTCATTTATGGGGGTGCTTTGATATTGCTGGCTTAAACACCTATAGATGTGCAGAATAGCCAACTTGCTTTATATAGTTAAAAAGTCACATGCTATGGACAGCATCATTAAAGGATTGGTTCTATCAAAATTTGTTCTGTGATTTTGTGTAAAAACCATAAGATATGTCAAAAAAGTAGTAAAACTGAATTTAGGAAGGGTATTTATTATAATATACCACCTGAAAAAAGTTCGAGGAAAAATAATTTAAATAGTGAAAAAATTAAATAAACTTTCTTAAAAAATCATGTGTAAAAACGACTGAAATCAGACTAGTTGTGATGTCATAGCTTCATGGTTTAATTCAAATGAGAGAAAAAAGATGACAAAAGGTGTTGACTTGATGAGATTCGAACTCGTTATGTTTGACACAAAAGCATTTTTTCCCGAAGGCCATAGCCTTATCCATTCGGCCACAGCAACACTTGTTTGCAAAGAGGTGCATTTAGCAATTGACCTGACTGTCCTTATGCCGATATTGCACCTTTAAATTCTTTTGTTTATTGTTCAGTCTCAACTAAAATAGTAAGATGGATAATTTATACGGAACCAATTGAAGGGGCTTCCATGTACTCTTTGAGACCAAATCTAATGAATTGAGGCTTCAATATACATTCCCCTTTAAAGTTCAGTAAAGGATAAAGCATGGATTTTTCTATTCTATGAATGTTTTTACCAGTTGTGATGATATTCAGAAAAAGTTTGTCATTGGAGCTCACAAATTATTCAGGTTTTTGCATTGAAATTGCTGTAGAACATTGTCGCTCTGTCTCTCTGGTGCTTCTTCATTTTACAAAGCTTTTACTAAACATTTAAAACAACAGAAGAGGAACTGGGTGACTATATTTGCTCAATACTTGAAGGCAACAATATATTTTCAAGATTAATTGGATGATTTTTCTCCTGAAGTACTATTTTGTTAATGGTATGCCCCTAAGTATTGAAAATGTTGCCCCCTCTGTCACCCCCAACAAACTTTATTAAAACCACGTAAATGCACAGGTGAAATTAATTATAAAATTTCTAAAGGTTCTGAATAAAGGTGTCAAAAATCTTACCACAAAAAATCGTAACAGAAATAATATTAATGTAGTGAATACATATTTATACGCTACCCTCTTTCACAGTTTAATCTTCCATTCATCATACCATTACATAAAGGAAGGGGGTGGGGTAGGGGTTGTCGAGCACATATTTACCATATGCTGTTTCTTACTATAGAAATCTTTAAAAAACCTTTTTTTTTTCTTTTTTTTTTTTAATGAAAAGATAATTCTTTCCTGCGAATTTCCATTTTTCCACGGTTATAAACGCTGGAACTGTAGATTATTTCCAGTCTGCGTAATTGATGGCACAGAAAGTTAATTCTCTTTTTTTGTGGAAATTTTAATGCTGTCATGGCTCAGTATTCAGATATTATTTTGAAACTTTATTTTTCCACCTTGGAACTGCATAACCTTTTAAGGACATTTAAATATTTCAGTAACTTATTAAATTGTACGGAACAATTTGAATTGCACGCACGGTTCATCAGATCTCTTTTTAATATCACTTATTACAAAACAACTCTCTTGGTCTGAATTTTTTTAAATCCTGAAGGGCATGTTTGGGTATTTTTTTCACCACCTGCAATTTATTTTTCTGCTGATTTTATAAATTGCTGCAGAATTTGAATGAATTTAAGTTTATTAACCAGAACCGGGGAGCTGTAATTTTAGAAGCTGCCTGTCGGAACATAATCAATTCTGTTGAAGTTCAAAATTGTATTATGATTCTGAAGGAATCATGGAGTTTTTCATGAAGTTTTTCATGAAGTTTTTCATGAAGTTACGAAAAAATGGAGAACTATTCTTTGAAGTACTACTATCCACTCCCATACTGCTGTATCGATTTACCACATAAAAGAACTTATTACATTACTGTCGGACATGCATTTCAGCTCAAAATTCCCGTTCCCTTAATTTACATAAATGGACAATTTTCAAAATTTAGGGAACTAAAGGAAATTTCCCTTACATCATTACCTTGGGCCCATTATACCTCAAATGTCTCTTAATTTTGCTCGCATCTGTTCAGCCATATTTTAAAGATTGTAACTTGTGTATCCATCATTTTGTAGCTTTTATATTTATGATTAACCTTTACTGTAGCATTCTGTGACGATTATGACTTCATGAACAGGATGTCCAAGGCAGCGTTAGCTCGCAGAGCTTTTCGGAGACCCGGAAGAATGGCGTCCATACCCGATGTGGAGTATGATGAAGGTGTGACTGGTTGAGGGACTTATTCTTCATGCGTTCAATCGCTAATTATTCAGTCACTCCAATAAAATTCTTAAAATCTCCTTTCTGCTCCTGTCTGTATTAGCTGTAAAGGGTGGTTCTTCCTGGATACAAGTTCCTTCTTACTGTATCTTTGTCTGCAAAAAACATTCCATAGTAAATGCTAAGAAATATATCGGTTTAGTGGTATCTTCATAAAACACAATTGTGTAAGTAGCCAAGGGTTCAGTTATATTTTAAATCCCTCCCATAAATGGCATACTTTTGCTCAGATCTTTTCAACTATATTTTAAAGATTTAAATTAACACATCCATCAATTATTTTCAAACTCTCTGATATTTATAATGAACCTTTACTGTAGTGTTCTGTGACGATTATGACTTCATGAACAGGATGTCCAAGGCAGCGTTAGCTCACTGAGCTTTTCGGAGACGAGGAGGATTGGCCTCCATACCTGATATGGAGTATGATGAAGGTGTGACTGGTTGAGAACCTACGTATTCAAGCGCTCATTATTTAGCCGCTCCAATAAAACTCTAAAGATCTCCTTTCTGCTCCTGTTTGTATTAGCTGTAAGGGTGATTCTTCTGGGTCACAATGTTTGTTGCCTTTCTCTGTAAAAATCATTCCATGTAAATGCTAAGAAATAAATATGTATCCGTTTGGTGGCATGTTCCAAACATATGTAGAGGGCTACCAAAGGGTTCAATTATGTTTTAAATCACCTTAGATTTTCCAATAAAGGGCATACTTTTGCTCAGATCTTTTCAACAATATTTTAGAGATTTAAAAGCACACATCCATTTATTATTTTCAATCTCTCTGATATTTATAATGAACCTTTACTGTAGCATTCTGTGACAATAATGATACCATGAACAGGATGTCCAAGGCAGTGGTAGCTCGCAGAGCTTTTCGCAGACAAGGAGGATTGGCCTCCATACCTGATATGGAGTATGATGAAGGTGGGACTGGTTGAGGGACTTACGTATTCAATTGCTAATTATTTAGCCGCTCCAATAAAACTTTAAAAATCTCCTTTCTGCTCCTGTCTGTATTAGCTGTAAGGGTGATTCTTCTTGGGCACAATGTTTGTTACCTTTCTCTGTAAAAAGTATTGCATGGAAATGCTAAGAAATATATATCAGTTTGGTGGCATGTTCCAAACATATGTAGAGGGTTATCGAAGGGGCCAGTTTATGTTTTAAATCATCTTAGATTTTCTAATAAATGGCATACTTTTGCTCGGATCTTTTCAACAATATTTTAGAGATTTAAACTTACACATCCATCTATTATTTTCAATCTCTCTGATATTTATAATGAACCTTTACTGTAGCATTCTGTGACAATTATAATACCAAGAGCAGGATGTCCAAGGCAGCGTTAGCTCGCAGAGCTTTTTGCAGACAAGGAGGATTAGCCTCCATACCAGATATGGAGTATGATGAAGGTGTGATTGGTTGAGGGACTTACGTATTCAATCGCTAATTTTTTAGCCGCTCCAATAAAACTCTAAAATTCTCCTTTCTGCTCCTGTTTGTATTAGCTGTAAGGGTGATTCTTCTTGGTCACAAGGCTTGTTATCTTTCTCTGTAAAAAGCATTGCATGGAAATGCTAAGAAATATATATCAGTTTGGTGGCATGTTCCAAACATATGTAGAGGGTTATCGAAGGGTTCAGTTTATGTTTTAAATCACCTTAGATTTTCCAATAAATGGCATACTTTTGCTCAAAAATCTTTTCAACTATATTTTAAAGATTTAAATTAACACATCCATCCATTATTTCCCAACTTTCTGATATTTATAATGAACCTTTTCTGTAGCCCTCTGTGACGATTATGACTTCATGAACAGGGTGTCCAAGGCAGCGTTAGCTCGCAGAGCTTTTCGGAGACGAGGAGGATTGGCCTCCATACCAGATATGGAGTATGATGAAGGTGTGATTGGTTGAGGGACTTACGTATTCAATCGCTAATTAATTAGCCGCCCTAATACAACTTTAAAAATCTCCTTTCTGCTTCTGTTTGTATTAGCTGTAAGGGTGATTCTTCTTGGTCACAAGGCTTGTTATCTTCTCTGTAAAAAGTATTGCATGGAAATGCTGAGAAACATCAGTTTGGTGGCATGTTCCAAACATGTGTAGAGGGTTATCGAAGGGTTCAGTTTATGTTTTAAATCACCTTAGATTTTCCAATAAATGGCATACTTTTGCTCAAAAATCTTTTCAACTATATTTTAAAGATTTAAATTAACACATCCATCCATTATTTCCCAACTTTCTGATATTTATAATGAACCTTTTCTGTAGCCCTCTGTGACGATTATGACTTCATGAACAGGGTGTCCAAGGCAGCGTTAGCTCGCAGAGCTTTTCGGAGACGAGGAGGATTGGCCTCCATACCAGATATGGAGTATGATGAAGGTGTGATTGGTTGAGGGACTTACGTATTCAATCGCTAATTAATTAGCCGCCCTAATACAACTTTAAAAATCTCCTTTCTGCTTCTGTTTGTATTAGCTGTAAGGGTGATTCTTCTTGGTCACAAGGCTTGTTATCTTCTCTGTAAAAAGTATTGCATGGAAATGCTGAGAAATATCAGTTTGGTGGCATGTTCCAAACATGTGTAGAGGGTTATCGAAGGGTTCAGTTTATGTTTTAAATCACCTTTAGATTTTTCAATAAATGGCATACTTTTGCTCAAAAATCTTTTCAACTATATTTTAAAGATTCAAATAAACACATCCATCCAATATTTCCAAACTCTCTGATATTTATTATAAACCTTTACTGTAGCATTCTGTGATGATTATGACTTCATGAACAGGATGTCCAAGGCAGCAGAGGATTGGCCTCCATACCCGATATGGAGTATGATGAAGGTGTGACTGGTTGAGGAATTTCGTATTCAATCGCTAATTATTTAACCGCTCCAATAAAATTTAAAAAAAGTCTCCTTTCTGCTCCTGTTTATATTAGCTGTAAGGGTGATTCTTTCTGGATTCAACAGGTCCAGTAGGCATCAACCCTTCCCTACTAAGTCCCTATCACAGAGCGGACATGGTCATCACCGGCATTCGCCTAGACCACACCTATCTCACCCACTCCTACCTCCTTTCTGGCTCTCCCAAACCTATCTACCCCACTTGCATACTGATATCTTGATCAATCATATCCTCTTAGCCTGTCCGATTTACGCCAACTCCAGATCTTTTCTATCCCCTGCCATCACTATTTCCGACTTCTTCAAGAACAATCCCCCCTCCAACATTATCACCTTCCTCTGCAACAGCAACCTTTTCCACTTGATTTAATCTCCCCACACCCCCATCCTTTCCTATCTGACATCCCTCTCCTTCTTACCACCTTTTCTTCTACAACTTATTTCCTCTAAATTTTTCACTTCTCTCGATCCTTTCCTTCTTTTTCAATCATCTCTTTCCTAACCTTTGCACCTTTATTACCTAACACCCTCTTGGCACGTTTGACTCTGACTATTGAGGTGCCGTTAAACCTCATCAGACCAAACCAAACGGATACAACAGTTCCTATATTTCTCTGTAAAAAGCATTCCATGGAAATGCTAGGAAATGTATCAGTTTGAAGTATTCCTTACAAATGCCTAAAAATATTTCAATCTGTCGGCATGTTCTAAAAATATGTAGGAGTCAGTGAAGGTCCAGTTATGTTATAAATCATCTAATACTTCCCTAAAAGATTTGTGTCATTTTACAATGATTTAAGCCAGTCAGAGGTCCAAATTTATACGATTGATTCGAAGGGGATTGATATCAAAGTTACTATAAACAGGGAGTTCCCTGCTATAAACAATCATGTAGTTATTGATCTAAGAAATAGGAGTGTAAATGTCTTGTATAGGGACAAAAATGTGGGTGTTTTTTTTTGTAAGCTTGTATACTTGCAATTGTAATGCTACTTAAGGATTAGTTCAGGGGTCAAGCAAGTTTATCTTATATGAAAGAGCTCAGGGGTCAAGCAAGTTTATCTTATATGAAAGAGGACTTCAAAAGAAACAAAGTACTGAAGAAAGCATTCAAAAATCTTGTTCCATTAAGGAGATATTCTAGTTTAAAGTTTGGTATTATATGTGTCGAAAAGACTGAAATCAGACTAGATGTGATGTCATAGCCTCATATTCTATCGTATTCTATCATATTTTGTCCTGTGATTTTGTGGCTTAAAACCCATGGGATATGTCAGTAAAGTAGTAGAACTGAATCTAGGAAGAGTGTTTATAATATACCACCTGAAAAAGTTAGGAAAAATAAATTAAATAGTGAAAAAATTAAATAAACTTTCTTAAAAATCATGTGTAAAAACGACTGAAATCAGACTAGTTGTGATGTCATAGCTTCATGGTTTAATTCAAATGAGAGAAAAAAGATGACAAAAGGTGTTGACTTGATGAGATTCGAACTCGTTATGTTTGACACAAAAACATTTTTTCCCGAAGGCCATAGCCTTATCCATTCGGCCACAGCAACACTTGTTTGCAAAGAGGTGCGTTTAGCAATTGACCTGACTGTCCTTATGCCGATATTGCACCTTTAAATTCTTTTGTTTATTGTTCAGTCTCAACTAAAATAGTAAGATGGATAATTTATACGGAACCAATTGAAGGGGCTTCCATGTACTCTTTGAGACCAAATCTAATGAATTGAGGCTTCAATATACATTCCCCTTTAAAGTTCAGTAAAGGATAAAGCATGGATTTTTCTATTCTATGAATGTTTTTACCAGTTGTGATGATATTCAGAAAAAGTTTGTCATTGGAGCTCACAAATTATTCAGGTTTTTGCATTGAAATTGCTGTAGAACATTGTCGCTCTGTCTCTCTGGTGCTTCTTCATTTTACAAAGCTTTTACTAAACATTTAAAACAACAGAAGAGGAACTGGGTGACTATATTTGCTCAATACTTGAAGGCAACAATATATTTTCAAGATTAATTGGATGATTTTTCTCCTGAAGTACTATTTTGTTAATGGTATGCCCCTAAGTATTGAAAATGTTGCCCCCTCTGTCACCCCCAACAAACTCTATTAAAACCCACGTAAATGCACAGGTGAAATTAATTATAAAATTTCTAAAGGTTCTGAATAAAGGTGTCAAAAATCTTACCACGAAAAATCGTAACAGAAATAATATTAATGTAGTGAATACATATTTATACGCTACCCTCTTTCACAGTTTAATCTTCCATTCATCATACCATTACATAAAGGAAGGGGGGTGGGGGTAGGGGTTGTCGAGCACATATTTACCATATGCTGTTTCTTACTATAGAAATCTTTAAAAAACCTTTTTTTTTTTTCTTTTTTTTTTAATGAAAAGATAATTCTTTCCTGCGAATTTCCATTTTTCCACGGTTATAAACGCTGGAACTGTAGATTATTTCCAGTCTGCGTAATTGATGGCACAGAAAGTTAATTCTCTTTTTTTGTGGAAATTTTAATGCTGTCATGGCTCAGTATTCAGATATTATTTTGAAACTTTATTTTTCCACCTTGGAACTGCATAACCTTTTAAGGACATTTAAATATTTCAGTAACTTATTAAATTATGCGGAACAATTTGAATTGCACGCATACAGTTCATCAGATCTCTTTTTAATATCACTTATTACAAAACAACTCTCTTGGTCTGAATTTTTTAAATCCTGAAGGGCATGTTTGGGTATTTTTTCACCACCTGCAATTTATTTTTCTGCTGATTTTATAAATTGCTGCAGAATTTGAATGAATTTAAGTTTATTAACCAGAACCGGGGAGCTGTAATTTTAGAAGCTGCCTGTCGGAACATAATCAATTCTGTTGAAGTTCAAAATTGTATTATGATTCTGAAGGAATCATGGAGTTTTTCATGAAGTTTTTCATGAAGTTATGAAAAAATGGAGAACTATTCTTTGAAGTACTACTATCCACTCCCATACTGCTGTATCGATTTACCACATAAAAGAACTTATTACATTACTGTCGGACATGCATTTCAGCTCAAAATTCCCGTTCCCTTAATTTACATAAATGGACAATTTTCAAAATTTAGGGAACTAAAGGAAATTTCCCTTACATCATTACCTTGGGCCCATTATACCTCAAATGTCTCTTAATTTTGCTCGCATCTGTTCAGCCATATTTTAAAGATTGTAACTTGTGTATCCATCATTTTGTAGCTTTTATATTTATGATTAACCTTTACTGTAGCATTCTGTGACGATTATGACTTCATGAACAGGATGTCCAAGGCAGCGTTAGCTCGCAGAGCTTTTCGGAGACCCGGAAGAATGGCGTCCATACCCGATGTGGAGTATGATGAAGGTGTGACTGGTTGAGGGACTTATTCTTCATGCGTTCAATCGCTAATTATTCAGTCACTCCAATAAAATTCTTAAAATCTCCTTTCTGCTCCTGTCTGTATTAGCTGTAAAGGGTGGTTCTTCCTGGATACAAGTTCCTTCTTACTGTATCTTTGTCTGCAAAAAACATTCCATAGTAAATGCTAAGAAATATATCGGTTTAGTGGTATCTTCATAAAACACAATTGTGTAAGTAGCCAAGGGTTCAGTTATATTTTAAATCCCTCCCATAAATGGCATACTTTTGCTCAGATCTTTTCAACTATATTTTAAAGATTTAAATTAACACATCCATCAATTATTTTCAAACTCTCTGATATTTATAATGAACCTTTACTGTAGTGTTCTGTGACGATTATGACTTCATGAACAGGATGTCCAAGGCAGCGTTAGCTCACTGAGCTTTTCGGAGACGAGGAGGATTGGCCTCCATACCTGATATGGAGTATGATGAAGGTGTGACTGGTTAAGAACCTATGTATTCAAGCGCTCATTATTTAGCCGCTCCAATAAAACTCTAAAGATCTCCTTTCTGCTCCTGTTTGTATTAGCTGTAAGGGTGATTCTTCTGGGTCACAATGTTTGTTGCCTTTCTCTGTAAAAATCATTCCATGTAAATGCTAAGAAATAAATATGTATCCGTTTGGTGGCATGTTCCAAACATATGTAGAGGGCTACCAAAGGGTTCAATTATGTTTTAAATCACCTTAGATTTTCCAATAAAGGGCATTATTTTGCTCAGATCTTTTCAACAATATTTTAGAGATTTAAAAGCACACATCCATTTATTATTTTCAATCTCTCTGATATTTATAATGAACCTTTACTGTAGCATTCTGTGACAATAATGATACCATGAACAGGATGTCCAAGGCAGTGGTAGCTCGCAGAGCTTTTCGCAGACAAGGAGGATTGGCCTCCATACCTGATATGGAGTATGATGAAGGTGGGACTGGTTGAGGGACTTACGTATTCAATCGCTAATTATTTAGCCACTCCAATAAAACTTTAAAAATCTCCTTTCTGCTCCTGTCTGTATTAGCTGTAAGGGTGATTCTTCTTGGGCACAATGTTTGTTACCTTTCTCTGTAAAAAGTATTGCATGGAAATGCTAAGAAATATATATCAGTTTGGTGGCATGTTCCAAACATATGTAGAGGGTTATCGAAGGGGCCAGTTTATGTTTTAAATCATCTTAGATTTTCTAATAAATGGCATACTTTTGCTCGGATCTTTTCAACAATATTTTAGAGATTTAAACTTACACATCCATCTATTATTTTCAATCTCTCTGATATTTATAATGAACCTTTACTGTAGCATTCTGTGACAATTATAATACCAAGAGCAGGATGTCCAAGGCAGCGTTAGCTCGCAGAGCTTTTTGCAGACAAGGAGGATTAGCCTCCATACCAGATATGGAGTATGATGAAGGTGTGATTGGTTGAGGGACTTACGTATTCAATCGCTAATTTTTAGCCGCTCCAATAAAACTCTAAAACTCTCCTTTCTGCTCCTGTTTGTATTAGCTGTAAGGGTGATTCTTCTTGGTCACAAGGCTTGTTATCTTTCTCTGTAAAAAGCATTGCATGGAAATGCTAAGAAATATATATCAGTTTGGTGGCATGTTCCAAACATATGTAGAGGGTTATCGAAGGGTTCAGTTTATGTTTTAAATCACCTTAGATTTTCCAATAAATGGCATACTTTTGCTCAAAAATCTTTTCAACTATATTTTAAAGATTTAAATTAACACATCCATCCATTATTTCCCAACTTTCTGATATTTATAATGAACCTTTTCTGTAGCCCTCTGTGACGATTATGACTTCATGAACAGGGTGTCCAAGGCAGCGTTAGCTCGCAGAGCTTTTCGGAGACGAGGAGGATTGGCCTCCATACCAGATATGGAGTATGATGAAGGTGTGATTGGTTGAGGGACTTACGTATTCAATCGCTAATTAATTAGCCGCCCTAATACAACTTTAAAAATCTCCTTTCTGCTTCTGTTTGTATTAGCTGTAAGGGTGATTCTTCTTGGTCACAAGGCTTGTTATCTTCTCTGTAAAAAGTATTGCATGGAAATGCTGAGAAATATCAGTTTGGTGGCATGTTCCAAACATGTGTAGAGGGTTATCGAAGGGTTCAGTTTATGTTTTAAATCACCTTAGATTTTCCAATAAATGGCATACTTTTGCTCAAAAATCTTTTCAACTATATTTTAAAGATTTAAATTAACACATCCATCCATTATTTCCCAACTTTCTGATATTTATAATGAACCTTTTCTGTAGCCCTCTGTGACGATTATGACTTCATGAACAGGGTGTCCAAGGCAGCGTTAGCTCGCAGAGCTTTTCGGAGACGAGGAGGATTGGCCTCCATACCAGATATGGAGTATGATGAAGGTGTGATTGGTTGAGGGACTTACGTATTCAATCGCTAATTAATTAGCCGCCCCTAATACAACTTTAAAAATCTCCTTTCTGCTTCTGTTTGTATTAGCTGTAAGGGTGATTCTTCTTGGTCACAAGGCTTGTTATCTTCTCTGTAAAAAGTATTGCATGGAAATGCTGAGAAATATCAGTTTGGTGGCATGTTCCAAACATGTGTAGAGGGTTATCGAAGGGTTCAGTTTATGTTTTAAATCACCTTTAGATTTTTCAATAAATGGCATACTTTTGCTCAAAAATCTTTTCAACTATATTTTAAAGATTCAAATAAACACATCCATCCAATATTTCCAAACTCTGATATTTATTATAAACCTTTACTGTAGCATTCTGTGATGATTATGACTTCATGAACAGGATGTCCAAGGCAGCAGAGGATTGGCCTCCATACCCGATATGGAGTATGATGAAGGTGTGACTGGTTGAGGAATTTCGTATTCAATCGCTAATTATTTAACCGCTCCAATAAAATTTAAAAAAAGTCTCCTTTCTGCTCCTGTTTATATTAGCTGTAAGGGTGATTCTTTCTGGATTCAACAGGTCCAGTAGGCATCAACCCTTCCCTACTAAGTCCCTATCACAGAGCGGACATGGTCATCACCGGCATTCGCCTAGACCACACCTATCTCACCCACTCCTACCTCCTTTCTGGCTCTCCCAAACCTATCTACCCCACTTGCATACTGATATCTTGATCAATCATATCCTCTTAGCCTGTCCGATTTACGCCAACTCCAGATCTTTTCTATCCCCTGCCATCACTATTTCCGACTTCTTCAAGAACAATCCCCCCTCCAACATTATCACCTTCCTCTGCAACAGCAACCTTTTCCACTTGATTTAATCTCCCCACACCCCCATCCTTTCCTATCTGACATCCCTCTCCTTCTTACCACCTTTTCTTCTACAACTTATTTCCTCTAAATTTTTCACTTCTCTCGATCCTTTCCTTCTTTTTCAATCATCTCTTTCCTAACCTTTGCACCTTTATTACCTAACACCCTCTTGGCACGTTTGACTCTGACTATTGAGGTGCCGTTAAACCTCATCAAACCAAACCAAACGGATACAACAGTTCCTATATTTTTCTGTAAAAAGCATTCCATGGAAATGCTAGGAAATGTATCAGTTTGAAGTATTCCTTACAAATGCCTAAAAATATTTCAATCTGTCGGCATGTTCTAAAAATATGTAGGAGTCAGTGAAGGTCCAGTTATGTTATAAATCATCTAATACTTCCCTAAAAGATTTGTGTCATTTTACAATGATTTAAGCCAGTCAGAGGTCCAAATTTATACGATTGATTGAAGGGGATTGATATCAAAGTTACTATAAACAGGAGTTCCTGCTATAAACAATCATGTAGTTATTGATCTAAGAAATAGGAGTGTAAATGTCTTGTATAGGGACAAAAATGTGGGTGTTTTTTTTGTAAGCTTGTATACTTGCAATTGTAATGCTACTTAAGGATTAGTTCAGGGTCAAGCAAGTTTATCTTATATGACAGAGCTCAGGGGTCAAGCAAGTTTATCTTATATGAAAGAGGACTTCAAAAGAAACAAAGTACTGAAGAAAGCATTCAAAAATCTTGTTCCATTAAGGAGATATTCTAGTTTAAAGTTTGGTATTATATGTGTCGAAAAGACTGAAATCAGACTAGATGTGATGTCATAGCCTCATATTCTATCGTATTCTATCATATTTTGTCCTGTGATTTTGTGGCTTAAAACCCATGGGATATGTCAGTAAAGTAGTAGAACTGAATCTAGGAAGAGTGTTTATAATATACCACCTGAAAAAAGTTCGAGGAAAAATAAATTAAATAGTGAAAAAATTAAATAAACTTTCTTAAAAAATCATGTGTAAAAACGACTGAAATCAGACTAGTTGTGATGTCATAGCTTCATGGTTTAATTCAAATGAGAGAAAAAAGATGACAAAAGGTGTTGACTTGATGAGATTCGAACTCGTTATGTTTGACACAAAAGCATTTTTTCCCGAAGGCCATAGCCTTATCCATTCGGCCACAGCAACACTTGTTTGCAAAGAGGTGCGTTTAGCAATTGACCTGACTGTCCTTATGCCGATATTGCACCTTTAAATTCTTTTGTTTATTGTTCAGTCTCAACTAAAATAGTAAGATGGATAATTTATACGGAACCAATTGAAGGGGCTTCCATGTACTCTTTGAGACCAAATCTAATGAATTGAGGCTTCAATATACATTCCCCTTTAAAGTTCAGTAAAGGATAAAGCATGGATTTTTCTATTCTATGAATGTTTTTACCAGTTGTGATGATATTCAGAAAAAGTTTGTCATTGAGCTCACAAATTATTCAGGTTTTGCATTGAAATTGCTGTAGAACATTGTCGCTCTGTCTCTCTGGTGCTTCTTCATTTTACAAAGCTTTTACTAAACATTTAAAACAACAGAAGAGGAACTGGGTGACTATATTTGCTCAATACTTGAAGGCAACAATATATTTTCAAGATTAATTGGATGATTTTTCTCCTGAAGTACTATTTTGTTAATGGTATGCCCCTAAGTATTGAAAATGTTGCCCCCTCTGTCACCCCCAACAAACTTTATTAAAACCCACGTAAATGCACAGGTGAAATTAATTATAAAATTTCTAAAGGTTCTGAATAAAGGTGTCAAAAATCTTACCACGAAAAATCGTAACAGAAATAATATTAATGTAGTGAATACATATTTATACGCTACCCTCTTTCACAGTTTAATCTTCCATTTATCATACCATTACATAAAGGAAGGGGGTGGGGTAGGGGTTGTCGAGCACATATTTACCATATGCTGTTTCTTACTATAGAAATCTTTAAAAAACCTTTTTTTTTTTTTTTTTTTAATGAAAAGATAATTCTTTCCTGCGAATTTCCATTTTTCCACGGTTATAAACGCTGGAACTGTAGATTATTTCCAGTCTGCGTAATTGATGGCACAGAAAGTTAATTCTCTTTTTTTGTGGAAATTTTAATGCTGTCATGGCTCAGTATTCAGATATTATTTTGAAACTTTATTTTTCCACCTTGGAACTGCATAACCTTTTAAGGACATTTAAATATTTCAGTAACTTATTAAATTGTACGGAACAATTTGAATTGCACGCACGGTTCATCAGATCTCTTTTTAATATCACTTATTACAAAACAACTCTCTTGGTCTGAATTTTTTTAAATCCTGAAGGGCATGTTTGGGTATTTTTTTCACCACCTGCAATTTATTTTTCTGCTGATTTTATAAATTGCTGCAGAATTTGAATGAATTTAAGTTTATTAACCAGAACCGGGGAGCTGTAATTTTAGAAGCTGTCTGTCGGAACATAATCAATTCTGTTGAAGTTCAAAATTGTATTATGATTCTGAAGGAATCATGGAGTTTTTCATGAAGTTTTTCATGAAGTTTTTCATGAAGTTATGAAAAAATGGAGAACTATTCTTTGAAGTACTACTATCCACTCCCATACTGCTGTATCGATTTACCACATAAAAGAACTTATTACATTACTGTCGGACATGCATTTCAGCTCAAAATTCCCGTTCCTTAATTTACATAAATGGACAATTTTCAAAATTTAGGGAACTAAAGGAAATTTCCCTTACATCATTACCTTGGGCCCATTATACCTCAAATGTCTCTCAATTTTGCTCGCATCTGTTCAGCCATATTTTAAAGATTGTAACTTGTGTATCCATCATTTTGTAGCTTTTATATTTATGATTAACCTTTACTGTAGCATTCTGTGACGATTATGACTTCATGAACAGGATGTCCAAGGCAGCGTTAGCTCGCAGAGCTTTTCGGAGACCCGGAAGAATGGCGTCCATACCCAATGTGGAGTATGATGAAGGTGTGACTGGTTGAGGGACTTATTCTTCATGCGTTCAATTGCTAATTATTTAGTCACTCCAATAAACTTGTTAAAATCTCCTTTCTGCTCCTGTCTGTATTAGCTGTAAAGGGTGGTTCTTCCTGGATACAAGTTCCTTCTTACTGTATCTTTGTCTGCAAAAAGCATTCCATAGTAAATGCTAAGAAATATATCGGTTTGGTGGTATCTTCCATAAAACACAATTGTGTAAGTAGCCAAGGGTTCAGTTATGTTTGAAATCCCTCCCATAAACGGCATACTTTGCTCAGATCTTTGCAACTATATTTTAAAGATTTAAATTAACACATCCATCCATTATTTCCAAACTCTCTGATATCTATAATGAACCTTTTCTGTAGCGTTCTGTGATGATTATGACTTTAGAACAGGATGTCCAAGGCAGCAGAGGATTGGCGTCCATACCTGATATAGAGTATGATGAAGGTGTGACTGGTTAAGGGGCTTACGTATTCAATCGCTAATTATTTAGCCGCCCTAATACAGCTTTAAAAATCTCCTTTCTGCTCCTGTTTGTATTAGCTGTAAGGGTGACTCTTCTTGGACACAATTTTTGTAACCTTTCTCTGTAAAAAGCATTCCATGTAAATGCTAAGAAATATATATATATCGGTTTGGTGGCATGTTCCAAACATATGTAGAGGGCTAGCGAAGGGTTCAATTATGTTTTAAATCACCTTAGATTTTCCAATAAAGGGCATTATTTTGCTCAGATCTTTTCAACAATATTTTAGAGATTTAAACTTACACATCCATCCATTATTTTCAATCTCTCTGATATTTATAATGAGTGTTTACTGTAGCATTCTGTGACAATTATAATACCAAGAACAGGATGTTCAAGGCAGCGTTAGCTCGCAGAGCTTTTTGCAGACAAGGAGGATTGGCCCCCATACCTGATATTGAGTATGATGAAGGTGTGACTGGTTCAGGAAATTATACGTATTCAATCGCTAATTATTTAGCCGCTCCAATAAAACTCTAAAAATCTCCTTTCTGCTCCTGTTTGTGTTAGCTGTAGGGGTGATTCTTCTTGGTCACATGCTTGTTATCTTTTTCTCTAAAAAGCATTGCATGGAAATGCTAAGAAATATATATTAGTTTGGTGGCATGTTCCAAACATATGTAGAGGGTTATCAAAGGGTTCAGTTTATTTTTAAAATCACCTAAGATTTTCCAATAAATGGCATACTTTTGCTCAAAAATCTTTTCAACTATATTTTAAAGATATAAATTAACACATCCATCCATTATTTCCAAACTCTCTATTATTTATAATGAACCTTTACTGTAGCATTCTGTGACGATTATGACTTCATGAACAGGGTGTCCAAGGCAGCGTTAGCTCGCAGAGCTTTTCGGAGACCAGGAAGAATGGCGTCCATACCCGATGTGGAGTATGATAAAGGTGTGACTGGTTGAGGGACTTGGGTATTCAATCGCTAATTATTTAGCCGCTCTAATAAAAGTAAAAAAAATCTCCATTCTGCTTCTGTTTGTATTAGCTGTAAGGGTGATTCTTCTTGGTCACAAGGCCTGTTGTCTTTCTCTGTGAAAAGCATTGCATGGAAATGCTAAAAAATATATCAGTTTGGTGGCATGTTCCAAACATATGTAGAGGGTTATCAAAGGGTTCAGTTTATGTTTTAAATCACCTTAGATTTTCCAATAAATGGCATACTTTTGCTCAAAAATCTTTTCAACTATATTTTAAAGATTTAAATTACAGATCCATCCATTATTTCCAAACTCTCTGATATTTATTATGAACCTTTACTGTAGCATTCTGTGACGATTATGACTTCATGAACAGGGTGTCCAAGGCAGCGTTAGCTCGCAGAGCTTTTGCAGACAAGGAGGATTGGCCTCCATACCCGAAATGGAGTATGATGAAGGTGTGACTGGTTGAGGGACTTGCGTATTCAATCGCTAATTATTTAGCCGCTCCAATAAAACTTTAAAAAAATCTCCTTTCTGCTCTTGTTTATATTAGTTGTAATGGTAATTCTTCCTGGATTCAACAGGTCCAGTGGGCATCAACCCTCCCCTACTAAGTCCTAATCACAGAGCGGACATGGTTACACCAGCATTCGCCTAGACCACACCTATCTCACCCACCCCTACCTCCTTCCTGGCTCTCCCAAACCTATCTACCCCACTTGCAATACTGATCTCTCGATCAATCATATCCTCTAGCCTGTCCGATTTACGCCAACTTCAGATCTTTTCTATCCCCTGCCATCACTATTTCCGACTTCTTCAAGAACAATCCCCCCTCCAACATTATCACCTTCCTCTGCAACAGCAACCTTTTCCACTTGATTTAATCTCCCCACACCCCCATCCTTTCCTATCTGACATCCCTCTCCTTCTTACCACCTTTTCTTCTACAACCTATTTCCTCTAAATTTTTCACTTCTCTCCATCCTTTCCTCCTTTTTCAATCATCTCTTTCCTAACCGTTGCACCTTTATTACTTAACACCCTCTTGGCACATTTGACTCTGACTATTGAGGTGCCGTTAAACCTCATCAAACCAAACCAAACGGATACAATAGTCCCTACATTTCTCTGTAAAAAGCATTCCATGGAAATGCTAGGAAATGTATCAGTTTGAAGTATTCCTTACAAATGCTTAGAAATATATCAATCTGTTGGCATGTTCTAAAACTATGTAGGAGTCAGTAAAGGTCCAGTTATGTTATAGATCATCTAAGACTTCCCTAAAAAAATTGTGTCATCTTACAATGATTTAAGCCAGTCAGAGGTCCAAATTTATACTATTGATTCGAAGGGGATTTATATCAAAGTTACTATAAACAGGGAGTTCCCTGCTATAAACAATCATGTAGTTATTGATTTAAGAAATAGGAGTGTAAATGTCTTGTATAGGGACAAAAATGTGGGTGTTTTTTTTTGTAATCTTGTATACTTGCAATTGTAATGCTACTTAAGGATTAGTTCAGGGCTCAAGCAAGTTTATCTTATATGAAAGAGGACTTCAAAAAAACAAAGTACTGAAGAAAGCATTCAAAAATCTTGTTCCATTAAGGAGATATTCTAGTTTAAAGTTTGGTATTATATGTGTCGAAAAGACTGAAATCAGACTAGATGTGATGCCATAGCCTCATATTCTATCGTATTCTATCATATTTTGTCCTGTGATTTTGTGGCTTAAAACCCATGGGAAGGGTGTTTTTAATATACTACCTGTAGAAAGTTTGAGGGAAAATAATTTAAATAGTAAAAAATCTAAATAAACTTTCTTTAAAATACATTAACAATTATCAAGAATGTGAGGATGATTATGCCAACTTTCCATAGTAGACTTACTACACCAGTCATTTCTACACAGATAAGACAGAGCATAAACTTGAATAAGATTTTTGAAAGCTTTCTTCACCATTTTCTTTCTTTTGAAGTCCTCTTTCATATAAGATGAACTTGCTTGACCCCTGAACTAATCCTTTAAATTACAGGTCTTGTATAAATATTTTAGCCATAAAAGACAACTAATAAAGAGAAGATGTAATAGTTCTATAATATAGAGACTATTTGGCAAGGAATGGAGGCTGATGGTATTCTGTGGGGGTAGCAATCATCAACCATAAACCCAGTTGGAATTCAAAACCCACTTGGAATTTAAAACCCACTTGGAATAGTAAACCCACTTGGAATTGTAAACCCAGTAGGAATTGTAAACCCAGTTGGAATTTTAAACCCAGTTGGAACCGTAAACCCAGTTGGAATCGTAAACCCAGTTGGAATCGTAAACCCAGTTGGAATTGTAAACCCAGTTGGAATGTAAACCCAGTTGGAATGGTGAACCCAGTTGGAATGGTGAACCCAGTTGGATTCGAAAACCCAGTTCGAATCGCAAACCCAGTTGAAACCGCAAACCCAGTTAGAATCGCAAACCCAATTGGAATCGCAAACCCAGTTGGAATCGCAAACCCAGTTGGAATCGCAAACCCAGTTGGAATCGCAAACCTAGTTGGAATCGCAAACCCAGTTGGAATCGTAAACCCAGTTGGAATCGTAAATCCAGTTGGAATTGTAAACCCAGTTAGAATTGTAAACCCAGCTAGAATTGTAAACCCAGCGAATTGTAAACCCAGCTAGAATTGTAAACCCAGCTAGAATTGTAAACCCAGCTGTAATCCTAAACCTAGTTGGAATCGTAAACCCAGTTGGAATTGTAAACCTAGTTGGAATTGTAAACCCAGCTGTAATCCTAAACCTAGTTGGAATTGTAAACCTAATTAGAATCTTAAGCCTAGTTGCAATCATAAACATAAGTTTTTCTTATTTCAACTTAATTTAGTATTAGATATTCTATGAAAGAAATGGGAAGGGTTGTATCGAAAAAATGAAGACTTCATTGGGGTGTAGAGATTGTGGGGACAGGATTTGTTCCATTAACATTGAGTTTGTGCCAAAGAAGTATTTTAAGAAGGATGCCGGTAAAAAGTTGAAATCGAGTTACAGCCTTTGTGAGTAGTTGAAACCCAACTTCGCATCATTGTGTTTGCCACACTTTGGTATTTGCTCACTGTATGTCTGTAAATAGGATCCCAAGAAATAAATGTAATCGTGATCCCTTGAAATTCTGGTTATTTACTGCGTATTCCTTTATGAACAACTAGCCTTTCTGTGATTCAATTCTGTGGTTGTTAAGGCCTGTTAGAATATGTTGGAATATTTTCTGGTTTTGGATGCATGATTCCTCCTTGTATTGCTTCTTTTCAACATTTATATTTATGACAGCTCGAAAAAATCTTTAAATGGTCATTTAAACTCAGAAGATTTGAACTAAATGACATATTGAACACTTTTACTTTTCTTCAGCAAAGGTGCAAATAATTTCATAAATCATCGAAACTGTAACAACTTGTATATGCTTCTCTGACTTTGAGGTAATGGGTCCTTGTGTGGCTACAAGAATTACTATTAGCTCCTTTATAGCATAGTATAGCAAGGTTGAGCATCCCGAAAGCATCCAGTGCTGAACATTGCTGTATATCAAGACAGCCACGGCCTTTGATAACCAGTTGTGATAGTTATAGTTGGTTCCTGATGTCTTTGTATATAAATTGTTAATTGCAATTTATTGTTAGATGAATTCTGTTTTAAATGGATTAGGCTATAATCTTGCAGACTGTACATAAAGTAGGGAAATTGAAGCTCTGTATATGAATTTTTGTCTTTAAATTTATAAACAATTAAACTGTGAACGTGAACATAATGGTTAAAGCTAGTATTTGTCTGTGGGTGAATAGAGAATTTTCCATTTTTTAGCGACAATTTATTTAGCACAAATGAATTTTGTGAAGTTTAAAGGAGACATAAAGTCTGACATAATCCTTATTTCACATAATAGAATTGAAAATAACAAATATACTGACCAAGTTTCATAACTCCCGAAACAATCTTTAACACATTTTTTGTAATTATTACAAACTTTAATGCTGCGACTTAATAATACCATGGGAGTTGCCATTTTGATTTAAAACCATGCAGAATATGATGTCATTAGCCCAACAGGTTGTTGGAATGCTTTGTATATCTTTATACTATACCTCAAGTTTTCTAGATTATGAAAAATAGTTTTTCTTTTGTAAGTGATAAGGAAATTACACATGAAATTGTCAAAACATGCTCTTAAAACTTCTGTGTCCCATCATTTTGGAATAAAAACTTTAATCGCATTTATAAAGAAATATGTTATAATCCTTATGTCCCTATTGGGGAAATTATGTCATCATGCACAATATTTCAATACAGAATTGAACAAAATGGCAGCCCCCTCATGTGTCGATTTCAAACATGAATAACTTGAGATAGGAATAAGATCATGACTTGCTGTATTTGGCAGTTGGTTAAGATTTGTATCCTCTATCATATGAAATAATGATTGATCAGACTTTGGGTCTTCTTTAAAGACTATTGTTTATCAAATATATCTTTTCTAGAAGAAAAATCAATCCTAAAAAATTAATTTAAAAAGAGGCAATTAATTTTCATAGAAATACATATAAATTGTGTTGATCTGCATGTATGACATCACAATATACTTCACTGGTCATTTTTCACAACACTGGTCAATCCGGAAGCATGCCTATTAATAGGAACATTTACAACACAGGAGAATATTGAAGTCATGCAGCCATGTTGTTCAGATGTTGCGATAAAATGTCATAATTTCTAATTTATGTACTTGAAGCACTAAAAATCATTGTGTTGAAAAAGGTTTGAATTTTCAAAATGGCCGTTTCGCTCCTAAAAGTCTAGCTCTATTGTCCATTTTATCTAAATTTCATATATATTATATTTTGAAAACGGCGTGGTGAACATATCAAATGGGAGTGGAAAAGTTGTAGTCATGACAGTAATGAAGGTATTTTCATCATTTTTCCTCTACCAAAGATATTTTTTCCAGACGTATTTCAAATTTGAAAAATGTAATATTGCATAAGGCTTTAACGTTAGGATAGCAAAGGATCATGAGAAATATTACAAAATGGCGGCTTCCATGTAGCAAAATGTTCCCATTAATAGGAACATTTATGTTCCCATTAACAGGCATGCTGCCGGACTGCTTGTGAGATCTTTGAAATATAATAACACCTAAGCAGAATAAGAAATCAACATAGCTTTTTTCCCACCAATCTATCATATATATGAAAATGAACATTCACGGGAATATTCCTTTAATAAACATCTATCGAATATGAAAATGAAAATTCAAGGAAATTTTCCTTTAATAAACCTCTTAATGTATATGAAAATGAAAATTCCAGTAACCTGTCGTTTATGAAAATGAAAATTCATGGGAATTTTTATTTAATAAACCTCTATCATACATATAAAAATGAAATTTCAGGGAATATTTCTTAAATAAACAACCTCTGTCATTTGAATGAAAAAGAATATCATTGATGCTTAATAAGTAATGTTTTAATTGATTTGTGGTGGATGAATTGATATCTATTTATAACATTTTTATCAAACTGATTGAACATCATTTCAAGCAGTGATTTTTCATGAACATTAGTTTAGTTGCTTTGCTCATATATATATTCTTCTGCATTATAATACATTCTAGTTGGTATGGGTGCCTTCTGGTTGAAATTGCTATAATATCATACTGCTTACATAAATAAACAAAGCCAAAACAATATCATCATAAGTATGCCATGTAAACTAAAGTATTTCAGATCCCCCCCCCCCATCTCCCTAACCCCCTTTGAAATTTTTTTGGTACAGCTGCTCTGGCTATACTTCCATGTTGCAGTGGCGTAGCCAGAACATATTGGGGGAGGGGGGAATTTAATTGAACCGACAAGATATGTTGTGGTGTAGTTGGAAGTGCGAAGGTGTTACTTCGAGCCCAAAGCGCCGTTGGCACCAATCTGAATCGACGGTACCAATCTTAACCGACGGATTAAAATATTGGCGGTGGGAGAAATCCCCCCATCTCCAGCTATGCCACTGCTTCCATGCCTCCTAGAGAGTAATAGTATTGTATCGGAGTGACCATTTTGCAGTATGTGCTTGTCTGCTGATGTTGTATTGCACTCTATGAAGTGAAAGTCAATGCCCCGTGAGTTGTTTTATCAGTAACATCTGGATCTCTGTTCTATATCCTCATGTATATATCACAGTGCATCCATGGCATTTATAACATTTAAGCTTGTATATCATGATTGTTATGTTCTGCTGTTTGAAATTAATGTAGTGTTCTGCTATGCTTTATATTCTGTTATGTTTTTCATTGGCACTAAAAGACATAAGTAAACAGCAGTATGATGGGGATTAGGGAGTAGTTATTCAGAGGTAAAGACTCCCAGTTGGAATCACCGACATTTAAATTTTGAGTTATATTTGATTAAGTCTTAAGTTAATTTGAAATTGAAATGGTAATGTGTAATTGGTTATAATCTTGCCAAACTACCACCACCACAAGAGTGTGTTGCATTGTGGTGAATTTAACACAGTTAATTAAGTAGACGTTTGTTTCTTATCTTCATTCATACATACATACATACATACATACATACATACATACATACATACATACATACATACATATGTATGTACATACATAGAATACATACATAGAATACATACATATATACACACACACACATACATGAGGCGCCTTTTTCCAGGAGTTACAAAGCTCACAGTATGTTGAAATGTTACAACACAGTCCAGATTAACATAATAATAATCGAAAGAGAACAAAAGTTACACTTTATCATATAAATGTGTCTTGAGCAGCTTCTTAAATTGTCCAAGTGAACTTGCATGGCAAATATTTGAGGGCATTGAGTTACTGCCCCTCTCCATACGTGGGGAGGGGCAGTAGAAAATGCACGCTAACCAGCTTTAGTGTTGATGCAGGCAGGGCACACGATGGAACATATAGTAGCAGACCGTCAGAAATATATGATAATGAATGAGTGATTTGTTGACATGAAGACAAATTTTGAAACATAACATAATAACATGATTGTTCGAGTCATGGATTTAAAAATTAGATTTAATCCACAATTCATATCTGTTTATACTGAAAACACGAAGAAAAAATAGTTTTAACATTTTTCTATGAGGAAAATGTCTCTTACCTTTGTAACAAAGATCTCTTACCTTTGTAACAAAGGTCTCTTACCTTTGTAACAAAGGTCTCTTACCTTTGTAACAAAGTACAAAGGTCTCTTACCTTTGTAACAAAGGTCTCTTACCTTTGTAACGAAGGTCTCTTACCTTTGTAGCAAAGGTCTTACCTTTGTAACAAAGGTCTCTTACCTTTGTAACAGTGCAGTAAAGCTTTGGTGTGCCAATCTTGTGTCCTGGGTTTGATCTCTGTGGGTCTCCAACCAGTGCTCCACAACTAGTTAGTAAAAACAGCTGTAGGCTGTAGTAAGTTTTACCCTTAAAGGTGAGAAGAATCTTCTTCTCCACATTCTGCCTAATTTTGAAATGAAATTTGGGGAGATTGTGCACGAGGTACTTGAATGTTTTGGTGAAATTACCAGGAATGCAGCCTCCCACTTATGCCTGTTCACTGTATGACCCACACGTAATACACATAAGAGTTAACCCATGAGCCACACTTGTCCCGAGCCTGGTTTCTTAGTGACTGTTACATAAAATCATTTATTTGGTAAAAAATATTATCACAGTACATTTTGTTTGCTTAGTGCAGGTTTGATTGTGAAACATAAATATGAAAATACAAGGTCAAAGGTACCAAGTTATGTATGTCAATATTGAAATAGGTAATGATGACATTCACATTTGTCATTAAAATTGTATTTTTTTTTCACTTTTTTTTTGGGGGGGGGGGGAGACAACCAGAAGTGAGAAGTGCTCAGCACACAAATATCAGATTTTAAAGGTGATTATATTTCTTCTTTTCAGCTTCTAAACAGTACCTGGTGAGGAGGACGTCTTACTTAAGAGCCACGGGTAGTGATGAGGAGAATGAGAAGGCCGCAGCAAAGTTCTCCCCACTGGCAGCAACTAAGGAGGAGGTAGAAGGCAAGAAGAAAAGGTGAGTTAATGACTATAATACATATCAAATATTCGGCAGTAGAAGTCTAGAGAGGTTTCACAGACAGTTGAAAATTTTGTTGAGGGCATGACAGCATTTCAACATGCTGAAATATGCGCTTGTTGGCTCACTCAGTCAGCTGTTGACAAAACTGATGTGATTGACAGTTAATTTTTAGGCAATATATTTTTGCCAAAGATTTTTTTTCTCCGAAGTTGTGAGCAAAGACTGCGATTACAAAGAGTGACCTATTAGTAAACTTCACAGTACATCCATCATCATGTATGAATTGAAAAACAAAACCATCTTAGGATTTATTTGTCAAATTATGAGAGATTGGTAGCTTTTTATTTGTCAATGTATAACAAATCTTTCACCAAAAATGGAATCATATTTTGAAACATTCTCACTCTGTGTCTGATGACAATAATAGTGGTTTTACATGAATTTCCACTTAATGTTTCCATTTCTTCCACTTCAAAATCACTCTACCTGCCCTCATTGCAAATTCTTGGGAAGGACAGTTTAAGGATGAAGCATATTTTGTGGGTTTGTGTCAAAGTGGGTATTCTACCTAACTAACATAGGCAATACTTTCCCTACACCAAGTCACACCTGCTGTGAATTGAAACTTACTTTTTTTTTATGTTAAGCCTCAAAAATGTTCAGAAACGTGTACTAAGTGTAGAATATTGTATTCTGTGATGCCCAATTGATTTTTACGCAATATATTTTTGCCAAAGATTTTTTTCTCCAAAGATGTGAGCAGAGACTGCGATAATAAAGAGTTACCTCTTAGTAACCATCACAGTACATCCATCATCATGTATGAATTGAAAAACAAAACCATCTTAGGATTATTTGTCAAATTATGAGAGATTGGTAGCTTTTTATTTGTAAATGTATAACAAATCTTTCATCAAAAATGGAATCATATTTTGAAACATTCTCACTCTGTGTCTGATGACAATAATAGTGGTTTTACATGAATTTCCACTGAATGTTTCCATTTCTTCCACTTCAAAATTACTCTACCTGTCCTCATAACAAATTCTTGGGAAAGACAGTTTAAGGATGAAGCATATTTTGTGGGTTTGTCCCAGAGTGGGTATTCTACCTAACATAGGCAATACTTTCCCTACACCAAGTCACACCTGCTGTAAATTGAAACTTACATTTTTTCTTGTTAAGCCTCAAAAATGTTCAGAAACGTGTACTGCAATACTTCCTTTTACACCAAGTCACACCTGCTGTAAATTGAAAACTTGGAATTTTTTCATTAAGCCTCAAAAATGTTTAGAAACGTGTACTAAGTGTAGAATATTGTATTCTGTGATGCCCAATTAATTTTTACGCAATATTTTTTTGCCAAAGATTTTGTTTTCTCCAAAGATGTGAAGAAAGACTGCGATAACTAAGAGTTACCTCTTAGTAACCATCACAGTACATTTATTATCATGTATGAAATGAAGAACAAAACCATCTTAGGATTATTTGTCAATTTATGAGAGATTGGTAGCTTTTTATTTGTTAATGTATAACAAATCTTTCACCGAAAATGGAATCATATTTTGAAACAATCTTACTCTGTGTCTGATGACATTAATAGTGGTTTTACATGAATTTCCACTGAATGTTTCCATTTCTTCCACTTCAAAATCACTCTACCTGCCCTCATTGCAAATTCTTGGGAAAGACAGTTTAAGGATGAAGCCTATGTTGTGGGTTTGTCCCAGAATGGGTATTCTACCTAAGATAGGAAATACTTCCCCTACACCAAGTCACACCTGTTGTAAATTGAAACTTACTTCTTGTTTTTTTTTTTGTTAAGCCTCAAAAATGTTCAGAAACGTGTACTAATGTAGAATATTGTATTTTGTGATGCCCAATTAATTTGTACACAATATTTTTTTGCCAAAGATTTTTTTCTCCAAAGATGGTAGCATAAATTACAATAACAAAAATTTTGCCTAACAGTAACCATCACAGTACATCCATCAGTAACTATAAAATTAAAAAAAAATTCATCTTAGGGAAAACAAATCATGTTAGGGAAAAAAATCATCTTAGGATTGTCAAGTGTTAGAGATTGTTTGTTTTTCATTTGTTAATGGACGACATAAATCTTTCCCCAAAATGTGTTTTTTTGTTTCTTTTTCCTGCTTCTGAATAATTGTTCAAATTTGGCACTGAATTGTAACAAATATTTTGTGCATCCGTTTCAAGTGTGAATTTGATACGCCAGGTATTTCGTCGAAAATGACATCTAGTATAATAAACACCTAAATAAATCCATCAAAAAAGTTTTAAAAAAATAAACATATTTGTTGGTGATAACAGAAATGTAATATAAAAATGTTGCATTGAAAATAAACAAATAACAAGATAAAATATTTGTTGTTGAGTATTTGAGCAGCTGTATCATATTTCCTTTTTTTTTAGATTTAATTACTTGTAGGAGTATAGTCTCGTAGGATTTAGAGACGACACTTTTTACATTGTTTATACTCATTGTCAGCATGATGATGTGATTACAAGAGTGTTGCGATGTCTTCATTTTTATTTTCAAAGAATGTTTAAACTTTGACTGACCTTTGAATAATTGAGTTAATTTCCAGTTTTAAAGTAACTGGCGCCAAACCCCGATTTGAAGGAAGTGAGGTATCAGTACATGGGGGTTATTATCTGGAAAAGAGATGGCATATTTTCGTTATTTGTTTGTTATTCAACCTTTATTTTGTTCTCCATTTTAATGAAATATGAGGAATTATTGGAGTGTTTAAATTGAAGGATGAAATCAGCAGCTGTCAGAATGTGTCAAAATAGTCGGTTTAGAATTTTGTTGTTATTTCAGTAAAATTTGATAATAAATGTTTGTGACATTCTTTAATGATCACCTACTTTAGTTGAGGTCATGCAGAGTTTACTAAGGTGATAGGTGTTTCTCCAGTAGAAGGTATGACCTTCATTCTTGAGGGAGACTTCATTGGTGTACTGTTGTTTAATGGGATAGAGGGGGTGGGATATAGGAGTGGGGTAAAGGGGTGGATGGAAATTTTTTATTGTCTATGGGATACCATACTGATAACTTCATTCACCAGCGGGATCTCCCATTTGGATAAGATTTTTGTGGAAACATTTTTGTTCTCTTCCTGGTTAAGCAGTATTTCAAGGATTAGTTCAGTGGTCAAGTCCATCTGCTATGAAAGAGGTGAAGAAAACATTGAAAAATCTTATTTGATTAAAGGAGATTTTGAAATTTGGTATCATTTCTGTAGAAACGACTGAAATCAGACTAGTTGTGATGTCACAGCCTCCAATTCCTTAAAATCTTTATGTATTTTAAACAAAGTTTATTAATTTTTTTCACTATATAAATCATTTTCCCTCAAACTTTCTTCTAGTGGTATATTATAAATACCATCCTAGATTCACATTTACTGTTTTTTTTGACATATCCGTGGTTTTTAAGCCATAAAATTGCAGGACAAAATATGATAGAATACATAAAGACTTTGAGCAATCTAAGGCTATGACATCACAACTAGTCTGATTTCAGTCGTTTCTACACAAATGACACCAAACTTTAAACTTAAATATCTCCTTAACGGAATAAGATTTTTTAATGCATTTTTCACCATTTTGTTTCGTTTGAAGTACTCTTTCATATACTAGAAACATACTTCACCACTGAACTAATCCTTTAAAGAAAATAATAAACACAAAACAAATGCCGAGGCGAATGCCATCCTCCTGGCCTTAAAACTTCATAGAACTCTCTTTCCGCCCCCGTTTCCTTATCTTCTCTGACTCTAAATCCGTTCTCACTGGCATCCTCAACATGCTATGGCCCAACCCTTCCATTCTACAAATTCTCAACAAACTCCACACTCTCTCCTCCTTAGGAAAGAATATTATCTTCTTCTGGATTCCCAGCCATGTCGGCAACCCTGGCAACGAGAGAGCCAACAGAGCCGCCAACAAAGCTCTGTCAAACATCACCTCTCCTTTTCATATTCCACACTCAGACCTCCGTCTCTCCATCTCCAACTACATACAAAAAAACCTGCCAAAACTCCTGGAATCAAGAAACAAATAACAAACTACACACCATCAAACCCAATGTCGGGACCAACACCCTTCTGCACAGTCGCAACCGCAGGGAAGACATCGTTGTCACCTGCATCCGCTTTGTCCACTCCTCTCTCACTCACTCCCATCTCTTATCCGGCTCCCCTACCCCTCTCTACCCCACTTGTAACACTGATCTCTCCATCAAGCATATCTTTGTAACCTGTCCCTTATACCAGAACTACAAATCTCTTCTCTCCTCACTACTCTCAATCCCGGACCTTTTCAAAGACAATTCTTCCTCAAACATCATCAACTTCCTCCGCAACAACAACCTCTTCCACCACATTTAACTTCCCCATCTCCCACCCCCCTTTCTACACCTAACCTTATTTACCTCTTTTTTTTTCCTTCTCTCTTTCTGTTTCCCCCCTTTTCTCCCTTACAAACCTTCCTTTCCTCACTATCCTAAATCTTACACCATAATTTATTAATACCCTCTTGGCACATTTAACTCTAACTGTCGCGGCACGGTGCCGTTAATCATCAGCCAACCAAACCAAACAAAACAAATCTTATCGATTTTTATGAATCCTTGAAATAGTTTATCTTTGGTTATGTTGATTGTTTTGGTAGTGGTTAGTAGTAAAAAGTATTTTTGTTTAAATGAACATAACTGGTTTATCTCAACTCCAATTAATTTTTTATATTGTAGTTATATTATACAAATTTACATAGATCAACCTTTGAAAATTAAAAAGAGCTGAATTATTCTTAATTTAAACTGTTTTTGTTGGAGGTTTTCCCCTTTCATGGTTTTGAATAGCTTTTTCAGCAATTTAGCTAATGTTGTCGCTAACTATCCTCAGATCTCAATAAATACAGGCCTTCATTATTAAAGTGTTGGTAATGACTCACATGCCGTGAGGAGGCAAACGAGTTTCTTAACTTTAAAGGTTGATGAGTTTGAAGTTATCTCCTTCTGCTTTCAAGTTTTGACTTTTGCTATGGGTAAATATCCTGAAGTATTGGCTGGAACAATAAAGAACTGTTATTAAAAAGATTGAAATATTAAAGGAGCACTAGACCGAAAAGTGAGGGTGCACTTTTTTGCAAATTTCACAGATATATTGTCAACAACAGAGCGATAAACTTCATGCCTACATAGCCCACAGGCAACGTGAAGGCAAAGGTCACTTGAATATTCTTATTAACCAGAAATTACCATAGAGATAAGCATTCAATTTTTGAGGGGACCCCTAAAGATACACCCTCACATTCTGGCCTAGTACTCCTTTAAAGCGACATTTTTACTTTTATGTTACTTGCTATAATGCCTAAAAGTTGATCGTGAAAGTTGAAATGAGATTCAAAAATTCGGTTTGGGTGAAATATCATCAATATTTTATTTATGAATTTATTTGTTAATTTTATTTATTGGGTGCTCCAGGTTATTAGCCCTTGTCACATTTACAAAATGATTCAGTTGTTTAAAAATCACATAAGGTGTGCATGTAGTTAAAGTGAAACAAGGTTACGTAGCATTCTCAAAATAATTATTAGACATAAAAGTGTTATGACTACCATCCTACATATGAAATTGCATCTCAGGTACAGTAGAAAAGGGATTGAATTACTTCCTTTATTAGCAACTTGATTAGCAATTTGTCAGTCTGTAAGACCATATGTTTTGGGGTGGTTTATTTTGCCTTATTGTATTGCCATCTAAAGGATTAGTTTAGTGGTCAAGCAAAAGTCAATCTTTATGAAAGTGGACTTCAAAAGAAACAAAATAGTGAAAAAAGCATTCAAAAATCTTATTTTGTTAAGGAGATATTTAAGTTTAAAGTTTGGTACTATTTGTGTAGAAACGACTGAAATCAGACTAGTTGTGATGTCATAGCCTCAGATTCAAAGTCTTTTTGATGTATCATATTTTGTCCTGCGATTTTGTGGCTTATAACCAAGGGATATGTCAAAAGCATATTAAAACTGCATCAAAGAAGGGTATAAATGATATACCACCTGAAGAAAATTTGAGGAAAAATAATTTAAATATAAAAAAATAAAAAAACTTTCTTTAAAATACATTAAAAATTGTTAAGAATGTGAGGATGAAGATGTTAACTTTCCATAATAGACTTACTGTACTATACCAGTCATTTCTACACAGATAAGATGAGCTTTAAACTAGAATATCTCCTTGAGGGAATAAGAGTTTTGAGCGCTTTCTTCACCATTTTGTTTCTTTGAGCAGTTTCATTTGTTCAACCAGAACACCATACACTGTGAGGTTCAAATGAAATAGTTTTGTGTGAAGTACCACTGGCTGCAGTAGGCTTTAAAAACTGTGGGGCTGGATGAAAACATTTAGAAGGTGCTATGAGTTGGGGCATTCAAATACTATCACCCCCATTTTACCTGTTCTGTTACCCTTAAATGTGTTTCACAGTACGACCATTTGTAAGGCTCTCTTTTACCAAATTAAGGGTAAGTGAATGATACCCCTCCATCAAGCAATTACAAGTCAATAGAGTTTAATTGTTGCTTCCAGATCGGGTTACTATCTAGTCGGAAGTGATGTGGTTTTGCACCCTACAACTAATTGTCCTAAGGTATATCAAGTATGTGTGTGACAAGACCTTGCATATGTCAAGTTGGTACACATCCAAGTGCATCCCTGCAGATTCCTCGTGCAACGGCAATCAGAATTGTACACATGCACAGATGTGAAATATAAACTACTGTCCCTCTCTCTTTAAGAAGCTGCGGCTCTCAGCATCCATCGTAAAAGAAAAACAATTAGACCACCGTTGCAACCAGAGAGCGGGCTTCCCACAGAGTCTGGTCACAATTACAAACAGTTATGGATACTTTGCTGTCATGTCATTTCAACTTGTACAGGGGTATGGTGTGTACACTTATAGAAAATGATTGCAAAATTTGGCAAATTATTGCTCTTATCCACATTTACATGTAGTTTGAATAGGTTAGAGCAGTAACAGCTTCCTGGTTAGATAAAAGGATAGGAGATATTCACAAAGAGCCCCATACATTTCTCCTAGTTTTCTTTGGGTTTGTTTGCTATGGCCACTGTTGTACCCAACACAACCTCCAAATATAATAAAAGGAAAGAAGCAAGTCTGGTTATATATTCTGGAAACCAACCAAGGTCTGCTGCTAGTGCAGTGTTTCTTCTAGCATGAATTATTGCCTTCCTTTGTATTTCTTGTGTTTTGAATGATTTTTGTGGTATGTGCATGAGTCATTTGGAACGTGGGGTGGAATGGCATACAGAATGTAAGGTGGGGTGGCATATGGGATGGGATGTAAGGTGGAATTGTATGTCAAACATAGAGTGGGATATTGCATGGAGTGTGTGGTCTGGCATATGGGACTTAAAGTAAGATGGCATGTGGAACATATAGGGTACTGTATATAATGATTTTCAAAATGGCAAATCTAGGTTTAAAAAAGAAATGCAAATCCCCACCACCTTTGTACTGCAAAAAGCTTTGCTACTTTATTGATTATTTTACCAGGAATTTGCCATTAAACAGCACCCTGATTTTACATAATCATGATAATGTGAAGCACTTCTGATGAAATTAATAATTATGTTCAGTTACAGCTGATCAAAATTTTCAGGCCATTTCTAGTAGTGTTTAATGTAGATATGGATTGACACAATCCAACATTTCTGATTGGTTAAAATCTTTACACAAATACTGGCAAGCCAATCAGAAACCTCTGTGGAAGTGACATCACTACTGTGTACCAGATTTGCTAGTGACGTATCAAGCAATTTTCTCGAGATGAGATTTCTGTCTTAAAAGCCACCCGCCATCTTTCGTGGGTTGCGAAAACTATTGACATGTTTGTACTGCTTAGTTTCTCCTTGTTTGAGTGGATTATGAACTCTCCTGGAGGCAGGCTTGTCCAGGTGCTACTGAGAGAAAGGTTTCTCACTTTCATCTCGAGGGAGGACTTCAGGTTCCGACCTCGCTGATTGGGGTCAAACCAGCGTTAACCCTAAGCTTCATTGTTTGCTACTTCCTTCAGGGTGTGAACAGGTATCCCTGACACCAGGGTATTAAATCCCAAATAGTCACCTGCAGGAATAGAGGAGAAAAATATTTGTTCAAAATGGTCATAATGCGCTTTGTTGGTTATGGGAATCTGGGAATCTATTCATGGGCGATTTAAGGTGTTGTGTTATGGTATTTTATTGATGTCAGACAGGTATGTATCTCCCAAGTGGCGGAGTGTGAAAATATAAATATCTGGTAGGTAAGATCCAGTCCAGAGTGTTGTCTGTGATGATGTAAGACATTCTATTATAAAGTTCATGAAGCGTAGAAAACAAGAGGTTAAAAAAAGTTTTTTTTTTTTTTTAATGAGAGAAAGTAGAAATATTTGGTTGTTGTGAAACTAGGAGTTACTATTTTTCAGTCAAGATTTCTAATGGTGTATGGTTTTTTTTTCTTCTGGTGAATGCTCTGTTACTGTTTAATGTGCAAGTGTAAATATCCAGGTCACGAATATTGTATGGTAGAATTAAAGAAACAAAAGACATAACAGGACACATAACACACCATAAACTAGTGCTGTCACAACATGGCTCTATTACGTATTGATTATCGTGTGAAAAAATATCGCAATATATCGTAGTATCGCGATAGTTTTCAAGGAAGTTGACTCAAGACACAAATTGTTAATATCACTAACTTTATATGATAATGGAGTTACAATTTACTCCGTAATATGATGAACGCAAGAAAAAAATTATTTGCAGATCTAGCAGACGACATGATCGCGTGTCTATTACGTTCATCACACATCACGCACAAGTTTGGTAATTTAGCCAACATGAATCATCAAAGTGAGAGCCTGAGTGGCACATTGTGGACCAATTTTTGTTCTTTTTGCCAACTTACAATGGCGCATGCCAGTGTGTGGTGATGGTGCACGATTTTTAATTAGTTGTTTTTATGTTTCACAATTATTTTGCACATTTTTAATGGCCTAAACTTGACTTTGTAGATTTAGTACCATAACGTAAGAATTGTAACGTACGAAGTAGCCTAGCGTAGTTGTGTGAAAGTTTTTAGTTGAGTATTAGTTTTTGGTATCGCGAATGTTGCGAGAGGCATATTTCATGTCGTGAAAAAAGAGTTATCGCAATATCACGATAATTGATATGTCATGGCAGCACTACCGTAAACCCAGGGTGAATTTCAGCATGTTTCAAGATCTATGGAAAAGTAAAAACAAGCTGAGCTTAATTATAAAAAATATAAACATAGTGAAATTTTCATCAAAATTGTAGAGATTTTGGAATTTTGAGGCCATATTATTGATGTCAGTCAGACAGAAATGTATCTCTCAAGTGGCGGCGTGTGAAAATATTAATATCTGGTAGGTAAGATAAGTTCAGGGTGCTGTCTCTGGTGATGTAAGACAATCTACAAAAAAGTTCATGAGGTGTAGTATAAAACACTGGGATTTGTTTTCTTTTTATGTTTCTTTGTGTGTGTGATAAAGCAGAAATATTTGGTTGTTGTGAAATTACTAGGAAGTTACTTTGTGTTGTTGTAGAGAATTCTAAGTGTACATGGTTTTTTTTTTCTCGTTGAATGTTCTGTTGCTGTTTAATGTTCACTTGTCAATTATGCAGCTTTTGAATGTGGTATGGTAGAATTAAAGGAGACAAAGTTTGGCCTTTTTTCTTCATTTGATATGACAGAAATAATGTTTATAAGTCATCTGAAGAAATTTAAGATTGAACAAAACAATTTAGCAAATATTGTCTAATTTATTCAAACATTAATTCTGTCAATATAAACTTACATGGGAGCAGCCATTTTGTTCATAACCCTCTAAAAATGATGTCATACACTCAGTACAGAGTAAAATATTAATTATTTTTTGCCTCAAATTGTCTAATCTAAGAAATAATTTTTGCAATCTTTTTTTTTTGGGGTGGGGAGTTAAGAATTATATTAATGATTTAAGCCCTTACATTTCATTTCAAAGCATTTTGAAAAGAAAATAAGAGAATTCTAAAGAAATACTTTATGTACGCTAGCACCTAAAAGAAATAAAAAGCAAAACATAGCATAACATAGTATACAGTAGCATAGCATAACATATTTTTATTTGAATTATTTACAAGAATCTATGAAGCAAAAAACTTGTCTCTGTATTTGATAAACACAACATGGTCAGGATTTCTGCAAGACAAAAGGTTTGATTAATGGTTTATTTATATTTTTGTTACAAAGGGCCTTCCTTGCCTTTAGTTTGCCATAACTAAAAACAAAATTTGTCAAGAAATTGAAAAATGTGTAATAGTTTTTGTCTTCATCTTCAGCTTTTATGAACAACCCTCGACAATTGCCTTTGCTTTGTGGTCGACAACTCAGAAAAAAAAATAGCGACCCTGTTCCCTCATTTCTAAAATTTTGATCGATGAAATAGTTCAGTTACTCACCATTACAAAAAAAGTGTTTTAGATGATAATTTTGGATGAAAAAATCCTCCTTTACATCTCTGCATGTATTACATCTCTGCATGTATTACATCTCTGCATGTATTACATCTCTGCATGTATTACATCTCTGCATGTATTACATCTCTGCATGTATTGCATCTCTGCATGTATTACATCTCTGCATGTATTACATCTCTTGCACTGCACGTATTGCATCTCTGCACGTATTGCATCTCTGCACGTATTGCATCTCTGCACGTATTGCATCTCTGCACGTATTGCATCTCTGCACGTATTGCATCTCTGCACGTATTGCATCTCTGCACGTATTGCATCTCTGCACGTTACATCTCTGTTGCATCTCTGCACGCATTGCATCTCTGCACGCATTGCATCTCTGCACGCATTGCATCTCTGCACGCATTGCATCTCTGCACGCATTGCATCTCTGCACGCATTGCATCTCTGCACGCATTGCATCTCTGCACGCATTGCATCTCTGCACGTATTGCATCTCTGCACGTATTGCATCTCTGCACGCATTGCATCTCTGCATGTGTTACATCTCTGCACGTGTTACATCTCTGCACGTGTTACATCTCTGCACGTGTTACATCTCTGCACGTGTTACATCTCTGCACGTGTTACATCTCTGCATGTGTTACATCTCTGCATGTGTTACATCTCTGCATGTGTTACATCTCTGCATGTGTTACATCTCTGCATGTGTTACATCTCTGCATGTGTTACATCTCTGCATGTGTTACATCTCTGCATGTGTTGCATCTCTGCATGTGTTGCATCTCTGCATGTGTTGCATCTCTGCATGCATTGCATCTCTGCATCTCTGCATGTGCATCTCTGCATGTGTTACATCTCTGCATGTGCATCTCTGCATGCATTGCATCTCTGCATGTGTTGCATCTCTGCATGTGCATCTCTGCATGTGTTGCATCTCTGCATGTGTTGCATCTCTGCATGTGTTGCATCTCTGCATGTATTGCATCTCTGCATGTATTGCATCTCTGCATGTATTACATCTCTGCATGTATTACATCTCTGCATGTATTACATCTCTTGCATGTATTACATCTCTGCATGTATTACATCTCTTGCATGTATTTCATCTCTGCATGTATTACATCTCTGCATGTATTACATCTCTGCATGTATTACATCTCTGCATGTATTACATCTCTGCATGTATTACATCTCTGCATGTATTACATCTCTGCATGTATTACATCTCTGCATGTATTACATCTCTGCATGTATTACACCTCTTGCATGTATTACATCTCTGCATGTATTACATCTCTTGCATGTGTGCTACCTGGCTAACAGGACTACTTACGTCCGTATGCTACTGTTGCTCAGTGATATGATATTGTATTTAAATTGTATCGGCGCCATGGGGCTTGTGGGGACAAGTTACTGTGTAAAAACTTGGGATTATAACTGCCAGTAAATTTGGGGCAGTAAAGAACAGAAAAATAAAGGTATTTCATGCTATCAAAATATTTTCAGTTCATTTCTTACTCAAACAAATTTTATATCAGTCGTCAGGTGAAACATAAAATTTTATTTCTCTGTCAAATAAAATGATCATTTTTCAATTTTTTGGTCGCCAAGATTTGAGTTTTCATCGCCATGGCGACAGGAATTGTCAAGGGTTGCTTGTGAAGTACTTTTTACAAACTGGTATGAAAATGAATTAAAGCAAATGGGAAATGTAGAGACATTATTTTCGTAAATTTACATAAAGCATTCGTAAGCATTTTGTTAAAAGCATTCATAAGCATTTTGTTAAAAGCATTCATAAGTTTGATCTCAAATAAGCACTTTGTACTGTGATGATGCTGAAATAACAGTTTTGCGTAACAGGATCTGTAGCCATTAATATTGCTTTGCTTATGGAGTGATGCCTAATATCTTCTTCTTGTATGTTTGCTAAATATAGGTAGGTTTTGTTTAAATACATACTATAAACTCAGCTTGTTTATTTAGCAGGGACTCCCTAGCTGTGCTGAATGAATAATGCGGGAATTGTGAATTTAGGAAAGGTCCATAGGTCAAACAAATGTTCAAGTGTCATTCCGAGAAATCAAATAACCTTTAGGACTCTGAATCATGAGAGGGTGTATGGTTTGCTCTTGTAGTTGAGGAAACACCCTTTGAGAAAAGTGTTGTTTGAAATGTGATCTTTTTGAGAATTTTCTCACTCTCATTTTAAGGTTTTAAATTAAATCTTAAGATTAAACAATTTTATTTTTGAAATATTAAGAATCTGTTCCCAGTTGAAAATTGATGCAATATTTTTTTATGTGAATTTAGAAATCATTAAGATAGAAATTGTTAAAGGAGGAGTACTAGACCAAAAAGTGAGGGTGAATTTTGAGGGGGTCCCCCCAAAAATTAAATGCTTATTTAGCATGCAATGGTATAACAATTTTCTGGTTAATATGAATATTCAAATAACCTTTGCCCTCACATCGTCTGTGGGCTATGGAGAAATGAAGTTTATCAATCTTTTGTGGATGATATATCTGTAAAATTTGCAAAAAAAAGAGCGCCCTTACATTTCGGTCTAGTGCTCCTTTAAGTTAGTCTGTCTGGACTTTGCACTGGAAGATAATTTCTTTTGCGTGTGCATGTAACAGGATCTGTGGCCATTGATATTGTTTCGGTACTGAAGCGACGCCTAGTATTGTGTTGTCTTTTTGCTAAATATAATTGTTTTTGTTTGCATACATAACAAATTTCAGTTGTGTTTATGTAGCCTAAGAATTCCTTGACTTAGCTGAATGAATAATGCAGTCACAGCGAGCTTAGAATAGATCGTTGGTCAAACAAATGTTCACATCTCGTTCTGAGAACTAAAAACCTCTGTTAGGTCTGAAGTATAGGACTCTGAATCATAAAATATGTATCATTTATGTTTACAGTTGAGGAAACACCCTTTGAGAAAAGTTTTGTTTTAAACTTGATCATGAAAATACATTTTTCCTGCTTATATAGATATGCATATGGATGTTCCTTAAGTGTTACTTTGACAACTCCCTGCTTGCATTGTGTAATTTTAACAATAGAAAATGCATTATGTTTTAATACTTAATTGGCAGAATTTAGAAGTCTTCCCATTCAGCAACTGAATTGATCTTATTATATCTCCATGTTCTAATCGATCAATACTGACCTGCTCAAGCAATAATGTAATTACTTACAACCTTGGGAAACTGTTCTGCAGACTGTTCCTGGTTTTATTCAATGAAGAAAAAAAAAAAAAGGCTTTTGGAGTAACGGATAATTTGTACCATTTTTATTTTTCTATACTTTAACAGTAGTGACATAGGCAAGAACAGAATCATGTTCTTTCATAGAAGAGCTATCGTGTTCCCTTAATGAAATATTGACTTTTGTTTATCTTAGTGCATTTAGCCCTTCTATGTTGCCCCCACATTTTCTGCTATTTTTGGTCCCCACCACAAATCCAAAACTCTGAAGGCAACACAGTACTTAAAGAATGCAACAATTAACTACATGTTTCAGCATTATTTACTACAACAATTTTCAAACTAAATTTGTTTTTAAATTGTTCTTTCTCTTTGTCCTCTCCAGAGGTAGCAAAAAAGGTTCACCAATTCAGAAACCCACCACACTGTTTGATGAGGCAGTAAGGCAGAGGGTGAATTCAGAGGGTGACCAGAAACCATCCCCCAAGAGCATCCCCAATGGCACCAGTGATGTCATCAAAGCGGGGTTGGTAAACGTCAAGATTGACCACACCAAAGATGGCAAGGTGAGTGATCTAACGATGCCATTTGACAACCGGAGGTTTTGATATTTACATTATTGGTAAACTAGATAAATGGCATACATGTATATTTAAAAAACTTCAAAGACGGTGCTTTACAAACATTCTTATTTCTTTACCGTTACAGAAGTCGACTTGGAGATCTGTCTGGGCTAACCTCAAAAACAATACACTAACTCTGCTCAAAGAAAACAGGAATTCCTCAGGGGTAAGTCTGCTAGAGCATTGACGGGATTACGGGGGAATTTGCGCCGCCACTTTTTTCAATGTTTATATCTCTTTTGTAGGGTGGTTTTTGTATTTGATTGTGATTGTGTGACATTACCTCCCATCCCTCCACTGGTTTTAGAAGGCAAGTTTGATTCTGTGACGTTGCCACATACAGTAGACAAATCGCACCCATGCTGCAGAGTGTTCTCTTTAGCACTTTCTGGTGTGAGAAAGTAATCAAACACATCTCTTTCCTCGGAAAGGAGGAAATGTATAAGTTTAGAAGGCATGATAATCAGCTTTTAGATTTTGTAGGGTATTTCTTGTTGCTTCTGCTGGCATTACTTTAAAGATCTATCAGGATGGTTTACAGGTTGCGGTACCATTTAAAAAAAAATCCTTACATTTGTAGACAAGGAGGTGGTCTTACCCCACCAGTCTTCCTTCTTCTCCCACACATAAAACAACTTCTTTTTAGAATAATTGATGAGAAGTAATCTGACAAAATAATTTTGTCATTGTACCAATCGAATATAAGAGAAACAAAAGGAAAATATAAATGTACTTTATCATTGCACAACAACTTGAAATGCAGGTTTTGGGAAATTACCCTTTTGACATCCTGTCCAGGGAGAGCCATGTGCACCCGTTTGGAATCCGGATTCAAAAGTCAACCTGATTTGTGGAAATTATGGCAGTTCACATATTTAACACACAAAAAAACATTCTCACTGGATGGATCTCTCCATAGAATTTTTCTTTTCTTTCTTTTATCCACATTTCAAGATAAAACCTTCAAAACATTTCTTAAAATTTAAATTCCTGCGCTCTTTTTTGTTTTAAAACATGATGCAACACATCCTGTCCCATTTATCCCAAATTACGATGAGAGGAAGCTCACCGCAGTCATTTCAGAAGACTTAGATTAGTATCAGGAAGCAATGTTCAACATGTTATGACGAGTAAATCAAAGATACTGTTCTTAATGAAACATGTCCTGATGATACTTTCCAGAAGTAAATTCAATACAAAATGTAATATCCTTTTTGAATATAGAGAGATGTTAGTGTTATGGTAGTTGTGTATAAGCATTATCTTTCACGTGTTTGGCTTAGTTCCTGTCATTCAAGTATCAGGTGTGTGCTTAACGGAATTAGATTTAAGACGAGTTCATTATCCAATTATGAAGAACTTTGGGTCTGTGGTGTAAGGATGGAGGGTTTTAAGTTGTCAGAAATTTTTGGTTTTGATTGTGCAAGGTGTAGGCAGTAAGGGGAGTGAGGAAGGGGGGGGGGGGGAAGTTTTCCCAATATATTTCATTTGTGTTACTTTCCCCCTCAACTAATTTATATTGTTTTGCCTTGATGATATCCCCAAGCTGAAGGACATATATTGTACGAGGTATTTTTAAGAACATTTGGCTACTCTTTAAATTGTTATAACTTCTAAATGGAATAAGATATTGACAGTTTTTTTTCTCTCACCACTTTGTTTCTATCAATTTTCCCCATCATATATGAAAAAATAAAAATCATAGAAATATTCCTTTAAAATTTGGTCCAAATAGCAATCTTTTACACAATTTAGAGGATAAATTTAAGTAAAGAGATTTCCTTTACCCTTCTACCTTATAATACTTTTGGGGTCATAGTACGACCCTTTTAAACCCCTGGCCAGCAGGCTGCACCCATGAGATAGAGCATAAAAATACTTATGGGTTTCTCTAGGCACTTCAAGCATTCATTTTGATCATGATAATACTGTGCATTTGCTGCACATGTTAACATTGATTGTGTTATTTTGCAATCCTTGAAAACGATTGAGGATTATTGCCCGAAAGAATGGAATCTAATGCTGAAAGCCACGTCGGCAGAAGTAGTGACTGACTCACCTGTACTAAGATTTTTAAGCAGCAGTAGCTGCATCAGATTATTCATAGTGTAACAGGTAGAAATTACTTTTGCGATGATGTGACAGTAGAGAAAAATAATGGAATGCATCTTAAATCTAGAGTAAATTAAATCAAAGTTGCGTTATTTCGTAAAAATTTAAAAGAATCATCAGGTTCAGTTAGGAATTAGGTTTTGAAGCAGCGAAGTGTCATTGTTTTTTGTGACTTGATTTGGGTTTTAGAATTAATACGATAATAAAATTAAAATTTTGAGAATAAAACTTTAAGATTTTGTAAAACACCTGTGAAGATGTATAAAAGTGCATGTGATGACGCATTCAGCATAATTATGGTCACTATCCATATATTAAGCCACCCCCCCCCCACCTCGCCCTACTTTCAAAAGTGCTCCACCACCACATGGAGTTGTGTCCATGTGGATGTATATTATATTTTGTGTTACTCTTATTCCAACTAAATCTACAAGCACCTTGTAAATATTGTTAGTAAGATACTCTAGTTTTTAAATCTGATAGCCTTTTCTTTTTCTATCCAGAATACGTCGGGTGTAGAGGAAGATCCAATTGACATCCGTCAGGCCATGGTGGACATTGCATACATCAAGCGTAAGAACGTCTTCAGGTTATGCACAGTGAAGGGTGATGACTACCTATTTCAGGTGGGTTTTTTCTTCTGTAATCTCAGTTGAATTGTTTCAGTGTTAGAGACTTGATTTCACGTTATTCTTGTCAATATGAAATGTTTACAATAGAGTTAAATAGAGTTAACATAATATTATGAAGCTCACTGACACATCATCAAGAACAAATTAAAAGTCGTCTTTGTGACTGAATAGGTTATCAATTTTGAGGAGGATGTTAGCGCTGTGCCCACCTATCATAGACCCAGTCACTTAAAACCTTGCCTGACCTCTGAGATCTTAATACCAACAGTTTCCACTTCTCCAAGAGTTATGTGAAGCAACTATTTCTTCTGACCAAATAACCAGAAAGATTCAAATATTTGTTATCTTTCTTTGTGGTAGTGATCATTACCCTCTTCTTATACACTCCAACCTTCAAACCCCTACTGACCACACCCCCAATTGGAACCTCGAGAAGGCTGATTAGCCCCTTTTCGAAACCCTCTGTGACTCACACCTTTCCCCCCCATCTCCTCGAGGATGAGGATCCCACGTCAAACTTCAGTAATATCCTTATCAACATTGCCACCTGCTCAATTCCCAAATCTCCAAACCCCCTAATCATCCTTCCAACCCTGGTTTTCTGATGACTGCAAAACCGCCATCAAGAACAGGAAAAGAGCCCTCAGGAACTTCAAAACCAACCCGATCACCCATAACCTCAATTTCTTTCGCATCAGTCGTGCTAAGGCCAGACGTACTATCAAGGACAGTAAAACCAACACTTGGAACAACTTCATCTCTTCGCTCACCACCTACACCCCCACTAAGAAGATTTGGAGAATGGTTAACAGCTTCCACGGCAGAGTGGGCAAATCTCCCATCTCCCATCTTTTTGGAATGGTGACCTTCTCATCGCGAAAAAGGACATCGTTAACCACCTCGCCGCCTCTTTCAGCAACATGTTGTAGTTGACCAACTACTTCAATGCCTCTAAAACCAAAAAAGCTTGTGATGAAGCCCGTAGAATCACCTTTCCCTCTGATAACTCTGAAAGCTACAACACCTCTCACCCTTTCTGAATTAAACCAAGCCATCCACGATGCTGGCTGCACCTCCAAGGGCCCAGATAACATCCCCTACCAGTTCCTGAAACACTTCCCCATCAGACCACCACTACCCTACTTACCATCCTCAATTACATTTGGTCCTCACACTCCTTTCCCCCTATCTGGAGGACAGCTATTGTCATCCTCGTCCTTAAACCGGGAAAGGACAGTATCGACCCCCCAGCTACCGCCCCATCGCCCTCACCTGCTGTCTCTGTAAAATTATGGAAAGGATCATTAATCAGAGACTAAACTGGTTCCTTGAGACCAACAGAATCCTCTCCCCTCACCAAAGCGGCTTTCGAAAACGTCGCAACACCCTAGACCAGTTAATTACGCTCGACACCGCTATCTGGGAATCTTGAAAAAAAGGAACACCTCATTGCCATATTTTTTAACCTTGAGAAAGCTTTTGACACTACTTGGAAATACGGCTTTACCTGCAAACTTCACACCATCAGCCTCAGAGGCCATCTCCCCATCTTTATTCAAAACTTCCTCTCACCCAGGCAGTTCCAACTTTGTATTGGCCACACCCTCTCCAACCCGTACCCCAAGAAGAGGGCGTCCCCCAAGGCAGCAACCTCTCTCCCACTTTCTTCAACCTGAGCATTAATGACATCGCGGATAACCTTGGCCCCAACATCAAACGTACCTTCTACTTGGATGACTTCACCATCTTCTACTCCTCCCCTAGCTTTTCTATTGTTGAAAATAGGCTCCAAATCAGCCTCAACCAGCTGCAAGTCTGGTGCAACAATAACGGTTTTAAATTCTTTAAAGACAAGACAGTCTCGCACTTTTGTCATTTCAAGAACCTCTACCCCAACCCGAACTTTGTGCTCAATGGCAATCGCATCCCTAAAGATTAACACACAAAGTTCCTGGGTCTAACTCTAGACCCCAAGCTCACCTACAAGCAACACATCACCAACCTAAAACTAAAATGCATCAGCTCCCTCAACCTCCTCCGACTCCTCTCCAATACCACTTGGGGTGCGAACCGCTATGCTCCCCTCAAAATTTCCAGGCTCACCATTCGTGCCAAGCTTGACTACGGCAATATTGTCTACTGTGTCGCTCACAACTCATACCTCAACCACATCAACACCATCCAAAATGAAGCCCTCAGGCTTTGTCTAGGTACCTACAGGACCTCACCAATCACCAGCCTTCATGTTGAAGCCAACGAACCCCCCTTTCTACTTAGATGTAGAACTCAGCCTCTCCTATGCTTTTAGTCCTCACCAACACCCAGAACCCTGTTTACAACCTCATTATGTACCCCAATTTCTCTACCCTCTTTGATAGGACTAAAATCTATCCCCTCCCTTCAGCTTACGCATAAAATCAGACCTCTTCCATCTCGGCATCAACCCCGCCACTCTCGACACCTCCTGGTTCACTTTTCCTCCTTGGGCCACCCCCCTCCCTTCTGTCCACCTGGGCCTCTCTACTCATCACAAAACTTAAACCCACCCTAACCTCTTCATCAATCTCCACAACCAAATCAAAGACCAACTCTCAAATTACACCTCCATCTATACTGATGGCTCCAAGGAAGGCAGCAAGACAGCTGCTGCTGCCGGCATCCAAGACATCACCCTCAGTAGCAGACTTCCCGACATCCATCTTTTCAGCCGAGGCTAAGGCCATTCTTCTCGCCCTCAACTTTACTCTCCGCTCAGCCACTTTGCCATTTTCTCAGACTCAAATGCCGTTCTTACTTCTTTACTCAATCTTAAATGGGATAACCTCACATCCCACCTCCTCCTCTGGAAACTCTTTTCTCCCACCCTCTGCAGGAAAGGTGTTCTTTTCTTCTGGATACCCAGCCATGTTGGCATCCCTGACAATGACAGGGCTGATGCAGCCACTAAGCTTGCCCTCAACCTCCTCCCTACCCCTTTTCCCAAAACCCTCTCTGACATCAAACCGCTTATCGCTTCCCTTGTTCGAGACCGCTGGCAAACCTCATGGAACTCCCAAATTGATAACAAACTCCATGTCATCCAGCCCACAATTCCGATTAAACCCACCATCAACAACCTCTCTCGTATCGACATTTCATATTACCCGTCTTAGAATTGGTCACAACCACCTCACTCACTCCCACCTCCTTTTTGCTTCCCCCAACCCCTCGCAACAATTGCCATTGCACCATCACAATCCATTACGTTCTCCTTGCTTGCCCTCTGTACAACCTTCCTGAAGCTTCCCTTGCTCCCCACAACTCAATTGCTGAGTACTTCCAGAAAAATCCTCCAGATAAAATTATCTCCTTTTTTCATCATGCTTCCCTTTACAACCATATTTAATTTTCCTCTTTCACCCCCTCTCTTCTTTTTTTTTTTTGTTTCAACCATGCACCTCCCTTCTCGATCACAGCTTTCTGACTTTTTGTTCTTGAATTTCTCTCATTCTCCCCCTGTTTCCTTTCCTTCCTACCTCTAGAATGATCTGACCTCTCAGGCACAATTTGACCATCGTTGTCGTGGTGCCATTAACCCTCATCAAACAAACAAACAAACTTTTAATATGTTTATTGTTCTTTTTATCTCATCCACATGTACATCTTACATTTTAGTGATAAGATAAGTTCCACATTTGCCGGTATATCAATCCATTACAAGATAAACTGATTTCTATTCCTCTTTATTATTTTTTTCTCGCAGGTGAATGACAAGGAAACCATGTTGGCATGGATTAATTGTATTCGAGCCAATAGAAATACAGGAGAGGAGGTGAGATATTAGCCAAAGTAAACAAAGGCTTGAGGATATAACCTCGTTTTATATCTTATAAGTTTGCATATTGTAGCATTGCTGTAATCTCATATGCTTAGAAGTCTGCATATTGTTACGCTGTTCTTACTTGTTATCTTATATGTAAGTTTGCATATTGTTACTTGGTCGACATACTCTTACTTCGTTGAGTGTCCTTTTTTAAGATTACAAATGTGTATGTAGAAATTTATATTGAAGAATTGCTTTCAGATTTTACTTAACTTGAACAGTTTTTCAACATTTCCAGGACTAATTGTGTTTTAGAGAATGAATAAAGTTTATGTTACAGGAAAAATGGAATTTAATCTTTCATTGATTTTGTGGAAAGAAAGTTAGTTTAAAGGCCAGATATCATGTGAACGTGGAGATAATAATTACAATACAGTCAAATGTATCTGATTGGTCGCAATGTCTACACAATCACTGACCATGCACCGACAAGCCAATTAATTACCGCAGCGGAATTGACGTTATCTAATATGATCGGGTCAAGCAATTTCCTGGAGACTAGATTCCCTCTTTTCAATAGCTTTTCAAATTTCCAGGAGTTAAGCGTTTTAGAAAGTGAATACAAAATATGGTACAGGAAATTTGGAATCCAATTCTTTTATGATTTTGTGGAAAGAAAGTCAGTTTCAAACTCATTTTCTGTTGTGTAGAGAAATTTAACAACAGATGGAGAATCTAACACTTGTTTTAAGTTCAAAAGGATTTTATGTTCATATGTACCTCCTGGTGTATCTAATCTTTGTGAGTCTTGCTTCCTCCTGGTGTATCTAATCTTTGTGAGTCTTGCTTCCTCCTGGTGTATCTAATCTTTGTGAGTCTTGCTTCCTCCTGGTGTATCTAATCTTTGTGAGTCTTGCTTGTGTGGTGTTGTGTCAAAAAGATGAGGCTCAATACTTTTCATGCTGTTTTTTTCTCTCTTCGCTGTAGGAGAAGGGGATTATCAGTGAAGACATTATCATAAGGAGAGGCCATATGAAAGACCCTCACTTCCAGCAACCCCTGAAAAGCCCGTCACCTGGGGAGACAAAGGCGAAACCACCATCAAAGAAACCGAGTAGCAAAGGTGAAATATTTAAAGGAATATTCCTGTGATTATTATTCATGGGATTTATAATCTAATCTCGCTGGCACAATTTGACCATCATTGTCGTGATGCTATTAACCCTTCGTGAGCCACGCCGTTTAAAACGTGTCTGCAATTTTTCGGAACGTTTTTGTTGAAATTAATTTTCACAACTTTCCTTTTGTTTTCTATCACTACATGTTTGTTTTTTTTAATGCTAAGACAATAAACTTTTCAATACAAAAGTCAAAATAAAGAAAATATCAACATAAATATGCAAATTTGAGGCAAAATTAGGTCAAAATTGCTCAATTTTTTGAGCTTGTATTATTTTTTGTGAATAATGAAAATGGGGATTTTTTTTGCATATTTAGATTGTTTGTGAAATTTCCTTTCCAATTATACCAGCCTATTTTTTTTCTTCCTCGAAGCAAAACATGCAAAAACAAATGATAACAAACAATTAATAATCACCGCTGTAAGTACTCGAGGAAAAAACAAAGCTGTGCATCCGGCTCACTTTTCGAACCGGGTCATTTATGTAAACTAGCCGAACGCTAGCCGCTGCACTAAACTGTGTATGCTTTAGTGTGGGAATTTGTTTTAAAACTTATATTACGGTGTGAACAAAGAGGTGGTAGTTGCTCTTTATGTTTTCAATCACAAATATGTGGATTGGCCTTTGTAACAGTATTTTTGGCGTGGGGCAGTTGTATTGCGATCAGCAAGTACAATTTTGCCAAATTTTGGTCTAAAAAAGACTAAAAAATTTGCACAACTTTTGCCAAAAAAAAGTTGTGGATGATAGTGGCATTTTGACCAGAATTGGATGCATTCATGTCTTTGTAAGTACCTCATGGGTTTTTAGGCAAAATTTGGTGCGTTTTTTTAATTTTCTCTATATCAACCCATTTTTTTTTTGAAAATCTTCAACATATCTCCCATTAAATTTTTGGAAAGAACTATTAGAGCTTGTGCAAATGGTACCAAGATCACTGCTGTGGGCCTATTTGATGAAGTAAAACAATTTTTTGAAAAGTGCGTGTCCAATCGATTTTGTCACAACCTCATGGGTAACAAAGGGTTAAAACCTCGGAAATTGTAAAGAAGCAAATTGATGCAAATGCCAACGGATTTCTTATTTTGTTTAGAAGTTACCGCATTTCAAAAATTCCACCAGTGTGTTAAAAAGTGACTGGAGCCGTATGTGATGTCATAGCTGCTATTCAAAGACCTTGTTTTACATATTTCTTTGAAAATAGATGTCACTTTTTTGGATTATTGGAATTTGTAATTTTTTCAATTATTGAGATATGGTATAACATGCACATACAAGGACATATTTTGTTATCTGCTCATGCACCAAATATTTTGAATAAGAGAAAAATGGGACACGAGAAGAATATTAATTTTCATAGAAACACATGAATTTTATTTGGAATTTCAGGTGTTTTACATCACACTGTTTAATTAGACTTACTGCGCCAGTCACTTTTCGACACACAGGTGGAAACGAAAAAGATAACAACATTGTTTTATCATTGGTTTGTTTCTTTAATCAGTCCTCTATCGTATAAATTCAGATAAAAATTTTGGTCGATTCCTTTCAGGTTTGTAATGGTCTCTAAACCCATAGGCAGCACACACTAAAGCAAATCATCCATTTGCAAGAGGTAGTAGTCTGACTACAGGTAGCACAGAACTAATTAGGTATTAGTTACTCCAAACTGGACAAGACCTGCTTCAGGAAAAGTTTCATTGGGAACTAATTTACCATGGATCCATACCAAAATTTGATTCATTTGGAGAGGATGCACAATACCTTTTCACTTTGGCCTAAAAAGGTGGTGAAATCTCTGGTGAAAACCCCTATTATATTAAAATTACCTGCATTCAAAAGATATTTAATAGTGCTTTTTAGAAAATATACCAAATCTATCACACTGTGGTACGAAAAGGACCCTGAACTTGATTTTTGTATTAGTTTCAATGGGGCAAATAATTATTTCTATGCTACGTACAGACATTATGCAAACATTTTAAAATAATTGGATGAAGGAGAATGCATTTGATTACAGAGGCAAAAGCAATTGGGATGAAAGAGAATACAATACAGAGGCAAAAGCAATTGGATAAAAGGAAATACAACACAGAGGCAAAAACAATTGGATAAAAGGAAATACAATACAGAGGCAAAAACAATTGGGATGAAAGAGAATACAATACAGAGGCAAAAGCAATTGGATGAAAGAGAATACAATACAGAGGCAAAAGCAATTGGGATGAAAGAGAATACAATACAGAGGCAAAAGCAATTGGATGAAAGAGAATACAATACAGAGGCAAAAACAATTGGATGAAAGAGAATTACAATACAGAGGCAAAATCAATTGGGATGAAAGGGAATACAATACAGATGCAAAAACAATTGGATGGACGAGAATACAATACAGAGGCAAAAACAATTGGGATGAAAGAGAATACAATACAGAGGCACAAACAATTGGATGAAATAGAATACAATAAAGAGGCAAAAACAATTGGGATGAAAGAGAATACAATACAAAGGCAAAAGCAATTGGATGAAAGAGAATACAATACAGAGGCAAAAGCAATTGGATGAAAGAGAATACAATACAGAGGCAAAAGCAATTGGATGAAAGAAAATACAATACAGAGGCAAAAGCAATTGGATGAAAGAGAATACAATACAGAGGCAAAAACAATTGGGATGAAAGAGAATACAATACAAAGGCAAAAACAATTGGATAAAAGGAAATACAACACAGAGGCAAAAACAATTGGATAAAAGGAAATACAACACAGAGTCAAAAACAATTGGGATGAAAGAGAATACAATACAGAGGCAAAAACAACTGGATGAAAGAGAATACAATACAAAGGCAAAAACAATTGGATAAAAGGAAATACAACACAGAGGCAAAAACAATTGGATGAAAGAAAATACAACACAGAGGCAAAAACAATTGGGATGAAAGAGAATACAATACAGAGGCAAAAACAATTGGGATGAAAGAGAATACAATACAAAGGCAAAAGCAATTGGATGAAAGAGAATACAATACAGAGGCAAAAGCAATTGGATGAAAGAGAATACAATACAGAGGCAAAAACAATTGGGATGAAAGAGAATACAATGCAGAGGCAAAAACAATTGGGATGAAAGAGAATACAATACAGAGGCACAAACAATTGGATGAAAGAGAATACAATAAAGAGGCAAAAACAATTGGGATGAAAGAGAATACAATACAAAGGCAAAAACAATTGGATAAAAGGAAATACAACACAGAGTCAAAAACAATTGGGATGAAAGAGAATACAATACAGAGGCACAAACAATTGGGATGAAAGAGAATACAATAAAGAGGCAAAAACAATTGGGATGAAAGAGAATACAATACAGAGGCACAAACAATTGGGATGAAAGAGAATACAATAAAGGGAAAAAACAATTGGATGAAAGAGAATACAATAAAGAGGCAAAAACAATTGGGATAAAAGAGAATACAATACAAAGGCAAAAACAATTGGATAAAAGGAAATACAACACAGAGTCAAAAACAATTGGGATGAAAGAGAATACAATACAGAGGCAAAAACAATTGGATGAAAGAAAATACAACACAGAGGCAAAAACAATTGGGATGAAAGAGAATACAATACAGAAGCAAAAAACAATAGGATGAAAGAGAATACATTTGAATTATATATTTGTTTTTACAGATGAAATTTCCAAGAACAAGCAATGTTATAGGGGCAGTAAGAAGAAGAAAAAAGGAGGCGGTTTTGTTCCCACCCACGAGGAGACGGTCATGGACAGCTGCTCCTTTGGGTTGTGTCTTGAAGACTGTACTCCATCTCCTAATAATGAGGTAAGGGTGCCCCAATTTCCCAAAAAAGATTTCATTTTTTATATAAATCCTGTGTTGTTTTAACAAGCAATCAGTGGAATTGACCTCTCTGAATTAGTTGACTGACAGCTTTTAAACCAATTACTGCACGAATTTAGTGGTGGGAAAAATCTTATGCGGTACTGGTACAGTGCAGCTAGCTAACGAAGTGCGCTCATGTAGTCAATGCAATGTACTGCACAAAACAAATTTCTACACACACAGACTGAGTGACAGACCAGATGGTGCACTAAGCTTGCACCTACGGGCCTGCTACGGGCTTTGTAATTTGATCCCTGTTACCCAGAACAGTTTGCAAACAAGAATTTTATTTAATCCTTTTGCCAAAATTTTTAAAGATTCGGAGAAGTGTCATAGATGGATCAAAGCTGATGGCATCTCTCGTAATTATTTCTGATGAATACTTAAGACATTTTCAAGGCGCTAACTTCTCACGATGTAGCAAAAAAGATTCCCTCACTTTTCAACTGCGAGCTCCTAGCATTGTCTGCCATAAATACTTGGGAGGGATACAGCAAGTTCGGACCAACAGGTTTGGAGTCTACCATGCCCCCCAATCAAATTCCGGCAGGATTTATGTTCTCTTTGTTTGCAGTGACTTAGATTTGGGAATGAAATTCAAAAAAAAAATTTACAGTAAATCCCATTACACACTGAACGCGACATGCTGAGTGATTTCTTAGATAACCAGACAGATCGTCAATACTTTTCGATGCTTTAACTTCTTGCTCACACACGATAAAGTTTACAATTGAGGTGTTCTGATGATGCTGGAAAATTTGCTAGAAATGTCATGTTGTTCAAACTGGAGAAATTTGCTTTACTGGGGCGCAATTTTCTGTTGTGATGTAAATTTTGCTTTATTGGACGCCCTTTGAATCAGTTTCCAGTAATCATCTAAAAACCATGATGATGATGATGTTGAGCTGGTGCTTAAGGTTTCCATCCATCCCTGGTTTCCAGTGCTTATCCCGGTTTCATTAGGCTCATGGTGCTTATCCTGGTTTCCATGGTGCTTATCTCTGGTTTCCATGGTGCTTATCCCTGGTTTCCATTCCTGGTTTCCATGGTGCTTATTCTGGTTTCCATGGTGCTTATCCCTGGTTTCCATGGTGCTTATCCTGGTTTCCATGGTGCTTATCCCTGGTTTCCATGGTGCTTATCCCTGGTTTCCATGGTGCTTATCCCTGGTTTCCATGGTGCTTATCCCTGGTTTCCATGGTGCAAGCGGATGAGAGTACAATACCCCCTGGAAGGGATGCCAGTCCATCGCAGATTAACTCCCCTGCAGTGCTGGTACTCATTTAACAGCTTAGTGGACTAAAGCAAGTAAAGTGTCTTGCTCAAGGACAATGCAGCGCCATCGGCGGGAATCAAAATCGGTACTTCTCGAATACGAGCATGACTTCTTAACCACTGAGCCACTGCACCTCTCATATGATGACGATCCATCTCTAAAAGGAAGAGGTTAAAATGTTTCTTTCCTGTTGTTTGATTCAAACTTGTTTAAAAAATCGCTGGCTGCATCACGTTCTGTGTTTTCGGTCCTTAGACCTTTTAGCTGTCCGCCCAGAGGAACATCTGTCCACATATCCTAAAAATCCTCAAACTTTTGATCAGCCATAACTTAAAAAACTATAATTGCTGTTTTCAAAATTTGAAGGTTGTTTGTTCTTCCAGGATTTTAAAGTTCTTTTTTAACAGGCTGCTATTATGTACATTCATAGACCTTTAAAACTCAAACATAATATGTAGGTGACTGTTATCAGACTTAGCCTCAATATTTTTTGGAAATCTTTTGAGATTTTGACGAACATGACAGCAAAGTTGCAAAGAAAGTTACTTTTTCAGAAAGTAAAAGTTTTGACAATGATAAAATTGATAAATAATTGTGTAAAATGTAAGTGTGTGATATCACTCTCTCATACAGTAGACTTTCATATGCTTAAAACTTGAAATATCCTGATTGAAATAAGATATCAAAATAGCTTTTCTACAGTCCTGTTCATTTTTGTCCAATATCATACACGAAAGACAAGTCTGTTCACTTAAAAGATTAGTTCAGGAGACAAGCCAGTTCATCTTATATGGAAGAGGACTTTAAAAGAAACCAAATGGTAAAGAATGCATTCAAAAATATTATTCCATTAAGGAGATATTTATGTTTTAAGTTTGGTATCATCTGTGTAGAAACAACTGAAATTAGACTAGTTGTGATGTCACAGCCTCAGATTCATGAAGTCTCTTTGTATTCTTTTATATTTTATCCTGTAATTTTGTGGCTAAAAAACCATTGAATATGTCAGGAAAGTAGTAAAACAGAATTTAGTAAGGGTATTTAAATATACCACCTGAATAAAGTTCCGAGGGAAAATATGTCAAATAGTCAAAAAAGGTACCACCTGAAGAAAGTTTCGAGGAAAAATAAGTCAAATAGTCAAAAAAGATGGATTAATTTTCTTTAGAATACATTAACAATTGTTAAGAATGTGAGGATGAAAGCACCAACCTTTCATAATAAACTTACAACATCAGATCATTTCTACACAGATAAGACTGATCTTTAAACTTGAATATCTCCTTAACGGAATAAGATTTTTGAATGCTTTTTTACCATTTTGTTTCTTTAAAGCCCTCTTTCATGATAGATAAACTTGCTTGACCTTTGAACTAATCCTTTAAAGTCCAGTTATCATGCTAACGGCAACAGAAATATGCTATACAATTGAATGCTTTGGATTGGTCTAAATATTTCCACATAGACTGAGAAGCAAATCATTACTGAAGTGACATTACTAGTATGTAGCACAGTTACTGGTGGCGTGTCAAGCAATTTTGAGAAGAGACTCGCTCTTTAAGTAAACCTTCAACAAAAGTAAACTTAATGTGAACAAAAAGTTGTAATTAGAATCACCATTTAATTTTTGTGTTGCTGTTCCTTTGTGCAGTTTGTACCATATTTCGTGGATAAATGCTGCTCCATCGTTGAAGAAAGAGGTCTGGATGTGGTGGGAGTCTATAGAGTACCCGGGAATAATGGTGGAATCAGTTTCCTCAAAGCAGCTCTAGGAATCCTATACAAGAGGTTGACTTTTCTAATGAGGTGAGTGAAGATATCTATGGATGGATAAATGTTTCATTTAACCCTTAAATCCTCATGTGGTCGTGACATGACCGATTAGACATGATCTATGTTTATCATATTGATACCCTTGTGGTATTAAGGCTGGTTGCAATATTTTGAATTGGGGAAAACTTTACTGTGTCTAATGGGTACCTGAAAAATGAATAGACTGACAAAGTGTGGCAAAGGTTTAGGGGACTTATCATGCAACTTGCATAGAATAGATGCAACCTACAAAATGCTCACAAGTTTTAAGGCAAGAGCCAAGTAAGTGATTACAAATTTCACAGTTAAATTTCAGTGATGTTTTTCTTAAAATTATATGTCCTAGGTCAAAATTGCTTTAAAAAGGACACAAAAAATATAACATTGAAATTAATTGCAGAGCTATAATGTGTAGATGAATTATTATCACTTATTTGTACGTTACTCAAGTAGTACTCCAAATACGAGAAAAAACATTTTGGAAACGACTCGCGGAAATTTTTAAAACTAATCACTTTGTAGAATCTAGACTTAAGGTTGATGTTTTTTTTTGTAGTAAATGGTTTTAAGGGGTATCGAATATGGGAAGCATGAAAATATTGTTTTTAGCTCCACCCATTACACAGAGCTTCACCCATTAGACAGAGTGTAATGGGTGGAGCTTATCAAATCGTATGTAAGCTCCCATATGTGCCTGTTCAATGGTTTGCTTAAAATGCATGTCGTAGGTTTTAACAGTTTTGCTCTTGGAATTCTGGCTCAAAAGAGATTTTTGTATGCTTTATATAGTTTGTATTTTGCTAAAAGATATTCTATGTATTTTCAAAATTAAAGCTCCTGAAAGGTTTTGCTAAAGTATCAGATTTCATAAGTAATGGTGCTAAAAATAGCTCTTTTAGCTGTAGACATTATGCTCTAGGGCGTACCGTATACATAGGTCCTCATGCATTCAGTACCTGTGTTTCCCATAACACTTCTTTTTAACTTATAATATTTACCTACTTTTATTAAACATATCTAAAAACTGGCATAACATTATTAATTTGTGTAGTATTACCTTTCATATACGACCAAATTGATGCGATTTGATGAAAATTTGAGTGAATTACGGGATGACAAAAAAATGCTATATCGGAGACTTGAAGCGTATGAAAGTTCATTGGACATGACTTTGTGTTGTGTGCATGCAAAAAGCAATCACTGGTAGTTGCAGTCGAATCTAATATGTGGCCAGAAATAAAGACTATATTTCAAGCTTTCTAATGATACTTTAGTTTTAAGTATTCAATCATTTTTTTAAGTTGAAAACCATTTTTATTTTCATTTTTAAGCATGCTCATTAAAATGCAATTGCAAAAACTCAGAAGTTGTTTGAAAGAGAATATTTAACTTTAAAATAGATATAATTATTCATGATGCCCCATTTACACAGCAAGCGACTCATTTTTTGATTGACCCATGATTATAAGTTCTGTTGTAACTTGTATTGTAAGTTCCAAAAAGTTGTGAACAATGTCGTACTGTAGCTGGAATTCCCGTATTTCGAGGGCAATTTGTATGAATTTGCCTTTTCCACTCTACATAATGTTAAGCATAACTTATATTAAGGTAAGCTTAATTAAATAACTTATCAGCTGGTTTTAAAGTAATTTTAAGCCGATGTTGGCCGGGATTTCAGCATTCATGATACAGTACTGTACAGTACCTTTGTAACGTAACTACTGTAGGTGTAGTGTACACACATGAATACGCTGTGTGTAGTAGGCTACTGCACTAGCAGCCATTTTCAACTTTGCAATCTGTAGTGTAGGCTGTGATTGACCATTTTCTCTTCATGACTAGGATTTTCCGTTCTTTTTCTTTGGATTTTTGGTAACATCTTTCCGTTTTTCTTCATTCCTTGGCCTACACCCATCCTTTATCTAGCCTAACAAACACATCGCACTGGGGCTTGCCGCCCAGTGCGGGTAGCTCTGGGGCTTCTCCTTGCCTTCCTCCACCTCCTTTTCCACCCATGTTTTCCACTTTTTCATTTACCACTATTCCTCCCTGCTCTTGGGGTATCTGCTGCACTTTTTTCACCCCCTCCTCATTTTTTTGACTTCGGTCAATACTTTTCACCATTCTTACTCTTTTTTGTTTCCATCACAATGGAGACATCAGACTTCAGTTTCTTCCTTTAAATTTCAAAATGTTTTTTGAAATGCCTCAAACAACCTTCCTCACCCCCTCAGCCTCTTTTTTCCCTTCCTAACCCTCCCCTCTCCTCTCCTTACATCTACCCACCACCCCTCCCCACAATGGCCAAAGTTTCCCCATAGTCTCCCCTCCCCGCCGCTGACACAGGCCTAAAATCCCTCTCCCCCTTTCACCCTCACCAAAACCCTGCAAGGCCTCCTAGGTACCTCAGATCCATATCAAACACCTGGAATCAGGAGACCTTTTAAATGTTCTACCTCCACCCAGTCAAAAGTCCTACCTGGCTTCCACCACCCTTGCAACATCTCCCCCTCCCCTTAACTCCTCCAGGAGTCATCAAATGCCCTGATCTCCAGGGCACCCCTTCCCCCCTTGAGAAAATCATCAAGCTGAACTAGAGCCACAAGGCATTACAAACATTCAACAACTTTCTCTCTTCCAAAACAACACCACAATTCAGAACAACACCTACTTCCTCACACTCAACACCCCCCCCTCTCCACCTTCAGCCATGTCAGTTACCTCAACGTCCCCATCTCCCCTACATCCTGACCCCCTCAGTTGCCACAATTGCCAAAGATACGGCCACAGTAAAAACAATTGCCGCTCCCATCCCCGCTGTGCCTCCTGCGGCTCTCCCTCTCATGAAACCACTTCCTGCAATAATAAACCCAACTGCATAAACTGCTTTGGAGATCACCCCGCCTCCTCCAACTCCTGCCCCAAATAGCTCAGAGAGAAAGAGGTATCCAGGATAAAAACCCTCCAAAATGTCTCCTACCCAGAAAGATCTTGGACTTTAAATACCCAAACCAACTCAACCGAAATACCTGCGCTTATTCATAAATCATCACCCACTCCAACCCAACCCAACCACCACCACAAACACCACCCTCATCTTCGCACCCACCCACACTGTCTCCAAGGGCATCCAGACAGACAGAGTTTGAGTCGACTAATTTTCCAATCAGGGAAAAAACGCTATTACTTCCCCTTCTCTCCATCCACACTCCCCCCTCTGTCCACACCCCCTTACCTCTTCCTCATCCAACACCTCAGGCCCCTCACACCACCGTGCTGCATTTCTCCCCCACCCTGTGGAAAACCATTTCACAAACAACCCCCATCCCCCTAAAAAAATATCTTAATTCCCACAAGACCACCTCAACTCAAGGAATAACCAAAGACAACTCACAAAACATCCACAGATCCCCACCAACCTACACAGACCACCTCAACCTTACCTTCTACCCCCTACCATTCAAGCCAAAAAAACCCAACACCAACAGAACCCCCTCAACGAAGCAAACCAAACCTACCAAACTCAAGACACCATCTGCTCAACACCAACTCCCCCAAGTCACCCCTCAGTGATGTGGAAGACCCCTCAATAAAGCTTTCTTCCTCTTTGACCCTCCCCTTGATCGATCACAATCCCTTCCAAGACATGGAGGTTGGACAGCCAGATCACTAATAAGACTAGACATAAATCCAGCATATCAGCAAACATACCATCAGGGCCACAATCACCCAAAATCGGGATTATTGTTCTCTAAGGAAACTCTTTTCTCCCACCCTCTGCAGGAAAAGTGTTCTTTTCTTCTGGATACCCAGCCATGTTGGCATCCCTGGCAATGACAGGGCTGATACAGCCGCTAAGCTTGCCCTTAACCTCCTCCCTTCCCCTTTTCCCAAAACCCTCTCTGACATCAAACCGCTTATCGCTTCTCTTGTTCGTGACTGCTGGCAAACCTTATGGAACTTCCAAATTGATAACAAACTCCATGTTATCCAGCCCACAATCGATCAAATCCACCATCAACAACCTTTCTCGTATCGACAACGTTCATATTACCCGTCTTAGAATTGGTCACACCCACCTCACCTCCCACCTCCTTATTGGTTCCCCCAACCCCTCTGTAACAGTTGCCACTGCATCCTTACAATCCAACACGTTCTCCTTGCTTGCCCCCTGTACAACCTTCCCAGAGCTTCTCTCGCTCCCCACAACTCAATTGCTGAGTTCTTCCAAAAAAATCCTCCAGATAAAATAGTCTCCTTCCTTCAGCATGCATCCCTCTACAACCATATTTAATCCTCCTCTTCCACCCCCTCTCTACTCTGTTTTTAGTTTTACCCATGCACCTCCTCTCTCGATCACAGCTTTCTGGCTTTTGTTCTTGAATTTCTCTCATTCTTCCCCTGGTCTCTTTCCTTACTACCTCTAAAATGATCTGACCTCTCAGGCACAATTTGACCTTCGTTGTCGTGGTGCCGTTAAGACCTCATCAAACAAACAACAAACAAACAAACATTATAAAACACATAGAAAGCTTGAAACTGTTGGAAAACATAATGAATAATCATCCAAAAAATGAGTAAACTTTAAGAAAATCTTTAAATTGCATTTGAAAAGATCAGATGTGACAAAAAAAAAATTGCTTTTAAAATAAATCCAGTCAATTGGTTTTTGCACTGCTATGGTTTGAGCTATAACATCATTGATGTCTTGTTCAAATTACTAAAAGTCTGTCTGTATCATTATATGAGATAGCACCACCACAAGACCAATACATCTCTTTGTGTTAGACCTAGCTAGCACCAAACGACCGTTCATAGATTTATTACTATTTGGGGTTATATGTGACTTTAATTGTTAAACCCAAACAATCAAACTATAATAGATGGAATTTGCAATGCCGATCATAGTAGATTACTCTCAACCAATCAAATTAAAGACATAGTTGTTTTATTATTGTTATCATATTTCCTTTACAGAAATGGCAAGACGTGAATGTTGTCAGCAGTCTCTTGAAGCTCTTCTTCCGTAAACTTCCAAACCCGCTCATTCCAAAAGATCAGTACTCCGATTTCATCAAAGCCAATCGCTCGCCCGAACCTTCAGAACGACTGGGAGCCCTTCGCCGCCAAATCCACAACTTGCCAGAACAACATTTTGAAACACTGAAGTTCCTTACAAACCACCTTAAAAGGGTCGCCAACAACTGCCACATCAACAAAATGGAGATCAGGAATCTGGCAATCGTCTTTGGACCCACTTTGATTCGAACCGCCGACGACAACATGATGGCAATGGTTCAAGATATGTCGGATCAGTGTTGCATCGTAGAGAGTGTCATCCAGCATTGTGATTGGTTCTTTAGTGAGGATGTAGAGAGCCAACAGGCGGTCCCCAGCGATGCTATTCCGGATATGGAGGCGATGCCCGATGCCAATGTACTTCTAGAGAAAGCCAAAAAAGAATCAAGAGGTATCATATTTATTATTCTTTTGAAAATATTATTTTCCATTATATTTTCTGCCAATTTCTGAAAAGTCTTGCAGAAGGGTTAATGCCATCTATCATGATTAAAATGTGGCTGCGTACAATTTATTCCAAAACGATTACTATTTGACCTATCAATTGCACATTAGACAATTCTGTTTCGACCAACCAAAACATACAAATTGAAATCTATTAATCTTCATGTTAGAGACATTAATAAATATCCTTTAAGGCCTTTTCATATATTCTATTTTGAGAAGTGTGTCATTTTGTGTGCTCTGAAGACACAGAGATGCTGATAAGTTCTTGTCATTTTTGCATTTCCTCAGATCTTATCAAAGATTGGTAAGTAACCCCAGCATTTATCAAATCATGATAAGATTTAAGATATTTTTGTGAGACTCCAATTTATTATTGGGAGTCAATTGGGGTAGATAAAATAAGTTATGAAAACCACCAGAGAAAAAGTCTGCAAAACTTTTACGGATACGGCAGAAAATTTTAATTAGTTGTTGACTGATTTTCTTAAGGTTTCTTAATTTCAAGAGAAACGTTAAGTTTGCATATACGATGGTCAATATGAGGTAAAGGATTCTATGCAATTTTTTTTTAAATATTTTCAACATGAAGTTACCTCATGTTTGGTTTGTTTCTGAACTAAAACATATGATTAACATCATTTTGAAATTACAGGCAGTTTAAGTCTGCTGTGTTGTGGAAAGAGCTGATTAATGTACGTATAGAGGAGATTGATCATTGTTTAAGCATAATTTGACGAGTCTGATATATATATTATCTTTATATACATTGCATTATATTAAAAAAATCCCAATCATCTGTACTAAAGGTGCGTTTAATTTTTGATTAAATTTGTTTTATTTTTCAAAAAGCTCTGTAGTTTTCGACGGATGGCTGAATAAAATGTGATGGATAAAATGTGATGGATAAAATGTGATGGATGAAATGTGATGGATAAAATGTGATGGATGAAATGTGATGGATGAAATGTGATGGATAAAATGTGATGGATATAATGTGATGGATATAATGTGATGGATATAATGTGATGGATGAAATGTGATGGATGAAATGTGATGGATGAAATGTGATGGATGAAATGTGATGGATAAAATGTGATGGATGAAATGTGATGGATGAAATGTGATGGATAAAATGTGATGGATATAATGTGATGGATATAATGTGATGGATATAATGTGATGGATAAAATGTGATGGATGAAATGTGATGGATGAAATGTGATGGATGAAATGTGATGGATAAAATGTGATGGATATAATGTGATGGATATAATGTGATGGATATAATGTGATGGATAAAATGGGATGGATAAAATGTAATGGATGAAATGGGATGGATAAATGTAATGGATAAAATGGGATGGATAAAATGGGATGCCTAAAATGAGATGGATAAAATGGGATGGATAAAATGGGATGGATAAAATGGGATGGATAAAATGGAATGCCTAAAATGATATGGATAAAATGGGATGGATGAAATGGGATGGATAAAATGGGATGGATAAAATGGGATGCCTAAAATGAGATGGATAAAATGGGATGCCTAAAATGAGATGGATAAAATGGGATGCCTAAAATGATATGGATAAAATGGGATGGATGAAATGGGATGGATAAAATGGGATGGATAAAATGGGATGGATATAATGGGATGGATATAATGTGATGGATATAATGTGATGGATAAAATGTAATGGATAAATGTGATGGTAAAATGTGATGGTTTTGTGATACATGCCAAAAGAATGATGTGGAAGATCCTAAATCTTTTTGGTACTTCAATATTCCTATTTGAAATACAACCAATGATATATCAAGGTTTGCCTATCCGAGGTTGACAAAGCTCAAAACGGAACTCAAAACAAAACGTTAGACTATCAACTTTTTCAAGACATGACAAAAGACAAAAAATTTAAAGAGCACTGATTTTTTTCTTTTTTTTAGAAAATGGGAGAGTCAAGTCCCAGAACATTGTTTATTGTTTTCCATAATTATCCCTAAAGATTTGGTGATTTGTTCATTTACCGGCCCAATCAATCAAGTTCAGAGCGCCATCTCTAGCTGCAGCCTGAAGGATTTGCCTGGAGCACAATGTAAAATTGCGCGTTATAAGAAACCATACAATACCAAAGTGACAATGGTTGAATGGCACACACCGTCCTTCGAGAGGACGTTAAGCTTTGGCCCTGACGGCAGAAGAGTCACCCCTGCCAGGTTCCCTGAACGCTATTCGAGAAGAGAAGTGTGAAAACGTAGTGTTCATTCACTTTTCCTTTCAACTACTAAGCTCCTGTGTGCCCATAGGCAGCCATAGTCTGTTTGTTGTAGACCTCATTTTAATAATTCTTTAAAATGCGCCATATAAATTCCATATATCATATCATACTTTGATTATTCTCTTGCATATGTATGCATGGAAATTTCATTTATCTCTTTCCTTTTTTCATTCCAGGTGATACAATATTTCCAAAAGACATCATGCAATCTGTTTTCAGTGCTGCAAATAAGAAACTCAAAAAGGACAGAAAATCCCTTTGACTTTAAGGATGGTGCTGATTCATTGATGGGTGAGAGAGGCTCACGATCTCGTTCAGGCAGCACCCAGTCCTCAGACAACCAGCTCTCATCTAAGGAGTCAAGCAGAACTGATTCACAGTCAACAGACAACGACTTTTCACCCACAATGCGTAATCCCAAAGAAACACATACGTCAAGCATCGTCATTTCGACGGGAAGCAGGAATCGCAAGGACTCAGGAAGCGACTCTTGTTCATCCAAAGGAATGGAGTCTCCAAATTATCCATTTTATCGTGATTTCCCAGATTTTCAATTTGGATCTGTTCGTGGAAGAAATCTTTCGGACGGATCTGAAGATTTTCTGGAAAGCTTATCAAAAGAGATGAACAGTGGTACGGTTAATTGGATGGTTAGAGAATCTTCGCCTCACTTGGCGAATCGGTGGAAAAACACTGAGTATGCAAGGAAGAGGGAGCTAATTGAGAAAGAGCACGCCAAGGCTGTCCAAGATTACGAGAAGGAAGATTCAAATCTGGACGAATTCATAAAATCCAAAGACTTTCTCAAAGAACTTTGTGTGTCAACCAAACTCCAAGAAATGGAACATTCCTCAAATTATCAGGATTCGTCATCAGTCACGTCCGATTATTCTACGACATCGTCTAATAATAACAATCTCAACGAAGGGGCGAGGAACTATGGCAGTGACCTCAAGAACAGAAGTTTACCCATAACCCCAGATTCGCAAGAATCTCAAGGGTCTGTTGAAGAAAGCGATTTCTTTAAGTCGGTGACAGCAGCGTTTGACGAGAAATTCCATACCATGTTCCGAGAGGATGGGTCTCACGTGTCCTCGCCAGAAGAGAACATAAGAGATATACCTCAGAGAAGAAGTAGATCGTTCACGACGTGTGTGATTCAACCCGGGGGAGGGAAGCCTTCCTAGCAACAGCGAGGGGCTGCCACGACCCTCATCTTTAACTCTAAGTCCAAAACATTCAAGTAAAAATCAGCGAACAGGAAGTTCCTCTTCCCTACCTTTGACCCCTCGATCTCATCTTAAGAAGAGCAGAGTAGAGGTGACAGTTTTTCTCGAAAAAATTGAAAAAACTCCCAAGGAGGAGAAACCGATAGCGGCGACATTTTCATTACAGAACACACCCGTAGCATCACCAAGCCCACCAAAGTCCTCGCAAAGTACACCTATTAGGAAGTCAGACTCTCTCAGAGAGAAAAGACAGCGTCACATGGACAGGAAACGAAGACACACTTTAGGAGGCATAAAAGATGTCAAAAACATTAGAACTATTGAGATAACTTTGTTTGGGGAGCATACATGTGAGACACCCGCCATTCCACGTCTTCGAATAGTACAATCACGTCCTATGCAAACTCTGGTGATACATCTACGTTAGAGAGGCAGGAAAACTCGAAGAGCAATCCCAATTTAAGGAATTCGCTCGATTTTTCACACAGTAAAGATTTACAAAGAGATTCAAGCTCAGGAAAGCAGGAAGTACTTCGACGAGGGTCGCAGCGAAGCGCATCTGTTAGACAAGCTGTAGATGGAGACAAGTACATCCATAAGCAGAGAAGTCTTGATTTGGATCAGTACCTCTAAGATTAGCAGAGATGTTTTGATTTAGATTAGTCTAAGATTAGCTGAAGAGTTGATTTGGATCAGTATCTCTAAGATAAGCAGAGGAGTCTTGATTTGGATTAGCCTAAGATTAGCTGAAGAGTTGAGTTAGATCAGTATCTCTAAGATTAGCAGAGTAGTCTTGATTTGGATCAGTCTAAGATTAGCTGAGGAGCCTTGATTTAGATCAGTATCTCTAGGATAAGCAGAGGAGTCTTGATCTAGATCAGTACCTCTCAGATTAGCAGAGGAGTCTGGGTTTGGATCCTGCGATGGACTGACTCCTGTCCATGGGGAGTCATGTGTTCTCATCCTCTTACTCTAAAGAAAGTGGGTATAAGCAACAGGGGAGGGGTCATCCGAGTATGGAATCAACTTTTAACTCTTTTTAAGCAATCAGACAAGTTCTTCTTGTGGAGGTTCTTAGATAAAGAATTGTTAATGCACCAAAGTGTTAGATTTCTAGAGTAATGATGTCTTAAAGTGACATCAGAAATGTATGGATAAATACCTTAAACGCTGTGTGGATGATTTATATTTAGAAATATATAATGAAACTGAAATTAATCATAAATCTTGCATAATTTACCTTTCTCTCTGGTATTGGAGATAAATGAACTAATTAGGTATTAATAGGGCGTGTTTTCGCATGAAGTTTATGGGAATAATGCATTAGTGCTGGGCAGGATGTAACATGGAACTGAATGAAATTTTTCTGCTTTATTAATCTTAGAACTACTTTCTGCTAAAATCATATCTTTTTTCTCCTTGAAATTGAATCAATAAATAGTTCTCACCTTGATTTAAAGGTCATGAGGTCAATTTGTCTTGATCTGAAATCAATATTTAACTTTTTTTTCTTCTTTTTATTAAAAAAAAGATTTCCTATCTTATACTTACTTCATGCTTGTTTATTAACCCTTACTCTATCACGCGGCGATATTATCGCCGTTTTGGGTGCCCCGTCTTTGACTTTGCCTCCCAGGCGCATTTTCAAAAAAGTGCTGGTAGAATAAGGGTTAATCAACCCGGGACAAGTATGCCAACTCAGAAATATATGCAGCATGGTCCTGGTGGGTGGCCCACCGGGTCACTGAAGCGGAACGAGCCTGACTTTGCTGCTCGGAAGGCAGAGGACCCTTCAATAATCAGCCTGCGCCCAACCCTTGCTCTACCATCATTTTCAAAAAAGGGCTGGTAGAGTAAGGGTTAAGCCATGAAATTGTCAATATATTGATGTCAAATGTGGGTGATTTTTACTTTAAAGGATGGAGTTTTCGTTGTCTGTAGACTGTTGCTGTTGTAGGTTATATCAGTTGGGCTTCAAACTGTTTCCTTCTCTCTCCCGCTAAGTTTGGTGCAGATCAGCTGAACTGTTATTCAAGAACTAATATAGGTTGTCATGTTGCATTCTGAAAGCATATTGAGCTTCACATGGCCCTGCCTATTTTTCTGAATGTCTGTTCACAAGTAATTTGACAATTGAAGGAAGGGGGGGGGGGGGTAGAGGAAGAGGCCTTTAATAGACTCTCATCAAAATTTGAAAGACAAATTTGTGATCTTTTCTTATTGTAGTCGAGTTGGAACGAGTATCATAAGATAATTGTAAAGTTGTAGTGTTTAAGTGTTAATCGACTTGTAATTTTGCTTTTAAAATGCAATTAGATCCTAAGAAATGATCTATCCAATGCAAATGTATCACAACTACTTAAAATTGAAATTGGGTTGTCAAAACCCAGCTGCTTCAGGTTGTGCCCTTGGGGGATAATAAAAATGCTTTAAAGATTTATTTGGAATATCAGCATGGAGGTCAGAGGTCAGTCATTATTCCAGTGCTAGTTCCTCTCATCATGAAAATAAGCCATCATAGCCTTCAGCTGGCATTTTACCATACTATACCAATCATTGAAACATTAACCTTTGATTGTCATAACCTATAGTAACGTATATATATTTATGATCAATTTTAGATACTACAAACTCTTCATACACTTTTATTTTGTTGGGCTTTTGCATTCCACATCAAAGTTGAGTTTCAAATTTGTCTTATTTCAGAAGGAAACACATGTGATATTTGTTGGAAACTGATTTGTAGAAGAATGTATAATTTTTGGTATGTGCATCAAATATTTTAAAAGACCATGGTGCTTTTAGTTGATAGCAAATGTATTCTCTCACTTCTGCGACTTATTATAGACTGGAAATTCTTTAGATTTGTACATTTGTGTATTTCAGTTTCTGTAAATGATCTGTTTTTTAGTTCTTTTTTTTTTTTCCCATATTGCCTTGAGTTTTCTCCTGCATCATTTTTAGCATATTCTTTAGAAGTAATTAAGAAGTGAAGTTTTTTTGTTAATACAAAATCTCATCCAGGGATTATTATTGATGGTAATCTGAAAACCAGTCAGACATAGCATGAAATCTTGAAAAAAATTTGAACATATAGTTGTTCAGATTAAATCTTCTACAAAATAACCCCCACCCCCATCCTCTTTATAAAACTTAGCCGGATTCTCAATTTAATATTTTTTGAATAAAATTATATCAATATATTTTTATATATATTTTTTTTTTAATCACTCCCCCATTCTAAATCCATTTTGCTTCTTTGATTGATCTTAAATTGTTTACACTTCATTATTCTTACCAATTTGAAAAAAACAGTCATCATTTGAAGTAACAAAGTGATTTTATTTTTGGGAGTAGCGCATCATCTTGTGATGGTCCTCAAAGCAAGTTATCATTAATTGTAAAAGAACAGTTAGATGTCAATATTGTATTTCAGTACATAATCATAATAAATTGATAGAATACTCTAGGTTCCGCTCAGGAGTGCGCCATTTAACTTCTTTTTTTTCTTCTGACAAAGCAGAATCATGATACAAATATTCTAATTGGACACTGCATGGCAAGCTTTGAGTGGACAGGAAAGGCTCCATTTTGTGTGGACAAATCATGTTTTGAATATGATCCACCACAATGAGTTAAGACTGGCAAAATGTACCATGTACATGTACCATGTAAATTAACCATGTACCATTTGTGTCTGAATCGGCAATTTCCGGAAAACTAAATTAAATAATGTCACATGGCTGAATTGTACATGTCCGTAATGGACCAATCGTTTACTGGGGGAATCTTATCTACCAATCAATTACTGGGGGATTTTTAGCCATCTACACAATAAACGCAAGGTATGGGGTCAAGAATATTATTTCATATGCTAATCATATGTGTGTTATACATGAAGGTAGTACGCACACACATTGTTGTTTACAACTTTCCACCAGCAACTCAAGCTGATTGGTTGGGTAACAAAGGGCAAAAAATCTTTAGCAGTTGATTGGTCAATGTACCCTGAAGTAATCATGTTTGGCCAAAATAGTTAATGGTCAGCTGAAAATGTTACAGGTGTCTCGATGAGCTGCCAAACTCTTGGTGCTATTAGAAATAATATCCGCAACTAGTTTATAAATAAATGTGAGTCATATAAACTAGAATGAGCTGTATTAGGGCAAAAGTACATTAGGTGTAATAAATTAAAAGAGTGCTGTGAAATGGCAATAAGTTGGATACTACCACTGATATACATAGAAGCTTTTTTTTTTTTTTGTAACAAATGTTTCTCAGATCAGATGAAAAATGTTCAAAAAATATTTTCCAACTAGATCAGAAATAAAATGTGAAAGTCATAGAAAATAGAAGAGCTGTATTAGGGCAACGGTATATGTTACGTATAATAAATTTAAAGAGTGTTGTGAAATGGCAATAAGTTGGATACTACCACTGATTAGTGCTGTGAAACGGCAATAAGTTGGATACTACCACTGATTAGTGTTGTGAAACGGCAATAAGTTGGATGCTACCACTGATATACATAAAAGCTTTTATTTTTTTTTTTAACAAATGTTGCTTAGATTAGATGAAAAATTTTCAAATCTCAACAAAACTACAAATTATGAAAAGAAATTAATTTGTACAAAGTTTTGTAACAGTAAATCAGTCAAATTAGCTTTGTTTAAGACCAACCAAAGATCGAGTTTGATGGTCACTACTTCACTACTTTGGTTTGCTTTCATTTACATTTACGCAAAGAAAAGTCTAAATATTTCTTTTCTTCTATATTATGATGGATCAGCTTTAAGTACAATTTTTGGCGGAGATATTACCAAAGAAGTGATGTATCATTTTTTGTATCTGAAATGATAGTATAAATAACAATTTGGTGAAAACAAATAGTGGGTAAAAATAACTTTTTTGACTTGTGAGCACAAACATACTCTTATCACTTCCTTTTAAATAATTCTTTAAAATTTGCAATGTCATCTTAACACGTATTGGTTAGATGGGTGCTTAACATCCGAATAGGAAAACGTTTAATGTGGTCCTTGTAATTAGTCAACTACAGCTTGTTTGTTCAGCTCAGCTTGTGATTAGCTTGGTAAAATTCTGTTTGGTTTAAGAAAGTGTGTCTTTTGTGTATCCAGTTTCCTATCACCACTTCAAGCATTTATATGTAGTTATTATATGTGTCTTGAATATGTTATTTTGCAGGTTACCAGCATATTTTATTGCCATTTAAACCAGTAATGAAATTATTATTATCATATCTGATTTCACTCAGCATGAACACTTGTTTGAAGGCTACACTTTAAGCATTCTAAGATCATTGTAGATGAAAGTTTGATAGTTTAAAGACATAACAAATTGTGATATTTTGGACAACATAGGTCAAATGTGTCTTGTGTAATATAATAATTTACTGATTAAATTTTTTATTTTGATTATGGCATTTTTGAGACCTGAAAAGTCGTTGAAATTTGTTAGTTTGTAATAAATCCTTTAGAAATTTTGATTACCTTAAAGTGAATTAAAAATTCATGATGAAATGTAATTATTTTATTCCCAGTTCTTGACAGCAAATATGATATTATGGAAATAGTTGTGATTTGCATAGGAAATGAATTACATTTACAGAAATTTGTGCCAAAATGTATAGAAACTAAAGATGAAGAAAAAAAAAATACCGATTTCAGCTTACGCTTGTCTGTGATAATATCAGTGATGCGTAATGTATACAAATTTAGGAATAAAAACAGGTGTATTTTCCATTTCTAACAAAGATTTGATACCAGGGAATTTTAAATGAATTGGCTAAAGTCTACTGAGACCTAACAGGTCAGTCAGAGCCATTTTTAAGTTGAATTTTTGTATAAATATTTAAATGTTAAACATTTATAATTCTGGTCATCACAATCAGTGAACCAGTGATATTTAACCATAACTTTAATCAGAATAGCTTTTTTTTGTGTTATGATTATGAAGTCAAATTTCTGCTTTTCATTTTTTTTATTTTGTTGTTGTTTTAGTGCTCTTTCAAACATTTAGTTATCACCTTGTGCATTTGCTAGAATTCTGTCAGTAATTGAAACAGTTCATACATCTTTAAATATGTTCCCTACCACACAAAGACAAAACTTGCTGGTTGTCATTTCCAAAGTTGGGCAGGAAGTAAGTTGGTCATAGTGCAAGAAGATATGAGTTACTGATATGGGATTGGTGTGCAAAAACTTACAAACAAAACAATATTTCATTTCCCCTGGAAGAACAAAAACATGCAATTTTAATTTCTTCTTTTTTTTTCTTTCTTATTTAAATGTACTTTTATTTCTTTTGTGGAACAGACAACAAATTTTTGACTACCAAACATAATCAAACATTGGTAGTCTGGTAGAAGAATATTCCATGTTTGGCTGTGGAGGACTTTTTCATAAATTATGTAGGTTTGTTGTTCTTGTTGTGCCAAGTGTTAAGTGTCAAGAATTATTATTTCAAGTGAAGGAATTTTATAACCTCAAATTACAGCAAAAATGTCAAGAAGAAGAAGACTTGCTATTTTCATACACACTTGTGTCTAGCATTCCAAAATATCCAGAAAATAAGAGAATGATTAAAAAAAATATATAAAAAAATTGTCTCTTCTTGATCGAAAAATAATTCACGTAATAAAATTGACGATAGTTTTTTATATCACATCTCTTTTAGTGATTGTTATAGAGGAAAGTGTTTTTGTTATATTCTGTAAGGATATTTCACATTATTCTCTGACATAATTTTTTTTTTAAAGCACATTGTTCTTGCAAAGAACTTATGCCGAATTTTGAAATGCATTGTTTTAAGGGACTTGTAATATATTCTTGCCAATGTGTTCATGTTTTACGTTTTGATATAGAAATTGTATGTTTTTTTTTTTTTTAGATTCCAAATGGAATTCTGTTTAAAGGGTTTTGTTTTACAAACTAGTGCTTTTGTTGTGTGGGTTAAGGTGAAGTGTTGTAGGTTTAGGTACACATTGGCATGGTAATAGTGTGTGTGTGAGGGAGGGGGGGGGGGGTAAACTTTGGTAGTTCTGTGAATTCTCATTTTCAAAACATCAATTATTTAGATAAAATGAAGTCATTACATTTTTTTTATTTATTTTTTAAAGAAAAGTAAGATCAACCTGAAATTTTGTGGCAATTTGACACTTAGTGGAAAGCTTGGCATTCTTGTAGCTAGGCTAGAAGCATTTGTGCCGTATAATTTCAAAATTCACTTCACCTTGAGTCAGGGTCCACCATAAACCTACACCATTACTTTGATGGGGTTGTTTTAGTTTGTATCAGCCCTGACTGATGTCCCATCCTTTACACACAATCCCTATTAATGTGTAGTGAGTTCATAAAGTAATTTTAGATTTCCCAATTTTATCGGTCTTCATGAATTGGGAATTGACACGGTGCCTTGTTAGGCGGAGCTTTCAGGGATTTACCATTCCAAGCAATCTGTCCTTGATCCCAACCTCCCTGCACATGACTTCCCTGTACATGACTTCCCTGTACATGACTTGATACTTGCAAATTCTCAACCAACAGCATAATTGTTTATAATTAGATAAATAAATATAATTTGTGATACCTGGGGGCATTGCTGATATAATCTATTTGTGTAGATGTATTGTATTGATATCAAATTTAGGGGGCATTGCTGATATAATCTATTTGTGTAGATGTATTGTATTGATATCAAATTTTCTCACAGCCTGTTGGTGTACTGTTATCTTTAGATATAGGATACTTGAATATTGATGTTAAGACATGACTACCAGTTTTTGGTATCGACAGGGTTTCCAATTTGTAGGAGCACGTAATATTAGGTAGTGTTTTCATGAAAGATATGAGAAATTTCAGTTTTTGTGAAAAGTATTACAATCACATCCTATTCACAAACATGAAAGACTTAGCCTTTAAGACATTTCAATGAAATGAAATGAAGTCAATGAAATGAAGAAAGCAATTGCTGTCAATCATGCCAACTTGCTGTCAATCATGCCTACTTGCTGTCTATCATGCCTACTTGCTGTCTATCATGCCTACTTGCTGTCAACCATGCCTACTTGCTGTAAGTCATGCCTACAAAGTTGCTGTTAGTCATGCATACATACTGTAAATCAGGTCTATTTACTTCAAAGTTATGTTCCATGCTATAAACATGCAATCTGGTCCAATGACCGGATTCTAATGCATGGAAGGTAAGTATAACTCTTGTAAATATCCCCACTACGCTTAGCAGGGTAAATTGACTTGCTCTGTTAATCATGCCTTCTTCTTTGATGACTCGTTATTCCTGATATTGTAACTCATCCTTAAGATTGTTCTCTAGGAGTCTATGCAAAATGGTTGCAACATTGTTGTGTGTGTTTTTTGGAGAGGAGGGGTGGGGGGGTGGGGTGGGGAGTAAGTTAAGCCTTTGAAACATAGATCAGATTCCAAACAACATGTCTCTTCCATTTTGTACGTGTTTGCTTTCAAACAGGGTCTCTCATCATGGTACCAATTACGCTATTCATAGAAGCAAGTTGGAATTTGTTAATGGCAAGAAATACAACAATTTTTAAAGGGTTTAATGTAGATACAGTATGCTATGGTATGTGAAAAATCTGTGGGCAAAATATATTCAACAATAAAGTAGCAACACAGCTTGGGAAGGAGGACTAACCTTTTAACCGAGTTAGGAAATTATAGGGGATTCCATTTCCGTAAGGTCTTTGGGGTATTTTTGAGTTGCATTTTGTGATTCGATGGTTGGGGTAGCTAATAATCGACTTTCTGAGATCAAGTTCACACTGAACAATATAGGAACTGAACTGTACAGTATTCTTTATGTGGAAAAAAACATTTTGGTACTCTTATGAATTGTCATACACATAAAAGTTGAATGGTTACTCGGTGAATTTATCCAATCATTACCTAGTGTACATTGAGTATAAATATGATCTCCACAGAAAGTTTTTTTTTCACTCATAAGTCATAGTGAAAATGTAGTATAATTTAAGGTGTATATATATATATATATATATATATATAATCTATATTTTATGTATATGTATATATATATATATCTATATATATATATATCTATATATCTATATATCTATATATCTATATATATATATATATATATATATATATATATATATATATATATATATATATATATATATATATATATATATTATATATATATATATATATATATATATATATATATATATATATATATATATATATATATATATATATATATATATATATATATATATATATATATTTATACATACACACATATTTACATACATACATACATACACACATGCACACACACATAAGTTTGATTTATTTTTGCTGTGTGAGAGCTGGAGTACTGAAAAGGTAATTATATCTTTGTTTGTAGCTAACACAATATTCAAGTCTGGAGCTAATGTATGCCCCAATATGTAATATATTTTGTAAATCTAATTACACTGAGAAATACATTTAGTGCAATCTTTTAGAAATCCCATACACTTACTCGTTTTGAATAAAACAATTATATTTTCCTTAAATAAATTTGTACCCAAATAGCCTTCCGCAAACACAAGTTGAAATTACATTGAAGAACGAAACTTTTTTGAAAATTATTATTTCAATTTCTATTTTATTCATTTTGAGTTTCTTTTGAAAATTCGAAAGTGAGCGATCTATTTGGAAATCTTCCATTTTAAGATGAATATTGTAGATACATTTTAGAGATGCACCAATTTGTAAATATAAGCTCAGTAAATGATATAAATTATTGCACTTTTCTTTGTATAAATAAAATGCTGATTTGATAGATAAGACAATTGATGGTGAATGTGTTTATTCCATTGAAGGTACTTAATTCATATGCAAATGTTGTCTGTGGTTAGCTTTTGATTTATCGTACAGAATACAGTGTCACCGTAAACAGCTTTTATTTCTAAAATGGATTTCTATTGTCAAAATGGACTGGAAAAAGCCTTCATATTACTATTATAACTCTGTACTGGAAAACAGGCATGTGAGACTTCAGCTATTTATCTGATTGCAGCTATTTTCCAAGCTAATTTCACCTATTTTCTGCATAATTGACAATACTTAGCTATTTTGATAAGAAAGTTGATCAATTTCAGCATGTGAGACTCCAGCTACTGTATTTAGCTGATTTCAGCTGTTTTGCAAGCTAATTTCATCTATTTTTAGCATAATTGACAATACTTAGCTATTTTGATGATAAAATTGATCAATTTCAGCTACTTTTATAAATCATCACTCACATGTCTGAGAATAGCAAACAAAAAGTTTGTTAGCTATTCTGGGAGTTTATTAAGTACCAAAAAAGGAGTATAATGGTAATTGTGAAGGCTTCATTCCAGTCCATTTTGACAATGTAAATCCATTTTGGAAATAAAAGCTGTGAAGATTGTGTTAATGGGAGCATACATCTCCCACTATATATTGCTTTTGACAATATTTATCCTTATATTGCTACTGTCTGGAAACAGATGTTATTTTTTTCTTGTGTTTTATTTTCAAAGTTGTACATTTTCTACAAAAATACCTTTGCTTGTTCATGGAAGATAAAAAAAAAAATGGCAGAATATTTTTGTTTATTGTTTTATAATTATAATAACGCAAAGAAAATTACAAAGGTACCTTGAACTGAAGACTATGTGTTTTGTGTCTTAACTATCATTTTCTGTATTTTATTTTAGCTGCAATTTATGTGATAAAACTGTTCTCCACTAAACAGTCATCTTTACCAAGCACCTATATTTGTCTCCCATATACTCACTGTATGGCCATCCCGAATTCTCAAAAGGAACAGCTTTTAAGCCATTGATTCCTTGGTAGACGTCTTGAAGAAAAAACCCTCAAGCAGCTGTTGCAATTTCTTCATGATGTACACTACTACAATAAGATATGTATGCCCCACATCCACAGCCTTTAAGACACTTTTGACGGACTCCTATCACAACTCCCTGGCGTTCTTATTATATCCCTTACACTTGTAAACCACTAAATATCATTTGAAATTCCTTACTCCTTTCCATGGCTTCAGCCACACTGACTGACCCCACTTTTACCCCATAATCTTAGTGATCCTAATTTCTCTACCAGTTAAGAGCTAAGCTAAGCTTTCCCTCAAGCTCCCCCTACCCCATTTCCTAAAACTCTTTCTGACATCAAACCGCTTATCGCCTCCCTTGTTCGTGACTGCTGGCAAACCTCATAGGACTCCCAAATTGATAACAAACTCCACATCATCCAGCCCACCATTCCGATCAAGCCACCATCCACAACCTCTCTTCGTGTCGACAACCTTCATATTACCCGTCTTAGAATAGGTCACACCCACCTCACTCACTCCCACCTCCGTATTGGCTCCCCCAACCCCTCTGCAACAATTGCCATTGCACCCTCACAGTCCATCAATGTTCTCCTTGCTTGCCCTTTGTACAACCTTCCCAGAGCTTCCCTCGCTCCCCACAACTCAGTGGCCGAGCTCTTCCAGAAAAACCCTCCGGATAAAATTATCTCCTTCCATCATCATGCTTCTCTCTACAACCATATTTAATTCTCCTCTCCCACCCCCCTCTCTCTACTTATTTTTTATTTTTTCACCCATGCACCTCCCTTTATCCCAGCTTTCTGACTTAAGTTCTTGTATTTCTCTCAATCTCCCCCTGTTTTCTTTTCTTCCTACCTCTGGAATTATCTAACCTCTCTGGCACAATTTGACCCGCGCTGTCGTGGTGCCGTTAAGCCCTCATCAAACAAACAAACCAGTTAAAAGTACACCTTTTTATTTTTTATTTTATTTTTTTCTTGTTTATACCTACTTTTGGCACCTATTACAGCTAAGGTGCCATTAAATCGAACAAACTAATCATGTATTGCCATGGTTACAAATATGCTCAATGATCCGCTAATTGGAAAGATTGATCTACTTCCTTGATTTTACATCCACATGGTTCATTATCTTATGATCGAGGTTGATATTTCACTGACATGTTATGACCTCTGTCATTGTTATACAATTGAACCAAACCCAACCTGAAGCCCAGGGGCTATTTTCAACTTTGCAGTCCCCAAGAGAGGAAATTTATCAGAAGTCCACCACGTGGGAATATGGAGCATAGTGGCATGTGTGTAGGGGACGTAGGGGCATGTGTGTAGGGGCATGTGTCGAGACCTGGACATAAATTAGTGTTGGAGGGGGCCAATAAAAGGTACGTTTTTTTGTTTGTTTGTTTTTTCATTTAAAGGAAAGGTACAAACAGAAAATTGAATCGAAGAGTGATTTTCATTTCAAAGTGCCAAAATAAGTTGGGGTAGATGGGCTGTACCTACACTGTGCTGTGCCTACACGTGCTCCGGGCCAGATTAAGCCTTGTTACGGCCGGAGGAAGAAAATAATTTGGGCTGTTTTCAACATCAATCTGGAGCGGAGCAAAGCTTTCTGGAGTGGATAATTTTTTGCGTCGTTGGATATGCATGCATGGGAAAGAAAGTGATGAAACTGGGCAAAATTAATGATGAAACCCTGACTTGAAAAGAAAACATGATGAGCTGAAACAGCTTGTTAGTCTCTGGCTCTTTGTCTCTCCCCCTCCCCTCCTCTTCTTTCCTTCCCAATCCCACCTATGGCCTTGGGTATAGTTAGTATGGTATCTGTATGTTTTGTGATTTATATCATCTCTGATTGGACGAATAGTGTGCATAACAATTTGTTCAAGTTAGGGGTATTGTGACCACAGAGCTTCTACATATGTAGAAGCTCTTTGTTGTGACTAAGAAGGATTTGATTAAGACGCTTGAAAACTAAGGTTTTCTTAAGGGCTAACTAGTGACAATGAGGCGACAATAGGCTGTTGCAGAATCTGTTGGAAATCATGAGAGTAGCAATCAAAATGAATGAATAAATGCAAACTTTGAAGGTTTCACAGGCACAACTGTTAAGAACATATAAAAAGTAGTGACTTCATCACTTGCATGCTGGCCAACCAGTAACTGTCACCTTTCCTTTAACAAAGGAATTTGGTTTCAAGAAAATTGCATGATCTTCGTTCACCAATAAATCCGATCATACTAGTAACATCACTTTCGCGGATGTAATTGATTGGCTTGTTGTTGATTGTGTAAACATTTCGACCAATCAGATACGTTGGATTATATCATATTTCTCATCTCCACGGTATCCAGGATATCCGGCCTTTAAATGTATGTCTCACAGGCTTAATTGTTAAGAACATTTGAAAAAGTATGTGACGCTGCTAGTTGAATAGGTCTCCACACAGTGAGATCCATTTTTTTGCCATATGGCTGTCCTACTAGCCTGGGCCTACCGGCAGCGTGCAATTTACTCCAATACGATTCCCGATTGGTCTGTCATCATGTGCACATTGGAGCATTGCATCCCGGCATTGCATTTCAAACAAACGAAGCACACGGAATATCTCTTTCGAAACAATTGTAGTGATAAGATGGTATTGATATTGAAAGACACCTTTCGTTATGACTTCCTGCAACACTATATGAGCAAGGAGTTGCCATTTGTAATATGAGATTTCCTTTAATTTCTCACAAAGCTTGGTTTGGATCAAATTTCGGGACTATTTCCTCCTCTTAAAAACTTCTAAACATGAATGAAAGCAGCTTCCAAACATGAATGAAAGCAAAATTAATGGCGCTAGTGAGATCATTCCATGTGTAGAAGCTCTTTGATCATTCTTTCTTTTCTTTTGTAGCCTATTTCCGCTATAACCTAGCCCAACTGGCCAAGGACTGAATTTAGAATGTGGTATTATATGCAGGGGCGTATATTTAGGGGGTTGTGTAAAGGGCGTCTTACACCCTTTAGAAAAATTCGTCGGGCAAATCCAATTTTGAAATTTTCGTTGGGCAAAAATATGGCCCAGTAGGAAAATCAATATGGTTATTATTTTGATTTTATTTAAGAAAAAATACTTTAACAAATGTTATGGAATATTATCATTGTTTTGGTATCTTCATGGCCGTACGAACCGCCCTCCCCCTTCCTCCAGTTCGTCAGACACTGATCTTAGTCGGGCAGAGATGTAGAATCTCGGATGTACTTTTATCAGAGTGTATCTCAGTTATCAAGTTATGCCCGACTCTCCTTGATATCAGAATCATGTCCTCCCAACCTCCAACTCCTGACCTCGGCATGATGCTGACAACATCATCATACTTTGGCACTTAATCGGGCATAGATGTCAAACGTCGGATGTACTGTTAATTCAGAGATACATCTCAATCATCTAGATATCAAAATCATTCTCACCCGACTTGGCATCATGAAGCTGACAACATCATACTTGGGCACTTAGCTGCTTAGTCGGGCAGCGATTTAAAATGATGGATGTACGCTTTAAATTAGAGATACATCGCAATCATGTCCAAATCGTCTGCAGAAACATCTCCACTCGACTCGGCATGATGCTGATCTGCTGATTGGGCTCGGGTTGGCCAACTGGGACGTATAAAAGATTCCCGCCCACGTATACGTTTAAAATCCAGAGTTCCATTGGCCAGAGATATAGAAATCATTGGCCATTTTGGGGCATCAAAAACTATAAATCTCGCCCAGCCCTCCCCCCCCCCTCCCCCTTCTCCATGGTTTCTACCTGAGCTGCGTCCATGAACCCAACGATTTGGAATTTTCTCATTTTCCAAGGGTAATTTCTCTCCTGTACCTGTTTAGAAATGATAACCCTAATGCTTATTTGAGAATATTTTATTATTAGAATTTAAAGTTTTCTTCTTTTCATCAATTTCATTTTGGATTTTTGTGTTCATTTTAAGTCATTTTGGACATCAGTTGTTCTGCTCCTTAAAGTTTCAAACAGCCAGACCCGACCTGATACATAACCAGGTCGGGTCAGATTTTACCTCTTTATTTTCTTTATTCTGAAAACCTTAGTTGTTGTGGAAGTTGGTGCTGAGTATCATATTAGCAATGGATGAAGTCCTTATTGTGTGGTTATTTCAATTAAGATAAAGTGGTCTCACTATTTGCTACAGTAAGTTTGTGGTTATAATTTGCTGGAACAAATTTTGAAGGAGAAGGACAAGTCATGAGCAAGAAAAAAGAAAAACAAGAAATCTTTCAAACCAAGCCTTTACTCTTGAACGCCTGCACAATTCTACCCAAATTTTCAGAAGCAATTTAAAAGTGGTAATCCTGTAATGTTTATCTGAGTCAATTTGAACTGTTTAAAATGATAATTTAAGATTGTCTTCTTATCGTCACTTAGATTTTCCGAACTTGACCAGTTTTTGTTAATTTCAGCCATTTTGGCCATTCATCCAAGAGAAGAAACCTTCAGAGCTTCTGGGGGCTTCGCCCCCTGTACCCCTTCCAAGGGTCCCCTCTTGGATTCCTACCATTAATTCACCCTCACGATTTTTCATTTACAGTATGGAACTTTGTGCTGATTTTAAGCCATCTTGGGGCATCAAAAACAAGAAATCTTCAGACCCATTGCAAGGCTACACCCATGAATCCCTGCACAATTTTCCCCGCATTTTTCAATTGTCAGGATAAATTTATCCTCTGCCTGTTTAGAAATACTAACCCTTTAATGCTTTGACCTATATGAGTCGATTTTAACGTGAGAATTTCAAATTGTCTTCATATCATCACTTAAATTTTCCGAGTTTTGGGGCATCAAGACACGAAATCTTCAGACTTTCCGGGGGCTGCGTCCCTAGACCCCTTCCAATGATTCCTACCCTTGATTTGCCCAGAGCCTTAGAATGATTCATTTACATTTGGCAATTCGTGTTGATCTTAAGCCAGTTTGGGCATCAAAAACTATAAATCTTCAGAACATGCATGCATGCTTTTCAATGGAAATTTCCTTCTGCCTGTTTAGAAATAGTAACCTAACATGAGAATTTAAAATTGTCTTCTTTTTATCATTTAAATTTTCAAACTTTGTGTTGAACTTCAGCTATTTTGGGGCAACAAAAACAAGACATTTTCAGAGCTTCCGGGGCTTCGCCCAGAACCCCTACCAAGGTTTCGTCCCTGGACGCCACCATGGGCCCTTAAGCGGATATGCTACATGCTGTTTCGTAGTTCCGCATTTGGTACTTGACCTGTTAACTGCTTGAGTGCCCCGAAGCCCAAATTCCTGGCAATGTTATTGTTAGTGGTTGTTTTTTTGTTTTGTTTTTTGGGGGAGGGGGGGGGGAATCTGTAAAAAGAATTGTCGGATCTTCCCCCATTCAGAAATATGGTCGGAAAACAAGATAAAAGTAATGATTAAAAAACAGATATAAACATCATCTTATAAGAGAATTTTAAAGATGAAAATTCCAGATGCATTATGAATTTAACAGATAGGATAAGTTGGAATGATATCCAAACAAAACAAATTAAAGAATCAGAGTTAGAGTGAGAGAGTTTTTCAGGACCACACATGTTTAAGAAAAAGAAAAATCTTTAAGTCATTATCATCATCTTTTCTTTATCTTATCATTTATATACCTATTGTGACCTACAATGGTCCCAAGATGCTTTCTAAAGCAAATTACATCACCATCTATATCCAAATCGAAATCTTTGAGATATCTTTCCCGTTGTCTGTGTTGTCGCAAACGACAAATAAAACGGAAAAATTTGATTTCGAAATCTGTCTCTAAAACAAGATATATCAAGAATCTATCAAACAAAGTCTTAAGTATTGATGAAATAAATCTGTTAAGCGACGGTTTCAAATTTATACCAACCCCTCTACTTCCTCATAGACGATCACTTTTACCTGCTATCAATGATCTAACCAAATCTATGAGAATGAAGTATTACATGCATAACAAACAACGGAAACCATACCATAAATTCAGACTTCCATCACCATGACAACCACATCCTATGCCAAGTACCGACCTGGAAAACTACTTTGAAGAAACAAAGAGAGAATTGGCTAAAATTTTGATTAAACATTCAACAAAAAACTTATCGAGATCCGAAATTAAAGCCATCTCCGCACTTAAAACCGACTCATCAATAATCATTAAGAAATTTAATAAAGGCAGGGGTATCGCCATCCTCAATGAAGAGGATTATCAGGCAGAGGCCCTCCGTTAACTTTCGGGCCCCCAGTACAAACGCATAACGCATGCAATACCATTGAAACTATAACGGAAGTTTCTGTTTTAAAATCAAAGTTGTACAAGAACGACGAAATCTCTGAGGACATCTATAAATATCTTGATCCTAATAATCACTCAGTTAGGACGCCAGTTTTTTACCTTTTACCGAAGGTTCATAAAACGCCCCAGAAGGGACCAATGTTATCGGTCGTCCCAATTTTTCTGGTTGTGGCGGTCCTACACAACAATTATCTGAAATTTTATACTATTTTCTACTTCCAATAGTGGTAAATCAGCCCACATATGTGAAAGATACCAATCACATCATCAAATTATTGGAAGTTTTAGTCTTACCGCCCGACATCCTATTAGTCACTCTAGATGTTGTCGGAATGTACACTAACATTCCACAAGATGACGCAATCACTGCCTGCACATCGGCAGATATATCGGCAAACTCAGACTTATACAACATACCGAAACCATTTCCGACTTTTATCAAACAAATGCTTGAACTAATCATTAAACGTAATTGTTTTTCATTTAACAATGAGTTTTCTCTACAAACAGTTGGCGTTGCGATGGGTTCCGAATCATCTCCAGAAATTGCCGATATTGCATTCCATATCTTGGAAATCAAATAGTATCATTATTAGATCAAATTCTTGTTTGGAAAAGATACAGAGATGATATCTTTCTCTTTTTTTTTTTCCGGTTCTATATCTGAACTTAGAGATTTTGTTGACCAAATCAATCAGTTACACCGCACTCTGAAATTCACCTTTCAATCATCCTTTGATAAAATATCTTGATATCAATATTTTCAAAGGGAAACGTTTCGCAGATAGTCGCATTCTCGACACTAGCACTTTTATCAAATCATGCGAAACTTACCAATACTTACCTAAAACATCTTGCCATCCTGAAGCCTGCTTTAAAGGTTTTATCAAGGGAGAAATTCTTAGACATTTACGACTCTGCAATAACGAGGTCGATTTTACTTCAAATGTCGCATTGTTCAGAGAACGACTGATTCACACAGGCTATGCAGCAGAACATTTTGATAACATGTCAAAAGCCATCACACATTTTAACAGAGCCGTTGCTTTGATAATCAAAGCAAAATCAACTGAAATACCATTAATTTTTAAGTTCGAATATACACCGTGTATTAAGACAAAGAACTTAAAGAATGCTCTAACAAAACATTGGAACATAATCCGTGACCATCCAACATTATCGCTCATTTTTTCTATGTCCCCTCTGATTGCCTATAAACGGGCAAAAAAACCTTAGCGACTCTGACAGTCTGATGACGAATCCGTTATCGGCATTCTTACAGATATAATGCTTGAGTAGGGGGCCGGTTAAACTCCGGTTATATATCACCCTAAACCTAACCTTTCTATAACAATATTTTATATCATGACATTTGGTAGCATGAAAGCTACACCTTTTAAACATATCAGCTACTGAAGAGACTTGCCAAACACTAGTTTAGTCGAAACGCATCTAGGAAGGCATTTAATCTGTTTTGCCATTAATTCTACCTAGAATTATGTCATATCTATAATTCACGTATATCCCGTGATTCTTGAATTTATTGTGTTTGAATATCATTCCAACTTATCCTATCTCTTAAATTCATGATGCATGTGGAATTTTCATCTTTAAAATTCTCTTATACAGTTATAACGTGATGTTTATATCTATTTTTTAATCTTCACTTTTATATTGTTTTCCGACCAAATCTCTGAATGGGGGAAGATCCGACAATTCTTTTAATTATATCTTCAGACCCATTGCAAGGCTTCACCCATGAATCACTGCACAATTTTCCCCGCATTTTCTCAATTGTCAGGATAAATTTATCCTCTGCCTGTTTAGAAATACTAACCCTTTAATGCTTTGACCTATATGACATGTATGAGTCGATTTTAACGTGAGAATTTCAGATTGTCTTCATATCGTCACTTAAATTTTCCGAGTTTTGGGGCATCAAGACAAGAAATCTTCAGAGTTTCCGGGGGCTTCGTCCATGGACCCCTTCCAATGATTCCTACCCTTGATTTGCCCAGAGCCCTTAGAATGATTCATTTACATTTGGCAATCCGTGTTATCTTAAGCCAGTTTGGGGCATCAAAAACTATAAGTTTTCAGAATATGCATGCAGAAATAGTAACCTAAGATGAGAATTTAAAATTGTCTTCTTTTCATCACTTAAATTTTCGAACTTTGTGTTGAACTTCAGCCATTTAGGGGCAACAAAAACAAGACATTTTCAGAGCTTCCGGGGCTTCGCCCAGAACCCCTACCAAGGTTTCATCCGTGGACGCCGCCAGGGGCCCTTAAGCGGATATGCTACATGCTGTTTCGTAGTTCCGCGTTTGGTACTTGACCTGTTGACTGCTTGAGTACTGTGCCCCGAAACCCAAATTCCTGGCAATGTTATTGTAACTGTTTTTTGTAGGGTTTATTTTTTTTAGGGGGGGGGGAGGATCTGTTACCAATTGTTCCATATTGTGTGATTGTAGACACATGTATATTGTTTATAGATAAGTCGGGCAAGTGCAACTTTTTGTCTGGCAAATTTGTCTTACACCCCCTGCCTCTCCCTCCCCGATTGTATGTCACTTCCAGTGACTCTTAACGCATAGTATATGTAGTATAAATGTAGACCTGAGATCTTGGTGTGTAATGCCTGTATAGCTTATTTGCTCAGAGACTGGTTTCTGAGTGGGGTCTACCATTTTCCTAATCATGACTGTACAATTAAAAAGTAAAACAAAAATCTTGAAAGTACTATTCCTTTAAGTGACTTTGGTAAGAGAGAGAAGGGAGCGCCCTGCCGCTCCGACGATCTGGGCATTTTAAGAGCTAATTTGAAGCGATGCTAGAGCACCAATATCATGTTTATGTTACTTCCAAAAAACGCTATGCTGAATTAAGAAAATAAAACATCGTCTTGATAAGGCCCTGGGGCTTCTTGATAAGGCCCCGGGGCTTTGTTCCTACGGATGCCACATCAAGGCTGTGGGCCTTTTTGGGGCCCCCTTGTCATGTATCATAAGGCTTTTTCGGCGTCCTTTTTGTTAATAGTACCTCATCGATGCCGGGGTCCTTCGGTGCTCATTTTGGTCAGAACCCGGTGCGGCAGCGCCAAAGAACGCATATAAATTACGTCATTGATTAAAGTTATCGATTTCCCTCCGAAATTTCTGGGCAAAAAGTAAATTCTACCCACCCTCCCTTCGTCAACTAATTATATAGCACCGAAAATACTCCTGTTTGAAGTCGCCGCCGACGACAACGACGAGTGAACACACAATTACAATGACGGGGTCGTCACCTGCATAATCGGTTATGATAGTAACAATGCTATCACGAAACGCTTAATACGACCCGGACGAGAACACAGGTACGACGTACGGACAGACATAACATCGACAACCAAGTCAATGTCCACGGCCTTTGATAACCAGTTGTGGTGCACTGGCGTGCTTGAAGTCGAAAAAAGCAAGCATTATGAGATATCTGATTTAAAGTTCTTAATTACGTTATTATTCCACCAACGTCTAGCCCCCATCACATGGTTTACGCCTTTTGCATGATGAGGAATGGAACAATAGCCCTCGTCCATAGAAAGCGAATCTATGGACTCCAGTTTTCGTCTCACGCATGATAAGGGTTATAAGCAGTAATATAGCCCTCGTCTTTGGACAGATGGAAGGCGAATCTTATCTCCAGTTTTCGCGTCCTACATGATGAGGGTTATAACAATAACCCTCATCAACGGAAGACGAATCTTTGGGCTCCGGTTTTTTGTGTCCTAAATGATGAGGGTTAGAACAATGGCCTCATCAACAAAAGACGAATCTTCGGATCCCGGTTTTCGTGTCAGACATGATGAGGGTTAAAACAATAGCCTTTAACCATGGAAGTCGATGCTTAGCTCCAGTGTTTACGTCCTACGTGGAACAATAACCCTTGTCCACAGAAGACAAATCTTCTGGCTCCAGTTTTCGGCACCCACATGATAATGTAAAGAAGACTAGCCCTCATCCACGGAAAACAATTTAAAGGCTCCGGTTTTCGTCTCCTGTATGATGACAGTATAATACTATCTGAATATATGCTTTATCGAGGAATTCAAACCGATGAGCGTCGGATCCTTGTTATTGTCAACCAAAGTACAGAAGACCTTGAATTTTCCTTCATCTTGAAACGATATCGTTTCTCACAGAATTTTAGTAATGTGAAGCGATCGATTAGTTTCTTTTCGGAAGTACTTTAGACAGTCCGAAAAGATTTGTCTAATTCCTTTGGGTTGGAACAGACCAATCGCAACGGTCTGTCGTTGTGCAAGGGTTGCTGAGGGAGCCGGGGATGTTAATTCCCGAAAGAACGGATGTAAAACCGGAGAGACCTCTGATATTTGACACTAACATTATAAGAGGCAAAATACATTCTTCGTGTAAACGAATTTCACATTAGATTTGCTAGTTGACTTTTTAATAAGTTGTACAAATCAGTGAAATGACCAGTCATTCGAGGTGTGACATAGTTCGCTGACTTCAAGTGGAAGACGATCATTTTCTGAAATTGTGGAAATATTTTTATTTTATATTTTGTGTTAAATAAAAATGAAATTGAACACAATTATCAGTTCTTCGCTGATTTGTATGGACTGATGGAGTTTAATTGGTTCTAAATTGATGGATTATTGCGCAACACTATAATTTTTCAGTAAGTGGGAGTAAATTATAGATTTTGTTTGGTTATCTCAAAAATTTTCGAGAAAATGGAAAATGTCGTCACTTCGTGCTCAGTCAGGAGGTTTGGTAGACGTCGATGGTGGAGTACATCATGCATGTCTAAGACTAAGCAGTTATTATATGGTAATCTCTTTTATGCTCTCATAGTCGCCTCGCTCTCTTTCACTCTTTCGTGTGGATGCCATGTTGATGATACAAAACCAATAATACACACCGGCAACGGTGGGGACTTTTTTGGCTACACTGTTTTGCAACACAAATTGATCACTATATTGTAAGTATCCATTGAATCAATTATTTTCCTCTTCATATTTTGCAAAGGGTGGAAGTCAGGGTCCGAATCCCCCTGAAAACCACGCATTTTATTGTTGTCAACATTCATTGGGGCGCATTTTGTCCAGTAACGTAATTCCCGCCTCCAAAAAGTGGGGGTCCGACCGTGACTAGTTTTGATAGTCCAAAAAGTGAGGGTAAAAGGAACATTGATAACGTTATGTTTGAAAAGGTGAGGTCCGGACCTTCCCTCCCTCCACGCCCAACCAACCCCCGTGGCTAACTCACTGATTACCTTCAATATATAATTCCAACTCGCGCAAAGTTTCAAGCCAAGGGGACAGCAACCCATTAACAGGACGCAAGAACCATGCCAACGGGCGCAATGGTGTCACGTGACTTCTATAATTTGGTCAAATGGCACAGTAATCGGATTTACCGGTTAAGGTCGGACCATTCACTTTTCACACTTATCAATGCCAATATTTGAAAAACAATTAACTGATAAATAGCCGTTTCACAATGTTTAACACAATCAAAAGTCGTATTAACTTCTTTGAATCCAAAATTTGTTTTAGGGTAAAAAAATCACGATACCCCTAAATGGCCGTAAACAGATCATTTCCTCGCTATGTGCGTGACTGCCTAAAAGATATCACACATTTCAGGCTGTCACACCTATCAGCAAGCAGTTAAAGTATTAGTTCAGTGGTCAAGCATGTCCATCTTTTATAAAAGAGAGCTTCAAAAGAAAGAAAAATCACATTACAGAATCCACCCCTTAAACACTACTCCATCCTGGTTTTCTGTGCTTGTGGCATTTTAGTAACCGCATGAACGATTACGTGACATTGACAAGCAGTAACAGAAAATTTCGAGTTTCCTATTTCATTTCCACGTTACTTCATCACGTCTTATAACCAAATTTGTGGTCAAATGATTGCGTAATACATGGTCAACACGTTGAGAGAATGTTTTTGAAACGGGATGAAAATAACAGTGGCAGTTTCATCCCGTCTGTGTTTCAAGGGGCGCTTTCTTCAAGTGTGGTGAAGAAAGCATTGCAAAACTTATTCCGCTAACTGGTTAAGGAGATATTCAAGTTTAAAGTTTGGTATCATTTCTGCAGAAACGACTGAAATCAGACTAGTTGTGATGTCACAGCCTCAGATTCCTCAAATTCTTTATGTATTCTAAAGAAAGTTTTTTTCAATTTGTTCACTATTTAAATTATTTTTCCTCAAACTTTCTTCAGGTGGTATATTATAGATACCCTTCCTAGGTTAAGTTTTACTACTTTTTTGACATATCCCATGGTTTTTAAGCCACAAAATCGCAGGACAAAATATGATAGAACACATAAAGACTTTAAGGAATCTGAGGCTATGACATCACAATTAGTCTGATCTCAGTCGTTTCTACACAAATGACACCAAACTTTAGACTTAAATATCTCCTTAACGGAATAAGATTTTACAATGCTTGCTTCACCATTGTATTTCTTTTGAAGTGGTCTTTTATATAAGATGGACATGCTTGACCACTAAACTAATCCTTTAATGTTTACATGAAATCATTTGTACTTTGTAACTGATTTGTAGTAGATATAGAAAATGTGGTTTGGACTGCACGGAGCAAGCTTCATTATCACAGTCTACGATATCACAGCTTGCGTGATAAATCTTGTGGTCAAGATGCATGATCAAATGACTGAAGGCGGAAAAGATCATCCATACTTTTTTTGAAATTTCTTTAATGAGCTACCGAAAGTGTTTCGCGCGCACTATATGACACATTAAATATTAATGATTTTAACCTCCAGAGGAGAATTACAGACACATCACCTGTCCAGGTCCATCAAAATGAGGAAAACTGTAATCTGCAAGGTGGGGGTGGGAGTGGGGTGGGGTAGGGAGGGGGTGGGCGTATGAACATTCGGATAATGGCAATCCAGCTCTGGAAAAGAGATTACCTGGCTAAAGAAGAGGACCCCAAGGTCGGGAAGCAACTATTAGGTCATCCTAACCATCCTGAACAAATCATGCAGATATCAACTGTTTTATATTTTATTTTATGTGTCATGTCTTTTATGTTCCGACTTTTTAATATGTGGGTGAGGATTGACTAGGTGGCGAGTAAATTGTTAAAAGTAACTGGTTTCATTATTAATTGTGTAACGCTATTATTCTTAAATTTTCTATATACAAATGACAGATTAACCTGCAAGCACCCAGATGAATGCACACATCTGTTCAATAAGAAATTAAAGGTAAAGTGATGACCAGTTTAACAAGAAAGCAATCCACGGAGTTGATTATCTCATCACCCTAAGCGTACAACATAGTGGGAGAAATAGCTAACACGGTCACTATCGCTCTGTGACCTTTGATGGCGTGACTGCCCATGCGAGCTCGAGTACAAGCAGATGTTCAGACAGAATTGGTTATCTTTCTTTAGGCATATTGATGGATTGTACTGCCCATGGGAGTACAAACAGACCTTTGACCCCAGAGTCTACGGGGACACAAATTTACGCACCAAGGTATCATGGTACAACATATATAGGGTTGGCATAGGTCTTGTGTTTTTTTAGGTAAAAATGGCGCAAAAATGTACAAATTAGTACATAATCACCTTCTAAAATCACATATTTGACCTCTGACACTTGACCCTAATCAATCAAATAACTTCTGAATTTTGTTAACATTTATTACACTCTACTGTATGACACCATGCTCACGTCACACTTACCATTCCATAACTATAGTGTAAAATAGTGAAAAGAAGTCGAAAGCTCTGTGATTTTTGACCTTTTGACCCCATAGTCTACGGGACACAAATTCATGTACCAAGGTATTATGATACAACATATATAGGGTTGGTATAGGTCTTGTACTTTTTGAGTTAAAAATGGCGCAAAAATGTACAAATTAGTACATAATTACCCCCTAAAATCACATATTTGACCTCTGACCCTTGACCCTAATCACTGAAATAATTTATGAATTGTTCACATTTATTGTACCCTACTGTATGATACCATTCATGTTCACGTCCATTAACGTGGTGGCAGGGGGTGGGGCAACCCGCAGCGAAACTTTCCAAGGGGGCGCGAAAATCGTCCTGAGAAAAAAGAAATAGGCCCTGGGAAAATTTACGTGTTGATCAATCACTTCTTCCTATACTATTAAACAAGTAATATTCCATTTGTGTAGTCCAAAAGCGTATAAAGTTTCCACAGAGTAAAACAAATTTTCCCACCATTGGATTTCGCGCTCGGACAGAAATCGATGCATGGCGATAGCTCGTCGGCAAATATCTGCTCTTGCCATGACTGCATGAAGGGAAAACAATTTTTTATTGAATACAGTTGGTAGAAGCTTTTCGATAATGCGTCGAATGCTCACAGCGGCGCAAAAATTGTTATGCAAATATAATCTTATAAACGTTTTATTCTCAACGTTGTAAATAAAAAAAATTCAAACCTGTATTCTTACCAAGGAGCTTCTACACAGCTCCTTGTTCTTACATCAGAATTATAAAAACCATTACCCAACTAAAGACACATATTGAAGTCAATGGGATCCTGCATTTAAATATTCGTTTTATCATCTTTTAACTAACTTTAGTTCGGGATTGACACGATTTTTAGCAATTGTCTGCTACCAAAATAATCCCAAAAAACGCTACTAGCTTCCTGAGTCTTGGCCCCATCGGCGCCTAGGACGTCGACCCTGGAATTGAAACAATAATAGGCAATTTTCTGCTCTGAAAATCGCGAGAAATTCAAGGATTCCTGGGGTTTCGCCCCAGCGCCCTACGTGTAGCTTTGCCCAATAGATGTGACACATTGAAAAGCCTTTTTCTGCTATGAAAACCATGACAAACGTAATGACGTAGGGCTTCCTGCGAAACCCTGGGTTCCCACCAAGGCTTCGCGACATTCGCCCCTATAGCATGCCTAGAGTTGACACAATTTTAAGCCCCTTAATAATGAACGTGCTAGAAATTTATTTTCTTCGAGAAATCTTCTGCAATTTCAGGGAAATCCCCTTCGATTTTTGGGGAGTCTCCTCCAATTTTTGGGAATTTTCCTTACAATTTGCTTCCATTTTTGTGAAATTTCTTTTATTTTCGGGAAATTTCAATATTTGGGAAGTTTTCATCATACTTTGGGAAAATGCCTTTATTTTGCGAAAAATATCTTCAATATTTCCTTCATTTTCGAGAAAATTTCTTCAATATTTGTAACAGTTTCTTAAATTTTTTGGAATTTTCTTCATTTTGCAGAAATTTTCGTGATATTTTCTTTAATATTTGGGCAGTTTTCTTCAAAGCTTCAAAAAACTTCCTTTAGTTTCCGGAAATTTTCTTCAAATTTTTCTTCATTTTCGTGCAATTGTCCTCCATTTTCGTAAAATTTTCTTCATTATCATGAAAATTGCTTTCATTTTTGTAAAATTTCCCTATTTTTGGGGATATTTCCTTCATTAATTGGTCAGTTCCTTTAATTTTCGGAATATTTTCTTCAATTGTTGGTAAGTTTTTCTTAAATTTTCTGGATATTTCCTTAATTTTCGGGATATTTCCTTAATTTTCATGAAAATTTAGTCATTTTCTGATTTTTGATATAAATATTTGAGACATGTTCCTCAATTTTCGGGAATTTTTACAAAAGCAGCGTTTCCCGAGGCTCCTCCCCCCCCCCCTCCCCCTTCCTCCCTGGACCCATTACAGGGCTTTGACGGTTTCTAGATTCGAAACACTGATTTTAAGCAATTTCCTACACGGTTCATGCCAATTTACTTCTACGTGCCAAACGTTTTACTCTTATGAGCTTTTTTTCGGGGGCGCCAAAATTCCATTGCCCCCTTCCCAGTGAAACATGACCCACCACGCCACTGCTCACGTCACACTAACCGTTCCATACTATAGAAGAAAATGGTGAAAAAAGGTCAACATCTCTGTGACCTTTGACCTCAGAATCTACGGGACACAAATTCATGTATCAAGGTTTCATGGTACAACATAGGGTTGGTATCGGTCTTGTACTTTTTGAGTTTAAGAATCCGAAAAATTTGGCATAAAAAACACTTATTTGATCCATAACCTTTGACCTCCAATTATTTAAAAATTGTATTTGAATGTTAAACCCTACCCACCTATGCACTTTTAAGATACCAAGTAATTCCTTCAAAAGATACAGCCGTCACCGAAAACTTGTCCCATTTGACCTTTGACCTTTGTACCTAAAACCTTGAAGACAAAAGTTTCGGGCCAGGGGTACCCGTCCACCGATTTTGGTTAATGTGTATATTACATTTTTTTAGTTATTAGCGACACAAAATTAATTGTTGTATACGCACACATGCACCACCACCTCTCCCCTCCCCCTCCCCCCACACACATACACGATTTCACGAAATCAACCTATTTTTTCACGTTTCAAAAACTTATAACCTTAACCCCTAACATAAGGTTGTCATATGAGACCCCCTGGTGGGCCCCACCAGCTCCCCTAATATCAAGGGGGATTGCCCTGTAATATAGGAGGTACAAACTGTTCTTTGCCTATACAGCAACGTGACTACAATATCTCATCCCCACACATCAGAATATGGGTGATGAGATAACAAACTAAGTATTCTTTAAAATACATCTTAAAACACATTGCACTCAGTAGATACGGCTCGTATTCTGGTGGCTATCCACCTTGTCAGCTTGTTGCGATACGATCGGTCGTGGGTTCGATTCCCATGAAGTCAGATTTTGCCATGTATGTCACTCTCAACGCACGGTAAGCACATCGTAAAACTTTGAGCAAGGATACACCTCATGGTAATCTGGTCGAAGTACTGATCACGGTTTGGGTGTCGTAGTGTTTCCTCCCCTAATCCTAGTGTTCGAATGCTGAGATGGAAATCTCTGGTTGCGGCGCTCGTGAGAGAGAGAGAGAGAGAGAGAGAGAGAGAGAGAGAGAGAGAGAGAGAGAGAGAGAGAGAGAGAGAGAGAGAGAGAGAGTTGCACACACAATTACAATGACGGGGTCGTCGCCTGCGTATTCGGTTATGATAGTACAAATGCTATCACGAAACGCTTAATACGACCCGGACGAGAACACAGGTACGACGTACGGACAGACATAACATCGACAACCAAGTCAATGTCCACGGCCTTTGATAACCAGTTGTGGTGCACTGGCAGACTGGCGAGCGGCGCTCGTCAAGCAGAAGGGCCTTATATCCGGAATCTGCCCTACGCAGTCTACCACATGCAACCTTACATTTCTTGCAAAATGTAACTTTTTATGCTGTATTTTTAAATACACAAATATCATCAGATGAGGACATGGAACCTAATTTTCATGATGGAATCTTGTTGTCACATTTTGTGATACTCTGCCAGCAGCAATACATATATGTATATATACTATATGTATATAATTTTTTTGATAAGGTGTCCAGTTTCGATCTACTATTGTGAGTTGTTGGGGTCCTGCTATCAATATCCTGGTAAGAAATGTGATTCCACTCCCAGTCAACCTTAGAAAACATCCAGCTGTAACATACGCTCTAACCAGTGCATGGTTACTATACACAGTATGTAAGTTTTGCCTCGCAAGTAGTGCCAACTGAGTGGGGTGTTTATCTCACTAAGCCAACCATTGAGTGACCCTGTTAATTTTGTTGGGTTTCAACGGTAAGTATGTCCGGCGTAATTCAACCGAGTGTTGAGGCGTATGCCGCGATGAGTGAGGCAGGGTCCTGGGCATAGATGCATGAATCGGTGCCCTACGGGGCACGTACCCCCATCCCTCCACTTTTCTGAAAAATGACAAAAGTGCCCCTTTTGAAAAAATGAAAAGTACCTCTCAATTACTGTCAAAGGTGCAAGAAGTGGTAGAATGTGTGAGCAACTTTTTTTTTAAATATTACAAAGGTGCCCCTTTGAAATGGAATTCCCCTTAACTTCTGACCCACTAGTAGGCAACTGGTAACCTTTGTCAGACCCATGTACAGGCGAATGCATGGAAAAGTTCCTTTTTCTAAAAATGAAGTGCCCCTTTTACTTTGCTTTATTATACAGATAGGGGGCAAGCATATGCATATGACTTGGGAAGTTCCCCGTAAGAGGTCGTGCCCTCACACTTTTCGAAAACTTCCTACACCCCTGGTCCTTACTTTCCCAGTTGCATGCTTTCTTTCCGGTTGTGAGGTAGCCTAACACTGTGGAAAGATACTCGAGGGAAAATACTCATCAGACGGTAAATCTCAGAAGGGTACGATGTTAAAGATTTCCCGATGAGCAACAACCATGCAGGGACGTTTAATATAACATAATTTACCAGCGCCCCTTTGTGACCGGGATATACCTGGATACTGATGCCTTTGACCTGTCCGTGATAACGCCCGTGATCAGGCATATAGCGTTTCCTGCGGTAACCTCGGCTGAATCCGCTTCTTTTACAGATTGCAGTGCAAAATTACCTAGGCGTACAGAAGCGGCGGAAAAGATTTTTGAATCTGAAGGGGCATATCTGAAGAATATGGGGGGCACTTTCCAGCTGTCGTATTTCTAAAGCATGTAGTACAGCAGTATAGCTTTACAGGGTAACCCCCCCCCCTTAAAAAAAAAAAAAAAAAAAAGATTATTTCCTTTATTTTTAAAATTTACAGCTTCAAAAATTCAAAATATTTTGGTCCAAAATTCGGTCAAATATAACAAATTTGTACCGAAATCAACAAAAAAAAAAATCAAAATTTGAGGATCTAGATTTATAGATCATGATTAGCCAATTGTATTGGTCATGAATTGGATATATTTAATGACTAAAATAATGTGAAAAGCAAGTAAGGGGTCCTTAGATACTTATTCAGGAGTCCATTATTCTATTGTTGAGAATAAATGTTATATCGGCATTAATTAGACCAAATGTCCCAAATTTACACCCAGTCCTCAACGAGTCAGTGGCAGAACTCAAGTTAAAGGCGATCCACGAGTGAAATTTGAGAAATTTGGGGTGTTTGTGTTACTTTTCTAAATTTGTCAATAAAAAGATCGATTATATTAAGGGGACTTAAATATGTTTTGATATTCAAGATAAAACTTTTCTATCTCTGTAAAGAGGCACTTTTTAATCTTTACAAAGAAGATGGGAGAGGGCAAGTCAGTTTAGGTCATGACAATAGCCAGGGTCCAATCAATAAACTTTGCCCTGCATGACCCATATCAAACATGCCCCCAACAGTCTAGTGAAATTGGGAGTGGCACGCACACTCTACAGCTCTAGAAAGGCCATATTTTCAAGAGTTTTTACCGATTATAAGCTAGGGAACAAAGGTAGGCAGAGGAAAAGACCTATTTTAGTATGAACATGTTCAATTGGTATGGGTGTTGGGCCTCTAACTTTGTCTTTAGAGGAAATTGAGAATTGTCTATGCGCGTGAAATTTCGCAATTTTAGTCTTTTTAGGGCGATATTTGTGTTACTTTCTTTAATGAAAAGATCAGATATATAGCCTTTGAAGAAAACGTTTTTCAATGTTTGAAAGGACAGGTTCATTCTCAAAAAGGGCACTTGGGGCTCTTTGAAAAGTTCCCTTTCAAAAGGGCTCTTTGAAATGGAACTTTTCCATCTGAAAAGGGGCACTTTTTCCTCAGAAAAAGGGCACTTTTAAACTTTTAAGAAAAATGTGGAGGGCAGGTGCCCCTGTTCACCCAGTTACGTGCCCCTGTTCCCCCACTTACGTGCCCTGTTCCCCCGGTTCCCCCACTTACGTGCCCTGTTTCCCCGGTTCCACCGCCTATATAGGTGTATGCCACCTAGAGAAGAACAAGTAATTCACCTGCTTGGAAAGTAAATTGGCAGCTGTGCAACCGAGGTGGTGGAACAGTGAAGGCAAGTTGTCCCATACCTGTATCTCTGGGTCAGAAAATGAATGAAATAGTAATCAGACAATGTAAAAAAGATCGTTAGAATGATTTGCTTGTATGTTGTGGCATGAAAAAATGTTATGTAAATCAGCACCTCTTACATAAGGAACTCCCATTTTATAGTCCTCTCTCCTCCCTCCCCCATGTACCACACACACCCTTCCGAAAATTTGGTGCTGTTATCTGTGATCATGGACTCCACATCTAGACTCAACCGATGGCATGGAAACCCATGGAAACTCAACGCAATTATATCTATAATATCTGAATATCCGGGATTATAGTGTTAAGAAGATGTCGATACTCCGAAAAGCCAAACTGATCAATCGCATTGATAA
>JAIGNY010003865.1:370000-385000 GCA_020152595.1 Chiridota heheva
CTATCTCGATATAACATGACAGAAAAAGTAACTGATAAAAAGTAAATAACAGTAACACCGCAAAAAAGTTATAAAGTGAAGAGCCCCCTCTCTAAGGTTTTACTAACACTTGCAGCAGGGAGTCGTTACTTTACAACTTCCTGGTTGCAGGTTGGCTACAACCTTTTCCAACTGAGTTTAGCAGAACGTGATTTCTTCAGTATTTCGACCAATCAACTGCTAGAGAATTCCCATTGTTATCTAACCAATCAGCTGCGGTTCCTGGATGAAAAATTGTAAGCAACAATGGGCGCGCGTGTATTACCTTTATGTATGTATCGAACGTATGTGTTCATACGCTTAGTCAAATACCGTACATGAATCGTGCTGACGAGTTTTTGATTGGTCTATAAGACTGTAAGATTCCCCCAGTAAATGTCCTTCATAGAACGCGTGAACTTCGGTTATGTGACATTATTTAAATTAGTTTTCCGGAAATTACCGATTCAGATCTGAATAGGTCTATTGACGTGCCAACCTGCCAGAACAGTCAGAGTTGCGAGCAGTTGTTTGTGCTAGCATGGGAGTTGGTAATTCTGTGTAGTAATTATCATACTTTTTCGTTATTATTGTATCGTTTCTGAGTGAGTTTATCAAAGTTGAAGTTGAAACTGAATTTAACATACTCGGGTAGCTTCGGAAATATTGAAAAATGCCATGTCATTTTACAAACTAAGATATTATATAGGGGCCTACTACTGCTAGATAAGTGACCTCACTGAACAGCCGGTATATAAATAAAGAGAATTTATTAACTTGTTGTGAATATGGGTATACCTGAAACCATGGGCATACTCTGTAATTTTTTCATTCAGTCATTTGAAAAGCAAAACAGACATTTATCTGTTTATCAGTTTATAGCGACACAAAGATTAACTTACATACTTAAGGACGTAGAATTGGACTCCATTATAAAGTGTTTTTGCTTACCTGACAATTTTGTTGGTTGTGGGTGTGTGCGTGTGTGTGTGTTACCAGTGGCGTAGCTAGGATTTTCATAAGGGTGGGGGGGGGAGGGGGGGGGTAATTAAACAATATATGTAGTGGTGCAATGAAGGTGACACCGAAGGTGTAACTTTGACGTGAGGTCCAGGGACCCGCTTAAGGGCCCCTGGTGGGGTTCAGGGGCGAAACCCTGGTATGGGTCCAGGGGCGAAGTCCCCTTACGCTCTCGCAAAATTGACATTTTAAGGGAAAAAAGTATGTCACAACGCATAGTAAGAAGGTGTATTATACAAGTCAAAATTCATGTCAAAGAGATCTCATAATATACAAAACACAAATCATGAAAACGCATAATGTAGAAATATACATGTTTACGTTTATTGTTTACGTTTGTACATGGTTATATTTTTATCGTCACTCTTTGAAAAATATGGGTAGTCTAAAACAAAGGTTGTCAATAATTCTAAAATGAGCCTGTTCTCTCTCTCTCTCTCTCTCTCTCTCTCTCTCTCTCTCTCTCTCTCTCTCTCTCTCTCTCTCTCTCTCTCTCTCTCTCTCTCTCTCTCTCTCTCTCTCTCCGCTAAGGTATGTTTTAATGATTCCATATAGAGCATGTATGTATCGATCACATTTCATGTTACCACCCCCTCCCCGCAATAATTAGAGGTCTTCTACGACCTTGTTTCATCGTCCTTTTATTAAGCTTATAGTGAACAACACCGCCTTCTCTCCAACACTACTTGCGAACCGCCCTGCTCTCCTCAAAATCTTCAGGCTCACCATTCGTGCCAAGCTCGATTACGGCAATACTGTCTACTGTGTCGCTCACAACTCTTACGTCAACCATACCAAGACCATCCAAAATTACGCCCTTTCTGCTAAGGTGTAGAATGCTTAGCCTCTCCTATGCTTTTAGAGCCCTCACCAATACCCAGAACTCTGTTTACAATCTCATTAGGTACCCCAATTTCTCCACCTTCTTTGATTGGACTAAAACCCTACCCCCCTCCCTTCAGCCCCTCCCTTCAGCCCCTCCCTTCAGCTTACGCATCAAATCAGACATCCTCCATCTCGGCATCAACCCCGCCACTTTTGGCACATTCTCCTAGCCCACTCTTCCTACCTGTGCCACCCCCTCCCTTCTATCCACCTGGGCCTCTCCACTTATCACAAAACACAAACCCACCCTAACCTCTTCATCAACCTTCACAACCAAAATTAAAGACCAACTCTCAAACTACACCTCCATCTATACTGATCACTCCAAGAAAGGCGACAAGACAGCTGCTGCTGCCGTCATTCAAGACATCACCCTCAGTAGCAGGCTTCCTGTCCATCTGCTCGCCCGAGGCCAAGGTCATCCTCATCGCCCTTAACTTTATTGAGTACTCCCCGCTCAGCCACTTTGCCATCTTCTCCGACTCAAAGGCTGTCCTTACTCAATCTTAAATGGGATAACCCCACATTCCACCTTCTCCTCTGTAAACTCCTTTCGCCCCCTCCCCCACCCCTCTGCAGGAAAAGTATCATTTTCTTCTGGATACCAAGCCATGTTGGCATCCCTGGCAATGACAGAGCTAAAGCAGCTGCTAAGCTTGCCCTCAACCTCCCCCTACCCCTTTTCCCAAAACCCTTTCTGACATCAAACCGCTTATCGCTTTCCTTGTTCGTGACCGCGGGAAAACCTCAGGGGACTCCCAAACTGATAACAAACTCCACGTCATCCAGCCCACCATGCACTCCGATCAAACCCATCATTCACAACCTTTCCCGTGTCGACAACGTTCACATTACCCGCCTTAGAATAGGTCACACCCACCTCACTCACTAACACCTCACTTACTCCCACCTCCTTATTGGCTCCCCACCCCTCTGCAACAAGTGTCATTGCACCCTCACGTCCTCCTTGCTTTCCCCCTGTACAACTTTCCCAGAGCTTCCCTTGCTCCCCACAGCTCAATTTCCGAGCTCTTTCAGAAGAACCCTCCGGAAAAAATGATCTTCTTGCTTCGTCACGCTTCCCTCTACAACCATACTTAGTTCTTCTCTCCCACCCCTCTCTCTTCTTTCTTTCTTTTTCACCCATGCTCTACCTCTCTCGATCCCTTTTTCTGGCTTGTAGTTTTCGTGTTTCTCTCAATCTCCCCCTGTTTTCTTTTTCATCCTACCTTTGGAATGATCTAACCTCTCAGGCACAATTTGACCCTCGTTGTCATGTGCCGTCAAGCCCTCATCAAATAAACAAACAAACATCATAGTGGCTGCAATGGAGTCGCCAGAGTTTTTCATTAAATATTTGTGCCCTTACATCAGTGATGTTCTAATTTTCCACATGTTGAAAAATTGATCTTAAAGACACCGAAAATTCACGCATCACTGCCCCCACACTTCATACATACAGTGTACAATTATACATGCACTGTACGTATACATACAGATTTTACAAAGGGTGTACACTATTTGAAGAAATATTGAGCGAGGGCGTTGCGAGTAGCAATGTCGTAGATGTCAGGGCACAATATTGGCATGTTGGATTTGGGGTACAGCAGTCAAGAGGAAAAAATTGCGTGCGCGTAGCTAAAGGGCCCATGGGCAAAGCAAAGCCCTTGTAAGTGTCTCAAGATTTGCACGTCTTTGATGTCTCAAAATGGCCTAAAATGATAGATAATTTTCCTAATAATGATTGATAACAAATTATACGAAGGTGGGCGTGGCTTATTCATGTCTTTGTCAAAGAACAAATTTGATTGGAGATAAAAAGGTTATGTGTCATACAATTTAATAAAGATTTGTTTTAAGAAAACAATATTATAACAATAGCCCACTTAAAGCTTAATTTCGATATTTTTATTGTGGAAATTTTGGGGCTGCAGCCTCCCCCTCCCCCTCCACCACTAGTATGCCCGTGGAACTAATGCATCCCATCCCGTTCTGCATATTACGCAAATTTAAGGGAGATCCCGGTGGAAACCACCAACAATTGACAATCAGCTTTGACAATCACGAGATCAAAGCCATGAATGTCATAGTGCTGTAAAATTATAAATAAAAACAGTTTATATTTATGTTATAGTTATCAATCAATATAAATAAGAGTATTTTCACTGAACGCAAATCAATGTACCTTTTAAAATTGAAGGTGGATACCATGAGCTATAAATAGATCGTATATGATGACACGCAGTTGCCAGTCTTTGGTTATAGCCAGATAACAAGTAATATGAAGTTATCACTTTTGAATTATTGTTATGTTATAGTATGTCTGTTAACGTGAATCGCGGATCAAGACACACAGTACGGTACTCTAACAGACTGACAGAAACCGATGTCAAACCAAAGAGCTTCCACACACTTTCTCTTTTATTTCGCTTTGTGTCACTCAAAGAAAAGGTATTGAAACTTGAAAGAACAAATGAGTTTTCTTATACGTGATGTGAATTCGTTAAATTTTAAACAGCAAGTTTTGAGGAAGAATTTTATCGTATTTTCCTGAACAGCGGCATGAATGTGTTTTTAAAATAGGGTGTTTTTATTGCAACCTTATGTATACAGTACCCCTGGAACCAATATACAACGGAACATTCTTGTGACAAATTTGCTTGTTGAACCCGCGGGCTTCGAGTTTGAAGAAATCTTACACCAGTCTGCCAGTGAGGTTTTGAAGGATTTGCTCAGTGCCATCAGTTTCTCGAATGATTCACATCAAGGTGACATATTTTCAACAAAATGGAGTCATGTAAAAATGGTTGGAGAAGGCACAACTGTTGCCCCAAAATGAAGATAGTTGGATATGTATTCATGCCGTCAAGCAGAGTGATGTTTTTGTATTCATCGTTCATTACATTCATCTGTACTTTTATGTTGTTTGGTAGATTATCGCAAGGATGTAATATAGATCTCACAAAACCTCAAAGGTACTCGGGAACGGAGGACGATTATTTTGGATATACTGTCTTACAAATTGAAGACGGCATTAACAACTTGTAAGTGTTCTTCCTAGTGTCTTGGCAGACATATCTCTGGTCTTCCAGACACTTTTATTGAGATTTTCTCTCCACGTATTTATCAGAATATGGGTGTTATATATACTGATTGTGCAGGGCCCTGATACGGAGGGCCGGGGCCATGACCCCAATAATTTTTAAAGCAATGGTTTTAAAATAGACTAGTATAGACTGTTTTTCCTAATAAATTTAAACTTGTATAAAGTTTAGGTTCTTGTCACAGATTTATTAACACTTACACTCATCCAAAGATCATGTAGGACTCTACCCTACATACGCTCTTTGTCCAACATGTCCGATTGGCAATTGACAACATCGGTCTTCCCCCTCCCTTCCCCACCATATGAAACATGTGTCGGGGCCCTCTTGTGAGCCCAGGTTCAAACAGTCAAAGAGAGTCATGAACGCCACCACGGGTCTATCAACAGTGGACAACGGTACAACATATCAACCCCCTAATTTACTTATACAGTTATATGACTCTCTCACCATACTTCTAAATAAGTCTTAAGACTGTTATGTTGTTTCAGTTACAGAAACACCCCTTCGTTCTGGGGTTTTCTTTCGTCAATGAGATTCTGCTTGGACGCTCAAGCAGCTACATCCAGATGACGTTATTGTTGTTGAACGACACAAAAATGCATCGGGACCGGGGGTGGGGTGAGGGGGGGGGCAGGCGACTATTCCCCACCGATCACCAGACTTTTAAGAAAATACATAAGGGTGTAAAAAACACTGTAGCCATCCATACTGGTTTATACAGGAAAAGTATGGCACAATGTCCCCTGCACTTTGTGAAGGAGAATTACGGCCCTAAAATGCGTGATATGTTGTCCTCATGTATCCCCCACTGACCATTTCAGTTTGGCTCTATCGGATAGGCCTAAACGATATGAAATTTGGCGCGGTTAAAGGGAATTAAATTTGAACTATTTTTAATCTTACTCGTGGTGGCCCCTTTCCCTTTTTTAAAGTTATATCCACTTACTACGTAGACTGCAAGCACTAAATACGTCCCATCCGCGCCCAGCCAGATCTGTCCCTTCCCTCCACCCAGCCCTTCCCATCCTCACAACGCTCTCCTTTTCCAATCCTCCCCTTTTCCAATCCTCCCTCTGCTCAAACGTCCACTCTGCCCAGCCCCTTCGTGCATACTGGCATAGCCATCCCTTTTGCACAATTACCCTCCCCTCTTCCCAACCCTCCTCTTTGCCCAACCCTCACCTCTGTCAGGACTGCACAGTTGGCCGCACGTTGGCAACGTGGCCAACATAATTGTGTTATCAGGGATCTCCCCACCAAAACGAAAGGCAATGATTCTGTAGGGATTCTTTTCGAGGATTGCGTGTAAACAGTAAATAAGTATGTCAAGTTAAAAAGGGAGCGAAAGAAGAACTATAAGGTGAGTTAACTTCAAGGTTATCCTTTAACATTTTTGATAGACTTCCTATAGACAGACAGCTCAACAAAAACCCCTTTGCAGTTCTCAACAATAGTCGTGATACACACGTGATACACACATTTATATCTGTAATTGCCATTCGTAATTATTTGTTTCGATCCGTCGATTCACAAAAATACATGGTGTGTTTTTTTTTGCATCAAAATGATGATTATTTTCACCTATAAAAATGATCAGGGATCACCTCGAAATTATATCATTTAGGATTTTGGAGGAAACTTAACAGCTTAATGATTAAAATCATTCCTATTCTATTGTTTTTGCAATAGCCACATCTATTGCATGTAAACACACATGTGGGGATGGGAGGGGGTATATACCGTGGCGACCTCTCTGTGTATATACTCCCTCATGATTTCTTTATGTTACCTTAATGCCAGTCAATATGCCAGTCAATATCACCCAGTTAAAATGCTTTAAAAGTAAACAAGACACTTGAGAGTTGCAGATACGGTGTACAAGAGAAAAAAACACCACCTGATTAAGCGGGCTTATTTTTTAGCCCGTTTTCTTGGTTTTCCTCATTGAATACAGATTGTTGATAATAAATTTCGGCTATAAAACACACCATGGCGACCATATCCTAACCCTGGATGAACTTTAGCTATTTCAACAAGCAATTTCCTTCTATCACATTGAAGTTCAATCAAGAGTTTCGGTTCTACTGTAAAGTGTGCGGGTATGCAGATATGGTACGTATGTAATAACTGAATAATATGTATGTATAGCTTTATACAACTGAGTCTTAGTAGGGCGCAATCATTGAACTGCCACTTTAGTTAAATGCACAACATGCCACATAATACATGATAATATGCCATGTACTGCAGCCAAATGTTCTTCGCTTATATTTCGTTTGAAAATCTTCTGAACGATAGATAGGGCATATTATACTGAGCCAAGAACAAGGTGTACGGCAAAAGTGGGGGCAGGGGTGGCAAGCTGTTCCCTCTGATATGATTCGCTTGCTTGGTTACATGCTTTCTGCCCGGTTGGGAGGTAAATTATTAGCAGAAATTGGGCAAAATAAGTAAAAGTGTACAAGATTTCGTAAAATTATTGGAAATTCTCAGTGGTGAAATTTGGCAACATTTCCCGAAAAGGAAGGTATATTACCCCAAAATGAGGAAAATTTTCCCAGTTGAAAGAGATTTCCCAAAAATTGACGGAGATTCCCCGAATCCCGATTAGCAGCAACGCATGGACACTTAATTTACAAGTGCATTTTTCCCGCGTGTAACCGGAAAATTTGTACGGTTCCCGTCCCCACCACTCCCCCAAGAGGTCACCCTTCCTATATAGGGAAGATTTCCGCAAGTACAATGAGCTAAACATGCATGACATGCGGGTCAATTTGGCTTGGGGACGGGCCCGTAGCCCGAAAGATATTGTATTTTGCCCCCCAAACTAATGTAAGCAAAAAATTGTAACGTGCATGATAATTTGTAAAAGCCCTATAATAGCCACTAAATCATTTCACTCCCCCTCCCCAACCCTAAATGTAATGCTGGCTACGGGTATCAATATACTACAGTTAATTATAGGTAGGCGGCCTACATTTAGCAATTTCTCTATGGATTAAAGATTAAAAGAGTATTAATTTCACTGCAGATGAGTTTTTTTAATTTTAAAAATAGCACAAGTCATTTAGTTTTTAGTTCAACCAAGAGGTTATAAAAGCGTACAGATTTCTGACTATTTGTCCTTTAAAATGTTTCACCGCCTATTTTGAAAACTTTTGGTTTTGAAATTTTTGCTCATGTGATATGTTTTCATGCTTGTATTTTACTAAGAGTAAATCCATGATTTTTGAGTTACAGCAAAAAAAAGGTGCACTTTTTATTATAATATATGCAATTGCATATTGATTATATAGATTTTAAAGGAATTTTGGGCGTGTTGCCTCTATAAATCTATATCTATTAGTGTAGACAGTTCGAGTTGCTTTTTTGTTCAATCGTTTTAAAGGATATAGCATGGGGGAACCTAATTTCGTGCACTTAAGAAAGAAAATGCCGAAAATTTTATTAAAAACCGAGAAATTACCTTAATTTTTTTTTTGAAGGTGTCATTAAACTTCTAATTTTGTAACGGTTATGAATAAAAAAGAAACTTTTCCATGAAAAAGTCAAGCGATAACAAATTATAACAAAACTCGAGCGTGTTCGTTTAAGTTTGATGGTCTCCTAATTTCGTGCATCTAATGGCGCACTTTGGCTTTTGCTTTTATCCATTAAGAAAACTCAAAGATCCTAACAGTATGCAAAATGTTGTTTTCATACAGAACGTAAACATTGAAACGTAAAAAAAAAAGGATCAAAACTCACTCTTCTGAGTCTTTACAGTATGAGGGGGGGCATAAGATTAACAAGCAATTGCATTAAAACACATTCTGCAAAGCTCCTTTCTAGTAATATCTGGTGAAAAGAATCTACCTAGACCTTTCATTTGTTTCTTTAAAAGAATCTACCTAGACCTTTCATTTGTTTCTTTAATCTCTTTTTTGTGCATTAACACTCGCATATTATTCATTTGAATAAGAATACTAGAAGAAAATATAAATTTTTCACACCCCATCGCGGGACGGAAATAAACTTTTGTAATGTCATAGCCTTAAGTTAAAAGTTTAAGCTCTTAAATATTAATCAGTTTTGAACCCGATGTAACATTTGTTTATACTTTTTTTTAATATATTTTTTTTATTAGCTGAGGCCATCATTACATAATAAAACGTCCTTTATCCTAAGGTCAGTGATAGCAGAAGGATGTGTGTGCTCAAGCCGTATCTCCATGGTTCAAGTGAGAAGGAAAAAATGTTGTTTGTATTGTCCCAACTGGACCAGTAATTTTTGAAAGGAAAATATCTTTTAAGATGTGAGTTATATTGCATTTTAAGTAAGTATTATTGGTCTCCTTTACCCCACAGAGCGTCATTTTCACGATTTTGAATGTAAGTTTTAGCTCGAAAGTCCGATTGTTCGAAATTGAGTTGCGAAACTAGGTGGAATTGAACCAAAGAGCTTCTACACACTACCTAGTGCACGAAATTAAGGGGTGCACGAAATTAGGTTCAGTTATATATATATATATATATATATATATATATAGGAAAACAGGTAGCTCAGTTGGCAGAGCGCACGACTGAGATGCTGGAGGTCCTTTGTTCAAGCCTCGGTCAGGTCTAACTCGATTTTCCCACAGCTATGCAGACAGATACGCCGAACATCAAAGCGGAAGCATTTCGTCTGCAGCTCCTACTCCCTCATTCAGCTGTTGAGGAAAGTGACAATGTCAGTCCGGTGTGATAGTAAATTTCCCCCCCGTAAATTTGATCCCCCCCGGACCTTATTTCTTAAGAAATATCTAGTGATTTTGGTCCCCTCCGGACTGATTTTACTAGGTAATTTACTGGTGTGTCTCTGTCACGGTACTGTTCATTCAATAAACTTTTTTGTACTGAAGTGATAAGCTAAAAAGTGATAAGAAACGATAAGCTATAATACACTTAAGAAAGAACAAGAAAAGGCGTGCTTCACGCAAAACGGCAGTGAGATTTAGTGGGTGGGGAGAAGAGGGGCTTTTTCTTGCAAAAGGGGTACAAGTTGTTGTCTCTAAATTTGATAGGAAAGAAGGGCCTGGGCCCAATTTTCCTACCGGACCGTTTTTACTATGAGGGAGGACCAAATTTACTGGATGGCTACGGCTTAATTGCCATGGGGCCCAAATTTCCTAGGAAGTAAGGGCCGGGGGCCAAAATTTACTTTTACACCGGCAGCATGCCTATTCATGGGAACATAAATGTTGGGAACATTTTGGTACGTGGAAACCGCCATTTGTGATATTTCCCATCATCCTTTGCTATCCTAACGTTAAAGCCTCATGCAATGTTACACATTTCAAATTTGAAATACGTCTGGAAAAAAAACTTTGCTTGGGGGAACTTAAAACTCATAAAAATACCTTCATTACTGTCGTGGCTGAAGCTTTCCAACTCCCATTTGATATGTTCACCACGCCGTTTTCGAAATATTAGAATAATGGACAATACAGCTAGGCTTTTTAACGCGAAACAACCATTTTGAAATGCATAAATTAGAAACTATGACATTTTATCGCAACATCAAAACATTATGGGGGCATGACTTTAATATTCGCGTGTGTTATAAATGTTCCTATTAATAGGCATGCTTCCGGACTGATGGTTGAATGGCGCCACCGTCCTTCGGAGGGGACGTTAAGCTGTCGGACGTGAAGCTGTCGGACGTGAAGCTGTCGGACGTGAAGCTGTCGGACGTGAAGCTGTCGGACGTGAAGCTGTCGGACGTGAAGCTGTCGGACGTTAAGCTGTCGGACGTGAAGCTGTCGGACGTGAAGCTGTCGGACGTGAAGCTGTCGGACGTTGAGCTGTCGGACGTTGAGCTGTCGGACGTTGAGCTGTCGGACGTTGAGCTGTCGGACGTTGAGCTGTCGGACGTTGAGCTGTCGGACGTTGAGCTGTCGGACGTTGAGCTGTCGGACGTTGAGCTGTCGGACGTTGAGCTGTCGGACGTTGAGCTGTCGGACGTTGAGCTGTCGGACGTTGAGCTGTCGGACGTTGAGCTGTCGGACGTTGAGCTGTCGGACGTTGAGCTGTCGGACGTTGAGCTGTCGGACGTTGAGCTGTCGGACGTTGAGCTGTCGGACGTTGAGCTGTCGGACGTTGAGCTGTCGGACGTTGAGCTGTCGGACGTTGAGCTGTCGGACGTTGAGCTGTCGGACGTTGAGCTGTCGGACGTTGAGCTGTCGGACGTTGAGCTGTCGGACGTTGAGCTGTCGGACGTTGAGCTGTCGGACGTTGAGCTGTCGGACGTTGAGCTGTCGGACGTTGAGCTGTCGGACGTTGAGCTGTCGGACGTTGAGCTGTCGGACGTTGAGCTGTCGGACGTTAAGCTGTCGGTCCCGACGGCAGAAGTGTCACTACTGCCTGGTTCTCTGAACACTATTCGAGAAAATGCAGTGTTCATTCACTTTCCCTTTTAAGTGCTAAGCTCATGTGCGCCCATAGGCAGCCGGAGAATTAGTCTGTAACTTGTAGAGTCTTTAAAGTAGAAAATGCGCCATATAAATTCCATATATCATATCATTTCATATCATATCATATTATATCATATCATATCATATCATATATTCAAACTAAAGAATAACGTTTGATGCAATTGTGCAAAGTAAATAAACTGATATTGTTTGAAAAAAAGAAGAAAAACAAATTTGAATAGAAAAGATTCGTTGATTGAAAAATGATAACATCAACAGCACCAGGTAAATCAGTTAATTAAAAAAGAAAGACCTAATAAAAAACCAAGATTATTCCACGTACTTTGTATACTGATGAATTAATTTCTTTCAATTCATAGGTTTGATATGAGGGGGATCAATCAACTATTGAACTATCTTTTAAAGGAATATTCCAGTGAATTTTCATTGCCTTGTATGTGATATAGAGGACTATCGATGCAACAAATTGGTGCAAAAAGGCATGTAGATATGTTATTCTTTTTTGGAGTTATTGCGAAGTTGACCAGTTAATTACGTTCGACACCGCTATCCGGGAATCCTTTGCAAAAAAGGAACACCTCATTGCCATATTTTTTCGACCTCGAGAAAGCTTTCGACACTACTTGGAAATACGGCATTACCCGCAAACTTCACACCATCTCCCCATCTTTATTCAAAACTTCCTCTCACCTAGGCAGTTCCAAGTTCGTAATGGCCACACTCTCTCCAACCCGTACCCCCGAGAAGGAGGCGTCCCCCAAAGCAGCATCCTCTCTCCCACTCTCTTCAACCTGAGCATTATTGACATCGCGAATAACCTTGGCCCCAGCATCAAACGTACCCTTTACGTGGATGACTTCACCATCTTCTACTCCTCCCCTAGCTTTCCTATTGTTGAAGATAAGCTCCAAATCAGCCTCAACCAGCTGCAAGTCTGGAGCAACAATAACGGTTTTAAATTCTCCAAAGACAAGACAGTCTGCATGCACTTTTGTCATTTCAACAACCTCCACCCCAACCCGAACTTCGTGCTCAATGGGAATCGTATCCCTAAAGTTGAACACACAAAGTTCTTGGGTCTAACTCTAGACCCCAAGCTCACCTACAAGCAACACATCACCAATCTGAAACTAAAATGCAACAGCTCCCTCAACTTCCTCCGACTCCTCTCTAACACCACTTGGGGAGCGAACCGCCATGCTCTCCTCAACAAATTTAGGCTCACCAATCGTGCCAAGCTTGACTATGGCAATATTGTCTACTGTGTAGCTCACAACTCATACCTCAACCACATCGACACCATCCAAAATGAAGCTCTCAGGCTTTGTCTAGGTGCCTACAGGACCTCCCCAATCACCAGCCCTCATGTTGAAGCCAACGAACCCCCTTTCTACTTAGATGTAGAAAACTTAGCCTCTCCTGTGCTTTTAGAGTCCTCACCAACACCCAGAACCCTGTTTACAACCTCATTAGGTACCCCAATTTCTCCACCCTCTTTGATAGGACTAAAATCCCCCCCCCCCTCCCCTCCCTTTCCTTCAGCTTACGCATTAAATCAAACCTCTTCCATCTTGGCATCAGCCCAGCCACTCTCGGCACCTACTCCTGGCCCACTTTTCCTCCCTGGGTTACCCCTTCCCTTCTGTCCACCTAGACCTCTCCACTCATCACAAAACTCAAACCCACCCTAACCTCTTTATCAATCTCCACAACCAAATCAAAGACCAACTCTCAAATTACACCTCCATCTATACTGATGGCTTTAAGGAAGGCAACAAGACAGCTGCAGCTGCCGTCATCCAAGATATCACCCTCAATAGCAGACTTCCTGACTACCCATCCATTTTTTCAGCCGAGGCTAAGGCCATTCTCCTCGCCCTCAACTTTATTAAGTACTCTCCTCTTAGCCACTTTGCCATTTTCTCCAACTCAAAGGCTGTTCTTACTTCTTTACTCAATCTTAAATGGGATAACCTCACATGCCACCTCCTCCTCTGGAAACTCCTTTCTCCCACCCTCTGCAGGAAAGTTTTTTTTCTTTCTGGATACCCAGCCATATTGGCATCCCTGGCAATGACAGGGCTGATGCGACCGCTAAGCTTGCCCTCAACCTCCTCCCTACCCCTTTTCCCAAAACCCTCTCTGACATCAAATCGCTTATCGCTTTCCTTGTTCGAGACCGCTGGCAGACCTCATGGAACTCCCAAATTGATAACAAACTCCATGTCATCTTGCTCACAATTCCGATCAAATCCATCATCAACAACCTCTCTCGTATCGACAACGTTCATATTACCCGTCTTAGAATTGGTCACACCCGGCTCACTCACTCCCACCTCCTTCTTGGTTTCCCTCAACCCCTTTGTAACAATTGCCACTCCACCTTCATAATCCATCACCTTCTTCTTGCTTGCCCCCTGTACAACCTTTCCGGAGCTTCCCCCGCTCCCCACAACTCAATTGCTAAGTTCTTCCAGAAAAATCCTCTGGATAAAATTATCTCCTTCCTTTATCATGCTTCCCTCTACAACCACATTTAATTCTCCTCTTCCACCCCCTCTTTACTTTGTTTTTGTTTCACCCATGCACCTCCTCTCTCGATCACAGCTTTCTGACTTTTGTTCTTGATTTTCTCTCATTCTTCCCCTGTTTCCTTTCCTTCCTACCTCTAGAATGATCTGACCTGTCAGGCACAATTTGACCCTCGTTGTCGTGGTGCCGTTAAGACCTCATCAAACAAACAAACAAAGATTTCACAAGTGTGTTAAAAAAGAACCTCGCTGGGTAAATTGTGATGTCATAATTGCAGATCCATGGCAACTTTCCTTGAAAATGAATTGCCACTTACTTAGCATAGCATAGCATAGCATAGCTTAGCATAACTTAGCATAGCTTAGCATAGCATAGCATAGCATAGCAAGGTTTAACGTCCCGAAAGCATCCAGTGCTGGACTTTATATCAAGACGGCCACGGCCTTTGATAACCAGTTGTGAACTCACTGGTATCCCACCGGGATACAAACCCGGGACATGCGGGTGAGAGGACAAAGCACTAACCACTACACCACCGAGGTCTGTTTTTCTCAATTATTGGAAACATTTCTTGTCTGATTGTTGAGATGGGGTATAACATGAACTTTACAAGAACATGCTTCGGCCGTCTGCTCATGAATCTTACACTCTACATACTGTACATCAAAAATATCTTTAATATCTTTTTACACAGCGAGGTCTAAACAAAATGGTTAGGAAGTCATTCAAAAATCTTTTTCCCGTTATTAATGTTTAAAGTTATGCCTTATTTGTGACGTATGATATGCTGAAATAACCAAATTGCGAGTATTATTGTACCACAGAAGTGCAGCTGTGAAGTCCTTTTTGAATATGGACGAGGACTTCAAAAGAAGAAAAATGGTGGGGAAGTCTTTTAAAAATCTTTTTTTCCCATTAATTCTTGAAATTTGTAGTCTCATTTGTGACGTATGATGCTAAAATGAATAAACTCCGGGTCTGTTT